>CM070826.1:2153651-2254762 GCA_036326025.1 Chrosomus eos
GCCAATGGCAACAAAGGCCACATTACCAACCCTAAAATTTACATAAACCCCGCCCCCGGGAACCGCGATTTGTAGATTATCATGAGAATATGCTAATCAATGACTAGAAGATAGTTAACTCCACATCAGCTACATAAATTCACCAACTATCCATTCAAAAATGTAATGTTGTATTCTACATGTTGTCATTTCTTCTTGAGTCTCTCCATCTTTGTCGACTCTGGTTTAAACATAAAAGGCTAAAAGTTTTAGAAATGTTCAATGCATGGGTGTGTGAGGTAATCGGAGCTGCAAACACAGCTCCGCCCTCTGTGCTGGGAGCAGCAGCTCATCTGCATTTAAAGGGACACACACAAAAGGCGTGTTTGCTTTTTTTTTTTTTTTTTTTTTTTACATCAGAGACTTATTTTACATCTTGTGAAAAGGGCATTATAGGTCCCCTTTACATTTTTCCCAGAGTTACTTGTCATAATTGCATTTTTACTAGTAATAATTAAATTAGAGAGCTCTCTAATTTAATACTAGTAATGATTCAATTTTGGAGCTGTGCAATTAAAAATGAATGGAAGTCAATGGAGACATATGTAGAGCTACATTTGTAGAGCTCTCTGTATTGGAATTATTACTAAATTAAAGGTAAACGGTCTTATTTCATCAGTCAATCGTGAAAGTCTAGTGCTTGAAAGCTTCTGGTAACATTAAATCCAGGAGAAAAGCAGAAATTCATGAATGCACAGGACAAAGTTTGAGCGCGCACACATAAAATCTGAGGGAGAGCAGAGCCCAATTTATATGACCTATTTGAAAGCGCGCATAGTTTTGTGCCACGAGCTATAGTGAAAGAAATGTGCCTGTGAGAGATTCGTTTCATTGATGCGTTCTCGTAATGCACTCTGAAATTTGTCACTAAAATGATGGCATATAAATATGGCGGCAAATCAATGACAATAATAAACGAGCGCACAGCTGATGCTGGCGCGCGCGGTAAATGACTTTCACGAGCGAATAACAGATCTACACGCGAGGAAACGGGAACTCGCGAGCCCTGCGCAAACATTTTTTTTTTGACAGTTGAGGGCGGGACTCCCCTTTTTCCGGAAGTCAGTTGTGATTGGACGCCTGTCCAATGACTTGTAATTCACTTGACTTGAGACATCACTAATTTTTATTTATTTATTGTGGTTAATTAATGTGTAATGTGATTTAATGCATTGTTAATATAGAATATATTCTTTTAACAAAGTATTACTAGTGATTGCATTGTGTTGTTAAGAGATATTTACAGACTGTAATGACACATTTCCATGGATATTAGCATTGTAAATCATTAAAATTCTTATACATTTTTACATTTTATATTTAAAAGACTATGTGATTTGTGTCGGCTTAAAATATCTAAAATAAATTGGAGAAAAAGTCATATTTGCTATAGTTCCCCTAGACCCCCAATTTACCATATATTTACGTTTATCCGACCAAAATTAAGACTAGTAATTATTACTAGTAATTGCCTAGTAGTACTAGTACTACTAGTAATTTTAGTAATACTAAAATTATTACTAGTAATTGCGCCACTAGTTCTGGCGCAATATGGCTGCCGTCGCATCATCCAGGTGGATGCTGCACATTGGTGGTGGTTGAGGAGATTCCCTCCTTCTATGTAAAGCGCTTTGAGTGTCCAGAAAAGCGCTATATAAATGTAATGAATTATTATTATTATTATTATTAAAATTAAAGTGGATCTGAGAGCCTCAGAATGTAAAAAGTGTCCATTAAATAGTTGTAAATATAACAAGGGCTTTGGATCAAAGATAAATTACTTGTTTATATCAATAAGCAAGAGTTGTTGTGTAAGCTTTTTGTTTTCATCCTGTGTATTACTATTATGTCAATTTTGAGTGGTTCATTATATTTTCTATTAAATGTAAAAGGTGTTCTGGCAGCATGAATGTATTTAATTTTCTATGTAACATAATAAGATATGTTATGTGCAGATGGGGTTTAATCATTTATGCTGTGTACACTACTTGCCTCATACTTTCTCTTAAGTTATTAGCTTACAAAAAGTTAGATGATTAAGATCACTATATAATGATGTAATAGCTTTGCTGGGTTTAATAATTAGCTGTATTTAATATTGTTTCTCTTTATTCGGTAGCAAATCCTGGAAAGGCTTTTAAAGCTATAATTAATGCTGTGTACTGTATCTTAACTTGAGAAGCCAGAACCCCTTTTACATTTAATAGAAAATATAATGAACCATTTATATTATGTAAAAATTCATACAAAATTTGGTAGATTTGCAATGCTAATAACCATGGAAATGTGTCATTACAGTCTGTAAATTATCTCTTAACAACACAATGCAATCACTAGTAATACTTTCTGTTAAAAAAAATTTCTGGTAAGAATATATTCTAAATTAACAATGCATTGAATCACATTACACAATAATTAACCACAATAAATAAAACAAATTAAGTGATGTCTCAAGTCAAGTGAATTACAAGTCATTGGACAGGCGTCCAATCACAACTGACTTCCGGAAAAGGGGAGTCCCGCCCCTCAACTGTCAAAAATAAAAATTGTTCGAGCGAGCAAAAGGAGCAGGCGAGAGCAGATCAAGCGCGAGAGCGTGTGGAATGATCAATTGCGCGCGCGAGGGCGTGTGGTATGATCAATCGCGCGCGCGAGGGCTTGTATTGCGTGCAGAGGAGATGTCATGAGCGCGCGCAGGGCTTGAATGAGCTCGCGAGTGAGTTCCCGTTTCCTCGCGTGTAGATCTGTTATTCGCTCGCGAAAGTCATTTACCGCGCACCGCCAGCATCTGCTGTGCGCTCGTTTATTATTGTCATTGATTTGCCGCCATATATAAACAGCCTAAAAAACGACAAGAAAGTCGGGACCTATATTAAGAATTGAACTGTAGAGCTCTCTAATTTTAATTTTTTACTAATAATTCAATTGTAGAGCTCTGTATTTAAAAACAAATGGAAGTCAATGGAGACATATGTCTCAGAAAAATATATTTGTAGAGCTCTCTAATTTAATTCTTAGTTAGAATGAAATTACGATGAGTGACGCTGGGGACTTTATGCTAAAACAGCTTGCCATAAGAACAGCAACGTGTTGAGACAAATCGCTCAAGATCTGAGTTAATAGGCCTAACCCAATAACTTAGCCTATCTTTTCAAACAGGTTTGGTAAAATCGTGATGTAAAACACCTTCAGGATTTACTAAATGAACATTTTGCAAATTGAATTGTTGTTGCTTTTTGTGGTTTGTAATTAACCACAAAAAGTGTCCACTGGAGGGGAAATGGTGTAGGATTTACTTAGAGACAGTTTCCCCTAAATTGCTCAGTTTCACAAAAAACAGCAAGTAATTACCCATGAACCTGAATTTTTTTCAAAAACTGAAATATAGTAGCGTAATTTCTTGTAATAAAAATAATCGTTGTTTTATTTATGACTTTAAGAAACAGTGTACTAACTTTGTTTACAAGTTAATCAGTGCGCGAATTTCACCTAGACGCTCGCGAAATCAGCGATATTGTCAAAGTCCTCCCGGGAAGTTTGTATTTAATAAGTGGGACGTCGGTTCAATTCTCTTTTGTCGGAGCAAGATGGCGGTGTAGCCTACATTCTCTTAGCCTGTTTAGCCTTTAGCCTGTTTTTTTTATTTTTTTTTTTTTAACTCTACTCCTATAGTAAATGAACAAAAAAAATGCGCATCAGATATTTTATATTTATTTAATGTTTTTTCATTAAGTCACTGTATACGTTATCGTTGCACACGAGCAATTAAATTGTTATATTACAATGGTATTATATGTTGTGTAGGGCACTGGCATTTTGTTGTAAATATAAAAGCCGTACAATGTCAATAGCTATAGGCCTAAATAATATATGTCTCTCGCCGACACACACGCCCCCTCGTAAACATCGGGGCTTAGAAAATCCCGAGCTTTGCACTCTTATTTACGACTGTGGTGGCGTTCATGTGCGTTGCGTTCAGCTCGTAAACGAGGCCTATACGATTTCTTTCGACCAACATTAACCACAAACACTCACCATCAGATGAACATTGAAACAGTGATTTGTCCATTTTGAATTTTATAGTTGTGTCATAAACATTAAGTGTTTTTTAAAGTAAAAATTTTGTTTAGCCTACATTTGGCTTACTATGCAAATATTATTCCGCAAAACGACCCAACATGCGCCCCAGAAATAGCGTATTTAACCCCTAAAAGTGAGTCTTTACACGTGTTTCCATCAGTGAGAGTCAATGCGGTCTCCCCTTCACGCAGAGCTTCATTGGACACTTCCATCTGATGAAGTTGAAAAGGCGAACCAACCTGTTCCACACCAGAGCCTCTGAGTCTCTCCTCTCCAACATGATCAAGATCTGCCTTTCTTTAGATGATCGCTCGTGATGTCTTCAGCTCTGAATAATTCGCCGGGAATGTCAGTGCAGGAGATTCCATCAAAAGATCTGCTCAGATGGTAGAGCACCCATGCGCCTCAGTGCACTGTTGCGAATTGAACTGAAATGCAGTCTCTCATATCACCAGTGACTAAGGCTATCCTTGTAGCGCTGTTTATTTTTGCCATTTTGCTGATCCTGTATGTAATACTGTGGTATATATGCAGAGACGTGGACTGTGATCACGGCATCTGAAGCATTGATCAGTGGAGAAGTCAGGGTGACCTCGGTAAGTCCTTCCTCATTAACACCTTATCTGTCCTGCATCGCGAAATAACAGTGGGGAGAAATCATTATGAGTTATGCATCGCTCGTTTTCCATTACATTCATTACATCTCACTATTGCACGCTTTTAAGTGATAGATATGTCACTCTGCAGTGACTCAAGCATCATGAAATGATGCGCGCGCTTATTTGCGAAAAAAATGAATGCATTCGTTATCCATTGCGCTCAGGAACAAAATTTGCTCGCATGCACCTTCTGTTGAGGGTGGTTTATGGTTATTAAAAATACATTAAAAAAAGAATCGATGGGACGTGATGAATTGTTCCCCAATAGCTAATAAAACACGGACCATAACGTTAACGATGAGATCGCTAGAGCATAAAGGTGAGTCCAATTTCCATTTCCAAGCATTTCAACGCAGATTCCATTGTCGAAAACAAGTTACTAGTAAAACAAAAGTCCAACACATGCAAACAGCATCTTCACAAATTAACCAATTCTTATCCCAGTTTGCATCTATAGCCTAAATAGGCTCCTCCAAGTATTGCAATCGATTGTTTGTTTGTTTTTTAACTTGCATGCTACTAATATTTGTCTAATGGTTTGATTGTTAACACATTGGATTAAACGTTCCTCTTTCCCGGGCTCTGACCGCAGCTTTACTGCAGTTTATCGCAGTCTGTGGTCTTTGAACTTGGTAAAAGCATCATTCGTGCAGATCTGCGACTCGAGGAGACAGACAGCCTGTCGAGGGTATAAAGGGTTTTCTACTTTACTATAGAGATCGCGAATAACACTCTTCTTTTACCGTGTTTAGCCTACTGTCTTCATGTATTAAACGCGTGCCTTTAATCTCTCGTTATGAACGCCAGTTGAAGCGCTGTATGAACCATGCATATTTTCACAGAGCGCGCTATGTGAACCATGCATATTTTCATGCTCTAGTCTACATGCTCACATTATTGGTTAAAATGGCCATTATGTGTTGTGAAGGAGAACCCAAGGGCAGATGCAAATATCCCCCACTGCAGTGTATTTGAGGAGCGCACTGTTGAACTCATCTCAGCCGGGTTCACCAACACTGACACTGATATTCCAACCCGATCCAGATATTTTACGAGGTGGCTAATTCGTACGAATTCATACGACCTCACTCGTACGAATTTGCACGATTTTTCCCTAAATCGTATAGCCGATATATTTTACGAATTGCCTAATTCGTATGAATTCGTACGAATGACCTGCCCCCTGACCCCGCCCCTAAAACATACTCTGAATTCATACGAATCTCACATTTTAATCGTACAAATTCCACAGTCAGTTATGCATTTACACCAGTCACGCAGAATAGAATTTAATCTGGCAAAGTTGGGCAAATATATTCATGCATATGTCAAATAAAGCCCTTTGAGTGAGGAAACAGAGCAAAAGGCATGAATAGATCTTGTTTGAAATGGTTAATGTTATTGTCATTGTGTGTTCTGGACTGGGACCAGACAGAAGGTGCATCCCCAGATAAATCATATCAAGTGCTCCTGCTGGTCCAATGCTTCACCAGTCTCTGCCTGTCTGTCACTCAACAGGTTTTGATGGTCATGCTGGGATCTGAATGCCTTTATTCAGTCCTTTGAAGGAAAAATGGCAATGCTTTGTAAGACTAGCTTGTATATGAAAAGCTCCACATTAATCTATATTTATTTGTGTTTCAAAGCAGTTATGAGGGAAACCTTCAGTGCATCACAGAAATATCATTCTGCTTACATTCTCATCTCCATTCAGAGGATGCATTGGCAATCGGATGATTTATTATATGTTTGGGTACGATATTTTTACTAATTAGATTCAATACATTGTGAAAAATCACACTGGGAAAAACAACAGCAAAAAACAAGTAAACCGGTAAACCTTTAATATTAATACTTCTCACTGCACATTATGTTTTTGTTTTGTATTTTTGTGTGCTTTCCTGAAGCTCAAACAGTGGAGCAACGCACACATCTTACATTCGATTCCCAGTGAAATTAATATTCCTGAACTGATAAAAGTGTACTCATTCAACACCGTACATTTCTGTGGATAAAACTGTCTGTGAAATGCATGAATGTAAATTTAAATACCCTCGGAGGTAATTGATAAACTGACATAAAAAAGACATAATATTTTCGGTTTTATTTTGGGTCAAATCGACCCACGTACATTAAAATCGTCATTTCACAAAACCTCAGAGTGTCATAACTTTGCATGCATGTTTATGACCCTTAATGAGAAATTGATGTCTGGAGGGGATATTTGTTTTTAATGACCCTACAAGTTCGATTAAACCATCACAATAAGAGGAAAATATTTATGTTTTTAAATTTTTCAAATATGAGGGAAGAACAAAACACTAAACTTGGTTAAGGTATTTATCTGACCAAATTATTTGGCAAAAAAAGGAAAAGCTACAGGTTTGATTTTACTATGCAAAAAAAAAAATGCATTGAAAAACAAAAGGCTGAAAGGATAAAGCAAACATTGACTACAACATAATCAGTTATTAATATCTCATTGGGTCTCTCTTGTTTTTGCATTTGTTCTTTGTATGACAGTCGAGAAATTATGTCGGCTGATAATCAAAAATAAAACAATCGACTTCAAGAACAACTACGCAATATGACTTTAATAATACTACTATCTTTAATAATATTTGAATAAAGTTTAAAGATGTCAATTTTCCTAGGTTGGAATCTGTTTTAGACCACTATACTGTACTTTGGACTTCATTCGATAGTGTCAATATAGTCAAATCGATAATATTATTGAATATTAAAGGTGCTCTAAGTGATGTCACTGTTTTTTAAGCCAAAACATGTTTTGTCACATACAGCAAACATCTCCTCACTCTCCGCTAGCTGCCTGTTCCCTGAACACACTGTAAAGACGCAGTCTGTGTAAAAACCCCAGACTACACACACGACAACAACACACTGGGTCAACCCGCACCACGAATCATAACAAACTGTTCCAGCCAATAACAGACAAGAAGTGTTTGGGGGCGGGGTTTGGGGGGTTAGTGTGCGGATGAGGAGGAGGGAGGGTCTCGCTAGCCTCTGTTTTGTTTGACAATACTTTAAACGTCAATAAGAAGTGACGTCATCCAAATCGCTTAGATCAGCTTTAAAGGATAATTCGGGTATTTAGCACTTTGAGTCTATGTTCTAGTGTGTTTTGGATGAGCTTGAGGGTGGACACAGAAATGTTGACGATGGGTCCTGTCTCGACTTTTTGACTCTTTTAGAATCGCCTCTGAGTGCTTCAGAGTGGCTGTCTATGGGCATGCACAAACATGTGCTTAAAACAACCCAACGTTCGTTTTCAAAACTGTGACACTCACCGAGTGGTTAGTGGTGTTCGTTGATGTTCCAAAACAAGCAGGTAGCGAAATACAGTTTCTGTCGGGTTTTATTTGCCATTTTGTAAAATCGCATTGATGTCTGTTGGAGGACTCATTGCAATAACTTGTGCAATAAAACACGACCCCAACCCAATACCCGAATCATCCATTAAGTGTTTAAGGCCGTGTGTCCACCAAAGTGTTTTTAGCCAGCTGAAAGCGTTAGGCGCTCTTCTTTAAACGCCTAGCTGTGGCGCTTCAGAGCATTTTGGCAGCGCAGAGTTTTTTCAGTTGAGACGATTCGTTGCTATGATAGAGAATAGCCTATCCACAGCACAGTTTACTTGTAACTGATTTCACAGATAATTTGTTTTATACTAAAAATGTATTTTTCAGTTTTGTTCGGTTAACTCTCTTGACGTCGTTGTACAGAAAGAATGTTGTGGCAGTTGGTCGGTGTGATATTAGCCCCGCCCCTCCTACACTGTGATTGGACGGCTGGGTAAAAAGTGACAGTGATGAGCGCTGCGTTTTACCCAAAGTTGAACATTTTTCAACTCTCGGCGACCAGTAAAAACAGTAAAAACCGGCACTCAGCGCTTCAGCGTGAAAAAAAACGGTGTTTAAAAAAACGCGGCGCTCCCATTGAAAACAATTGGGAAATTGCGGGTGACTAAGTCTACGTCTAAAAGCAGCGGCTGTCTAAGTCTTGCCTGTGAGAAGGCAGGGAGGCGGTGTTTGCTCTGATAGAGGAGGAGGCATCAGAGATAAGGAACTCCTGGAAACGTAATCGAGTGAATCATAGAAAGTGGGCCAGAAAGAGTTCTCTCGGGACGAATCTGAAGCCGTCCATGTTTCTCTGCTGTGAAACCGCCAAACGCTCACTTTCAGCTGTCAGACGAGTTCCTTCAGCCCAGCTGTGTGTGACACAGGAGATATAATAAAGTCAGACATGGATGCGCAGAAGAAACGGGTTTATAAATAGACCATATGAGTCAACCGTTATGTAAAGTTACATTTTTAACTGCCTGTTTGCGTAATCCAGATTTGAAATGGATTAGAAATGCTCGGTTTATATGGCTGGCAAATTCCATGTGGTTATATTGCACACATTTTTATTTTATTTATCTACTCTTCAGAGAGAGGAAAAGTGGATAACAGTTTGTTTCACTCTAAAAAATGCTGGGTTGTTTCAACCCAACTTTGGGTCAAATATGGACAAACCCAGCCATTGGGTAAGACTTCTACATACATTTTAACCCAACATTTGGGCTTGTTAAAACAACCCAGCATTTTTTAGAGTGAATTTTAAAAAAGTGTTATAAAAACCTAATTTCAAACATGTTTCATTTTTATCAAATGCTCTCACCAAGTTTGATTACAAGTTCTTTAATCTTTAATCTTTTTTGGTTTTGTGTTTGCAGCAATATCAGATAGAAATAGGCTATATCAAATGTCTTTAAAAGGCACAGTGTGCACTTGGTGAACAACCCAAATGTAGCCAACTATTTTTTTTTAATTATTATTACAATTATTATGATTGTTCTAATAATGTTGTTCTACAGTCTATG
The DNA here is from genome assembly GCA_036326025.1 of Chrosomus eos. Taxonomy (NCBI): domain Eukaryota; kingdom Metazoa; phylum Chordata; class Actinopteri; order Cypriniformes; family Leuciscidae; genus Chrosomus; species Chrosomus eos. Next base: position 2,163,309 of record CM070826.1, read on the forward strand.
GCTACTCAATGCAATTACAACAGAAGTAACTTAATTCAATTACTAAACAATCACAGAGTGATGACAAGACTTACAAACTTAACCAGAACCAGGAGCGCAACATAATTAGTAACCATAACAACAAATGAAGAGCGGAAATGCTGGAAACAAAGAAAACAGGAACAGAACACAGGAAAACAATGTGATGCAAACTAAAAGTCTTCAGTGTTTCTAACCAAACAGTTATCGGCTGATAATCTTCAAAACTGTCTATTATTATATGCTGAAAAACTCTTTGTTCTTCAGCAGGGTTCAATGTGTGTAAGTACAGTCAAACCAAAGTTTATTCAGACAGCTTCAACATTTCTCACATTATCACAGATTATCCACTATAGTTTAGAAAATGGTAATAAAATATGAGCAGAACTCAGTTGATATTTGACAGGTTTTGTCCGTCCTTCTGTTAGACTCTCACACATGAATTATGTGAATATCTGTCAGCTGTTAAATTTAACTACACAATTAGATAATACCAGTTTAGCTCAACCAGTGACCCAGCAATGCTTCATGTTGTTCAGTCTGTGTGTAAAAAGAGCATTAGTTATTAAAGAAAAAACACTTCAGCAAAACATCATCAGCTCAAAGTGACCCAATCATTTTTTGGTCCCAAATATTTATAAATGTTACTCACTGTATGAAGAATATTTGTGTATAATATCTCACCGTTTACTTTATTTTGCTCTCCTCACTTACATAAATGAACTATAGTGTCCTGCACACACTAGTGAAACAATATCAAATATTATATCTGGTGTCTGAATAATGTTTGCTTTGACTGTATAATAGCTTCAATAGCAAAAAAATACTTAGTTTTGTTCTTTATTTCACAGGTTTGCTCAAACACAATGGCACAGTTAGTGGCGGCTGGCAGCAGACGACTCGGATATGAGACGGTCGAATAACAGGTAAACCGTTCCTTTATTATAATATAATCTTCTGGCATTGAGATCTGTGCTTCTGTTCGGCAGGAATGACAGAAGTCAGCTTGTGTTGGGTCATTAAGCCTCAGATAATGTTATTAGGACGTTCAGATAAGATCACTGTGTTTTTCAGATGTGAGTGTGGTATTTGAGTCTGGCTCTGATTTATAACATTATAATATTAATAAAACACTAAACTGACCATTTATCATTGAATTTCCAGAAGAATAACTATATTTGTGACGTATGCGGTACTGTGATGTTATTTTACTGTCATAGTTAAAGGATGGGCAAAAACATTGTTTCTGAAACTATTATTAATCCATGTTTATGAATATTCTATGGAAATGCAGCTGTAATCTTGCTGATTGTTGTGTGTTATAATGTGTTTATGAGGAGGTTTGATGAGCAAACACTTGAAGAGCTTGTCAATCAAACACGGCAGATTCGAGACGGCTGCGCTAAATTCATAATTCAGTTGAACAGAATTTAATTGAATTAAACTGAGTTGAATTGGCTCCTTCACACAAGATGTTGAATATAATGACAGTAAGAGAAATTTACTAAATTAAAAGAAAATCAAGTCAAATAACAGTAATTTTATAATTTTTGTTTACTATTATTTAATCATGTTTTGACAAATGTAATGTATTCTCTGACATTTATTTTTAAAGATGTAGACTTTATTTAGACTTTTTGTCTCATAATTGACAGTCATAATAATTTTTTAATTTTTGCCATGTCATAATTTCGACTTGTCAAAACTTTTGTTGTTGAAGATAGTCATATTTAAGCACATTAATGAAAGAAATAATTTTTACTTTTTATCTCATAATTTTGACTTTTTATCTCATAATTTTGAATTTTTAATTTCATAATTATGATTAGTCAGACTCCATAATTTCATAGATTTTTTTAATATCATATGAAAAACAGTCATAATTGTGAATATCTCATAATTTAACCCCTTAAGTGTCACCGGCCCACCGGTGGGCCCAAATTCATTACATTTTTAAAACAGTAATATCCTATACTAAACCTAAACTAATATTGACAAACTATATATCATTTGAAAGCTTACAATCTCTAGTTTCCATATTTGGTGATTGATTTTCAAAATAAATTACAGAGGAGCCATAATTTATCAATTTGCAACAAGAATACTTTCATACTCCAAAGGTGTTTAGACCTTTATTTTGAAATAGTGTGAACATGAAAAATTATGAAGAAGGTAGAAACCTCAGTTTGATTTCATGCCAAGAGTTCAAAAGATAGCATCCATTCAATTATTTTATGAAAAAAAGACCAAGTTTTAAATATAAAGAAAAAAAATTAGATTCACCATTTGTGGCAGGAAGCTATAACGCACATGCGTGTTCTTTTTATGGTGTTTCTTAGAGGTTGAATTCATATCAAAATCTGCCAAACTTCTCATATTACTTCTGAATAGGATGTCTACTTCATTAAATTTATTGAAAATTGTGGAAATTATGGCTCAGATCACTCAAAAAATATATGGAAATGGAGGCGCCTTATATGGGCAGTAATGGAGTCATCTAGTGAAAAAGTTGGGTACTGCGCCCAAACAAAATCTTACTGAAAGCTCATTTTTGAGATATCAACCTAAAATTTGAAACACAACTTGTTCAGATGTTTGGGCTTTGATTTTTTTTGCAGTTTTAGAGTAGCCCAGGTTTTTGAAAATATATATTTTATTAAGATATGAATAATAAATTTTTTACATTGTACATTTTCATATAACTCGAACTTCTATAACTTTTTTTCTGTTTCACTTTCTCAATTTATTTCACTTCTAACAAAAATCTGCCAAATGTCTTCTTTAAAACGAGACCAATCTTACGTCTATATTCCAAAGCATTCTTGAATTACAACCATTTAAGTTCGAAATGTGCATTTTCATGTATATTCAAAAAAAAGGGGGTGGACACTTAAAGGTTAAAATGATTTATCTCATGCTTTTGACTTCTTATTTATTATTTATGTGATATTTATGACTTTTTCCTCATAACTCATTAAAACGTTTTATGTCAGAATTTCAACTTATGTCATTTTTGCTGTTGAATACTAGATATTTTTAAGCAGTTTAATTTCACATTTTTAAATCTCATATTTTCAACCTTTTTTTAATCTCAGAATTGACTAAACCGATTTGGTCATAATTATGTTTTTCGTAATTTCGTAAATTATGTTTTTTATCGTCTTATTTTATATCATAGTTACTTGAGTCATAACATTTCTGTTTTTTTGAAGATAGACATTGTAAAGCTCTTCTGAATCCCACAGCTCGCTCAGCTTCAGCTTCAGCACAGTTAATATGAGCAGATAATTAGGTTATACATTTAATTCCCAGAAGCCAGAAATATTACCTGGCAAATTACAGCCTCTGGCTGCTTAATTAATAACTACTCTTATTAAAGATATGATAGTGAAGTTCTGTGTTATTGTCGCGATATGGATATGTGGAAGATTATAAAACGGACCGTCTGATATGATGAGTTATTATATTATTTATATTTTTATGTTGCATGCATGCATATCGCACATTTACTATATGCAAAAGGTTTCAGTTTGTGTTCGACCCGAAATGTTTTTCAATGGCCATTACAGATACAAATATCTACCCATAATAATAATAGAGCTAATGAGATGCATAAATGAGTGTAACAATATATCGCAATACAAAAAACACAACAATATTGTGTATAGTTCACCCAAAAATGTCTGTGTGAGTTTTAGTGTCAGTTTTACATTAAACTACTATATATAATGTTGAATATAATGTATAATTATGCAATGAGGGAATATTAGTGTGTCCTGATAATGCCACATATCTGATATTACCAGGAAAAGTGGCTTACATTATTTTAAATATATCTAGACAGTGACAGAGATCAAGCATGTTCATCTACAATAACCCTGTATTTTCATCTTCAGAATCATGAATATTTATTTTTATTCTTGTGTCAACATTGAGTTTCCAGCACCAAATCCAAGACTATTCATTTACACACAAAATGTAAAACCAAATTTAGCATTTCAATCAACAGTTCATTTTTTGTTAATCTTTTATCATATGTCTTGGAGTATTGCAATAATGATATGTATCGAATCGTGACATGAGGGTATCATTACACCCCTATAAATAACACTTATTTTGCACAGTATCATAATTAAACACTGTTCATCAGTCAAGTGCTCAAAATGTAAAAACATGAATGAATAATAAGTGTGTCACTTGTGCACCGCATTGCAATTATTATATCATAAAACACGAGCTAATCAAGAGTTTGTGTCCAGCTTCCAGCGTTCAGGAACAGAGACGCTCAAGCTTTTAAATCTCTCAAACAGAAGATGCTCCTGAACATCTCATGATTTAACATGGTTTATCTCATACTTTTGACTTTAAAAATAAAGATCATCACTTAGTATGTCATATTTATGACTTGTTCTCATAATTTTGTCATAATTATCATATGTCATAATTTCAACTTTTTTTGCTGTGGAAGATGTAGAAATGTTTAAGCAGTTTAATGAATCATATTTTGACTTTTTAATCTCATAATTTTGACTAAGAAAAGCAAACTTAGTCATAATTATGTTCCTCGTTTCTTTTTTTACATCATAGTTACTTGAGTCATAACTATTTTTTTTTAAAATAGACATTTTGAAGCTCTTTTATGAGCTCTTTTCAATCTCATAATTTCAACCTTTTTAACCTCATAATTTTGACTAAGAAAAGCAGACTTAATTATGTTTCTCGTAGTTTTTTAAAACTTATTTAACATACTGGAGTCATAACTATTTTTTTTAAATAGACATTTTGAAGCACTTTTATGAGCTCTTCTGATAATCTTTCACACACGAGATGCTACTGAGCTGTTAGTGATTTACTCTCTGTAATGAAACTAACACACACACACACACACACACACACACACACACACACACACACACACACACACACACACACACACACACACACACACACACACACACACACACACACACACACACACACACCACACACACACACACACACACTGATAGGACATCTTTATTATCAGTTTTCAGCTTGTTGAGACACAGAATGAATGCTAATGCACGTCAGAATTGATTATGTTAAACTAACTAACAAAATGTCAGTGACAAGCTAAAGACAAGGTCGATTAAAACAAGCATGAAGTGCTTTTATATTGCTAGCTAACAGTTGTAATGTGCCTGTTGTCTCTTCACACACACGCTTTAAGAGGAACACACAGTAAAAGCGCATGTTCTCTTGCACATTGGCGATGGTGTTTGTATTCTGAGGCTTGTTTTCTTCAGTGTTTTCTTGTAGTGTTCCTGCTGTGATGAACAGAGCGAGTTTGTTTTAAACCGTAGTTTCTGGAAGATGTGTTCAGGTTGCCCAGCAATGCTTCTGTGTGGACAAGGCTTAAACGATTCATTCCAGGGTTTAGTTCGTTATAAATCACTCAGGGAAGTGCAGGTGGCTTCCCATGAGCCTCGCTGGCGTTTACAAATTACAATCAGTGGACATTACTTAACCCTAAAGCTCATCAACATGATCACAAATGAGGAAAACAGTCCTTCTGATTGATAGTTTAGACATTTTTAGCAATATTTCTGCTGTCAAATCTGCACTGGTGTTTTAAATAAACATAAGAAAAACTTTAATATTGTTAGTAATATTTCAAGAGGAACACTTACTGGACTGAAGCAACTTTGGTTAACTTGAAATGCATCATTTTAAAGTCCTCTTGTGGCTTTTATTGTTGTGCATGGTGTTTTTAATATGCTTTAAGACAAATCATGTGTAAATTCATTGTGTATCATTGGTTTAAAGCTCAACAAAATGACTAAGCCATAGGGATCGGAGTTGTGGCAGATCAGCTGGAAAGTTGCAAGTTATTTTCACCTATTTGCATTATGTAAAATTATTTCGTCGCGTTTTCCAGAAATAGACGAATGAAACAATTCAGTGTAGCGTTTCTAAGCATCATGAGCCTAATGCCGGGTTCAGACAACAAGCAAGCTTGTGTCTTTTATGATAGTCACTGTCAGATTATACAATGTTGACTCTTAAAATCCTTGTCAAGAAACATGTCAGATTACACGTTGCTTCCCGACCAATCATCGCTTGCTTGTGTGTGATGTCACCGTAGAGGCGGAGCTAGCCACTAACTTAAAGTCCTCCTGTAGTCAATCATTTTTAAAGCTCATCTTTGATCACCAAAACTACATATTTTAAAGTTATTTCCTTGAATAAAATTCTTCGAGCCTTAAAATATCTTGAATATAACTCAACACCCTTGCCTCATTTAGTATACGCGGCTCTATGAATATGCAAATGAGCCCCGCCTCCACTCACTCACTCACTCACTCAGAGATCCACTGGTTGACGATCACACGTTGATCTGATTGGTTACTGTAGTTTGTAACACCAGCGATTTCAGTTGTTTTTCAGACTGTCTGGTTCACTGCAGTTTTAAGCAGAAAATACTGAGCAATGCTGTCGACTTATGAACTTACACAACATTAAAAGCTGGATTTTCACCACAGTAGGACTTTAAATCTTGTCTTCCACTGTCGTCACTCTTTATCCTCATTAATATTCGCTCCACCGGATCCCACAGCTCTTGGCCCCGCCCTGTAAATGCATATGCATATTAATTTACATAGAAAATACATACTTTACACTGCAGAAGCAAGTAGTAAGTTTTGTGTGTTATTATGCATAATCAATATACTATGTAAATGTATATGCATATAAATTTGTATTAATATATCTATACGCAGATGCACATTATATGCATTTAAATACTATACAATAATATACACTGCAGGAATAGTAAGCGTTTTATATTAGCATGCTATTCTGAATGTGAACGTGAACTGATTTGTGTGTGTGTGTGTGTGTGTGTGTGTGTGTGTGTGTGTGTGTGTGTGTGTGTGTGTGTGTGTGTGTGTGTGTGTGTGTGTGTGTGTGTGTGTGTGTGTGTGTGTGTAATGCAGTTTTGTGAGTCACTAATGCTGCTGATGAACTTGTTCAGACAGGAATATGTCGAATCCTCCCAGCGATCTTCTCTGTGATTGAAACACACAGCGTTTCTCGAGTCTCGAGTAAGTGACTCAGTGGGACACTAGCAAGGGCTCGTTCATCCGGATGAGATTCCTCAAAGTTTCAGCACTAAATCAGGAGCATGAGTCACTCTAGATGAATGATTCATCTCAGGCTTCATAAATCTCTCTCAGAATCTCTTATATCTGTGACTGAACACATGAAGACCTTAATAATCATCTCAAACAAGAGATTTTACATATAGTTGAAGAGCTACTCCGTTCAGGAAGATTTCCCTCAGTTAAAATACTTTTATCTCAGAGTCAAGTGTGAGAAATTCAGCTTAAGTCAGTATAGTTTGACGTCTTGATGAGAGAAACACGGACAAAACTTTGATTTGTTTGATTGACAGGGTCCCCGTTCATTGAAAATATGCACTGCAGAAATAGTAAAAGCATAGTTTGTCATTTTGTAATTTCTATGTAAATGTATATGCTGTATCCATATGCATATTATATTCATATCATACTTTATAAATACATAACATCCTATATTCTGTATCGTATGTAAGCTTATTTGCATATACATTTAACGCATAAACATTGATAAATGCATACAAATATGTGACCCTGGATGACAAAACTAGTCTTATGGGTCATTTTTTTGAAATTGAGATTTATACATCACATGACAGCTGAATAAATAAGCTTTCCATTGATGTATGGTTTGTTAGGATAGGGCAATATTTGGCCGAGATGCAACTATTTGAAAATCTGGAATCTGAGGGTGCAAAAAAATCGAAACATTGAGAAAATTGCCTTTAAAGTCGTCCATTTATGTCCGCGATTGTGCTGCATTCACTCACAAAAATAAATGTTTTATACATTTACGGTAGAAAATTTACCAAATATCTTCATGGAACATGATCTTTACTTAATATCCTAATGATTTTTGGCATAAAAGAAAAATGTATCATTTTGACCCATACAATGTATTGTTGGCTATTTCCACAAATATACCCGTGCTACTTAAGACTGGTTTTGTGATCCAGGGTCACATATATGCATATAGATTTATGATATTTTAGTTTTTTTTTAGAACTTTTTAGTTAATATAGGTGACTGTATATCAAAGACACATGAAATAAAACAAGGTGTTCCACAAGGATCAATTCTTGGGCCTGTTTTATTTTCATTATATATGCTTCCCTTAGGCAACATAATTAAGGAATATGACATGAATGATCATCTTTATGCTGATGATATACAGTTATACATCTCAGTTGAGTTAGGAGATACTGTTGTATTAGAGAGGATGGCTGATTGTCTGTCCAGTATCGTAAAGTGGATGAACAAACATTTTTTGAAATTGAATGAAGACAAAACTGAAATTCTTATTGTGGGCCCAAAACATGAGCGGGAGAGGATAGAGGCTGGATTGGGTCGCTTAGCCTCACAATCTAAGAAAAAAGTAAAGAGCCTAGGTGTCACTTTGGACTGCGATTTGAGTTTTAAATCTCATATTAATCAAGTGACAAAATTTAGTTTTTATCATCTGAGAAATATAGCCAAGATTCGTCCTTTTTTATCCTTGGATGATGCTAAGAAACTCATTCATGTTTTTATTTTATCTCATCTTGATTACTGCAATGCTGTGTACACTGGCCTACCGAAGGGTTCTATAGCGAAGCTACAATTGATACAAAATGCAGCAGCCAGAGTACTAACGCCAATAAAAAGGAAAGAACATATTACACCGGTTTTAATGGAATTACATTGGTTACCAATTCATCAGAGGATCGATTTTAAGGTTATTTTATTTGTTTATAAAACTCAGCACAATCTGGCACCTTTATACATTTCAGACTGTCTGTCAAGATTTGTTCCAAATAGTAGATTAATATCCTCTAATGCTAATCTTCTGGCACATCATCCAGTTCTTTACCAAATGAAGTGAAAGAGGCTATTCATATTTTTAAAATGCATGTTAAGACTTATCTTTTTAAAGCTGCGTATCAGTACAACAATATTATGTTGTGTACAAGTCTGTTATTTTATCTGCTATTTATTTTTTACTTTATATTGACATTGTGTGAATTTGTTTTTTACGCTTGTAAAGCACCTTGCGTTGCATTCCATGTATGAAAAGTGCTGTACAAATAAATGTTTATTATTATTATTATTATTATTATATAGAAAATACATAGTATGATATTTAGCATTTTCTATAGTTTGTACATGTGTAAAATATCTTTATGAATATGCATACATGCATTTAAATTTATTTATTTATATTTTTAATTTATTTAATTTATTTATACAGCACATTTCATACACTATGGCAATTCAAAATCCTTTACATATAAAGGAATTAAAAAATGCATATATCTGTATGAATATGCATATTATATGCATTTAAATTTATTTGCATATTAGTTTAGATACTGTGTAGAAAATAAATACTAAACACTGCAGAAATAGTAAAAGCATTGTCATTTTGTATTTTCTATATAGTATGTAAACTTATTTGCATATACATTTAATGCATAAGCATATAGATAAATGCATACAAATGTATATGCAAATAAATATACATTCGATATAGAATACACATTATGATATTTTGCATTTTCTATATAGTATGTAAATGTCTATGCATATACATTTAGATGTTATATAGAAATGGCATGCTATACACTGCAGAAATAGTAATTGTAGTATTTTCTATAGTATGTAAACTTATATGCATAGAAATTTAAAAATATTTAATATTCAGTTCAATTTACATTTATTTGTATAACCCTTTTCACAATACATAACATTTTTAAAGCAGCTTTACAGAAAATGCATGTTCATATGCATATGCAAGTTTAAAATTGTTGTTTCCAAATGTCAAGCCTGAAAAATGTGTGTGTGTGTGTGTGGTGTGTGTGTGTGTGTGTGTGTGTGTGTGTGTGTGTGTGTGTGTGTGTGTGTGTGTGTGTGTGTGTGTGTGTGTGTGTGTGTGTGTGTGTGTGTGTGTGTGTGTGTGTGTGTGTGTGGTGTGTGTGTGTGTGTGTGTGTGTGTGTGTGTGTGTGTGTGTGTGTGTGTGTGTGTGTGTGTGAGAAACAGCAGGAGTTCTTCAGAGTTAAGAAATGAAAGTATAAAGTGACCTTGTCTGGACTTATGCAAATTAGATGCAAAACAGATGCTTCCTGTTATTCTCATTGGCTAGAGCGAGTTGATTTCCTTATGCTGCCAAGTCACTGACTTTAATATTACATGTATCAAACGGTCAAATCACTACAAATGATTTATGGGTAACACTTTACAATAATGTTCATTAGTTAACATTAGTCAACTAGCTTAGTTAACATGAACTTCTTCAGGATTAATTAATCTAAGTTCAGATTCATTTCAACATTTACTAATACGTTATTAAAATCAAAGGTCGTGTTAGTTAATGCACTGTGAACTAACATGAACAAACAATGAACAGCTGGATTTTTATTAGCATTAACAGAGATTAATAAATACTGTAACAAATGTATTGCTCATTGTTAGTTCATTGTAGTTAATATAATGTTTACTAATAGACCTTAATGTAAAGTGTTACTGATTTACCATTATAAGTAGGGAGGTTAAGCCCAAAAAATAGGCCTTTGACTTCAAGTCATGATGCAAAGGTCGCCTTTGGTATGGAAGTACCTTAGGGTCATACAAATAAATTTATCCTAAGACACAAGTGAGATCACACTGTATGATCTTAGAAATAAACATGTTTTTTTCAAAAATGGCCGCCAATGCGCCGAAAATACTCTAGAGCCCATATCTTTGCTTCTGTTATTGCTATAATGACAAATTTGGTGTCAAAGTGTACATTTTTGGGGTCAAGGAATCCAATAAAATTGGTTTCAAGTTTAAAAAAATAATAATCTGTCATTATAGCTATAACAGAAGCAAAGATATGGGCCTCTCAAGTATGGTCGACGGCCATTTAAAAAAAATGTGCGTATATAAGATACAAAATGTGATCTCACTTGTGTCTTAGGATAAATGTATTTCTATGGCCTTATGGTACTTCCATACCAAAGGGGACCTTTGCATCATGACTTGAAGTCAAAAGTCACTTAACCTCCCTACTATAAGTCAAATAGTTATGTTTCCAGGTAAATGTGAAATGTGGGATTTGGATGATGAAAATGTGGTGGTAAAAAAAAGGAATTGATTATTACAACCAGAAAAAAAAAGTTATTACAGTACATTTAGATGAAAGATTATGAGAAACAAACATGTGGAATGACGGACAGTTTGAGCAACTATATATATATATATATATATGTATTTACCAACTGCCTTGTAAAGCTTTACACTGATACAAAAATCTCAGAAATCTCTGAAATGCTCCCGACAGCATCAGCTTTCTGGAGAAAACACATCAACAGAGTCCCGAGGCAAAGCACTTTTGATTTGAGAGTTACTGAGAGGATATTTCCTGCGTTCTGGAGAAAACATTTCCTCAGTTGTGTAACGCTGTTGTGCGAGTTGTGTTTGTGAAGAGATGTCGTCATTCTCCTTAAACTAACAGCCAAATGTCCTTCAGCTGCAGACAAACATCTGAGTCACGGTCAGAATGATGATAATAGAAGTCGTTGTGAAATAAATAAGAAACGCAACATCTTCGTAATGATTCGATTATTGGCTTTTAGTCCATCCTGAACTCTGACAGCATCAGTCATATGAATATCACACTTTATTTCTGCATTATATATAACTGTGCATATATGCGGATTTCTGGATGCATGAAATGCATGAAACACACACACACACACACACACACACACACACACACACACACAGACACACACACACAGACACACACACACACACACACACACACACACACACACACACACACACACACACTCACACACACACACACACACACGACCCCTAAACTTACCCATCACACACAATTTTCTGTGATTTTAAATGTTAAAAAACAACTTACATTTCTTTTTTTCATACCAGATTTACAAATTTTGACGTCCATATAGAGTTTTTTTTAGATTTTGTCAGGTTTTGGTCACTTCTGGGTACAAATGTGTCCCCAAAAATATAGTTAAGTAGGTACACACACACACACACACACACACACACACACACACACACACACACACACACACACACACACACCCACACACACACACATTTATAGTGTTTGTAAACATATGTTTTATTGATTATAAATTAGACTATGTGGATGTAAGAATAAAATGTGACTTATTCATGAATGCAGTTTTTCCCTCAACAATGCGGTTTTAAACGGTGCGATACAACAACATGCTGGGGTCATGTGACACAGATGTAGCACGCTTGCTTTGCATTTGATACGTTTTTTATTCAGACAGAAACAGAAGTTGCGATTGTCTTTTCTTCCCTATCCAGCTTTTTGTGAAAGCATTGCATGTTTGCATGATGTTTTTATCCCATAATAACCCTGCATTTAACTCATGCATCAGCTGAAGTGATCCGTGTTGTGTGACTCACGCGAGTCTCTGAGATCCAGTGTGTGTGTGTGTGTGTGTGTGTGTGTGTTTGGCCCTCAGCTCTGTCTGCGCTCATCACATCAGCTGCACTTGATCTACACACACACACACACACACACACACACACACACACACACACACACACACACACACACACACACACACACACACGTAATGGTGTCGAGACCTACGGGCTCTTTGAGACGGATGAATCTGCTCTCTGAGGATCGGTTGCACGACTCCAGGACAAAACGAGACTTAATCCCGGTCCGAGTTGAGGAATGATACAGTAATGTAGACTTTCTCCTCCTCCGCCTGTGCAAGTCTAAATGCACTCGTTTAAAGGGTACCTATCATGGAATTTTGAAAATTACCTATCATGTAGTGTGTAACATAGATCTAAGTGAACAAAAACATCCTGCAAAGTTTTAAATATGAAAGTTCACCGTATACAAAGTTATTATCTCTCAAAAGTAAGAGTCGACTCTGAGTCGTTGATATGAATCGATAGACGAACGATGCACTTTCGTACGTCACTTGTACAAGTTATTTGAATAAGATACGCCCACTCATTGCATTAGGAGACACCAGGGAAAACATCATGTCGACGAGACGCTGCTGTGTTTTGAAGTGCGACGCAAAAGCAAACTTTTTTCATCTGCCCAGTGAGGAGCATTTGAAGACAGTGGCTACAGTTCATAACTATACCACAGAAGTATTATAGCCCGAACTTGTTCTGTGTTCACGTCATTTTGAAGATGATTGCTTCACAAGCCTAAATGCTATAAAGTATGGATTTGCATGTAGTATGGCTGATACTGAAGGAGGGAGGTTCAGTACAGAGTTTATTTGGATCAGCTTCCTTCTCCGAATCACAATCTGTAAGTAGGCTGTTGCTTTTATGTTTGTATCATGTTCTATAATTATTTTGTGTGTTGTGTACGCACAGGCACAGCGCAGCTTCTAGCAGCTAACTTAGGTCTTCAATGTCAATTGTATTGAAATATGTGAAGTGTTTGTCGTTGTTAATGGAGTTGTCACAGGGCTCTCGAGTGTCACGCATCACGCATTGAGCTCATTTCGGTCTTTTGTCACGCTCTCCGGCCACACATTGTATTTCTCACGCTGAAAAACTATTTGTAATATATTTAATATGCCGCAGCGCCCAAAACTCACTCACTGTGGAACCGGCAGGATTCAAGCGCGTCTCCTCCGGTGTTGCCAGGTCTGTATGCCTGCACTGTTTCCGCGGGTTGTTTGTGTAGTGCACGCTGGTTGACGCGATTGTTTTATCCACTGGAACATGATTGTTATTGAGGAAACACCCGGGAACGCTATTTGAATATTTTTGGCCGTGATTGGGTTAGTTTTGATGAGCAATTGGGCTGGTTTTGTTGTGCAGACCTGGCAACCCTGGTCTCCTCTGGTGTTGTTCGTCTGGTGTTGTTAGCCAATCAGAAAATAGCACTGTTGTATCTGGGTAAGATCTAGCGCAACAACCAATGACACCCCGTCGGCTGGGTGTCTAACATATCACCACAGATTAGCGTCACGCAAAGGCGGGGTTTGGAAAAATGACTCGCTAAACGATTCATATGGGAGTCGGTGAGCAAATCAGGTAAAAATAAATGCATATTATAAGACAACAAAAGTGTTTTTTGTCATTGCATGCTTGTAAAACTGTTGTTGGGGACTCCCAGAACAATATTAGGAACATTTTAAATGCCATAATAGGTACCCTTTAATTCAGTGAGTGATATAAACAGGACCTCGAAGCACCGTTGTGCTTCAGTGTTTATCTGTGTACTCCAGCTGTGAACATCTCAGCCTTCATAACACAAATAATGCTGGGATGTTCCTTCTTATAAGTTTGGAAATCCATATTCTTGGGAAATCCATAACAGAATCTCATGAAAGTGTGTATCTATACCACGCATGTTATTTCTCGTCCCATTTATATGGCAAAAATGTTTGTTTTGCGTGCATATGCAAAACCCCTTAGTTAGGCCGTGTGTCCACCAAAGCGTTTTTAGCCAGCTGAAAACGCTAGACGCTCTCTTGAGAGCGTTTTGGCAGCGGAGCGTTTTTTCAGTTGAGACAATTCGTTGCTATGATACAGAATATCCACAGCACAGTTTACTTGTAACTGATTTCGCAGATAATTTGTTTTATACTAAAAACGTATTTTTCATCCATTTTGTTCAGTTAGCTCTGCTGGTTGACGTCTTTGTACAGAAATAATGTTGTGACAGTTGGTCGGTGTGATATTAGTCCCGCCCCTCCTTCACTGTGATTGGATGGCTGGGTAAAAAGTGACAGTGATGAGCGCTGCGTTTTACTCAAAGTTGAACATTTTTCAACTCTCGGCGACCAGTAAAAACGCTGCGCGCTCAGCGCTTCAGCGTGAAAAAAACGCTCAGCGCCTCGTTGCGCTCATGGCGTTTAAAAAACGCGGCCCTCCTATTGAAAACAATTGAAAATACACGCCAGCTGCGTGAAAAAACGCTTTGGTGGACACACGGCCTTAGGATTAGGAGGCGTACATATTACACACCATAAAGTACGTATCATATGCACACAAAAACTATTTTTGGCGTATAAATGGCGCGAGAAATATTCGTTGTATAGATACACACTTTCATGAGATCGGGCTGGATCACTATACACTGCTGTTCAAAAGTGTTTCAAGTAAGATTTTGTTACATTTTTGAAAAGTCTAATAAGTCTGCAGCTGGATATATATTATATATGCAAAACAATATATAGGCTTACTATATAGCAAATCTCAAGTGCATGATTATATTCATTATATTATATAAACTATTTTATCGTCTATCTCTAATATGCTAAATGCAACTATAAGACATGATATTATAAACATTAGCATTGTGATTTTCTGTAAAGCTGACTTGGACATCAAGGCTGCATTTATATGATCAAAAATACAGTAAAAAAAAGTGAAATATTTTTACAATGTAAATCAGCTGTTTTCTATGTGAATATATAGTAAAGTGTAATTTATTCCTGTGATCAAAGCTGAATTTATCATCATTACTCCAGTCTTCAGTGTCACATGATCCTTCAGAAATCACTATAATATGATGATCTGATGATCAAGAAACATTTATAATTATTATCAGTGTTGAAAACATTTTCTCATTTATGTGGAAATTGTGATACATTTATTTTTGAATGAATAGAAAGTTTATTTGAAATAGAATATTTTGTAACATTATAACTATAATTACTGTAAATTGATCAATTTAATTCATCCTTGATGAATAAAAATATGAATTTATTTAAAACAAAACAAACTTACAATAGTGTATATTCATGTTGATTTTGCTGGTAGAAAACAATAATGCAACATTGTGAATACTAATGGTTTTAATGCATGTTTGATGATTCTGAATTAAGCTAACTCACGGTGAAAGTGTGTTGTGTGTTAAAGCGATACGCGTCCAGTTCTCAAGGATCGGTCTGACGTCCTCTACACTCTCTATCTATTTATTTCTCCTCTCCCTGAAGGCTCTCCAGCATTGACTTTAAAAGTGTGAATGAGGTTAACTTGCTCCCGCAGGCATCGGTAACACACACACACACACACACACACACACACACACACACACACACACACACACACACACACACACACACACACACACACACACACACACACACACACACACACAGGGTGAATCTGCTCCTGTTGTCTATAACCGGACCGGCCGTTCCTCTGGGACTGTTTGGCATTTGGACGGGAGTTGTCCTGAGGTTAATGAAGGCTTTATGTGCCGCATTTACAGACTCAAATCATTTTACAAAGCCATCGTATGTAACTGAACTCTTCGAGAGGCGACACGCTTCTGTGATTCTGCACGAGTCTCGGCATATCTGATCCTGTTTATTCTGGACAAGAATCGGCCACTTAGACAGCAGTGTGTGTGTGTGTGTGTCGACTTCGAGATCAGAATTTATGTGCATTCAGAAACTAATATGTAGGGATTATTTCACAGAGAGAACTGTCCTCTGTAAAGCTTATTTTTTAGCTCTACTAGAACAGGTTTTCCTGCTTGAATGTTGATTATTTTCCTCATATTCTCCAGTGTTGCGGCTCCTCTTTTCCCAGTCTGTCAGTAACGCTCTGGTTAACAATATACAACAGTGTGTTCAGAGTCAGCAACTCAAACACATCAGATCCTTCTTACATATCACAATACAGTCATACAGAACGAATACATGTGAAAAAATCTAACTTTATTTATAGGCCTACACAGAGTTCGGACATGCAGATAAAAATTTAAATGTAAATTTTAATTATATTGTTCTGAAAATTTAATTCCAGGACTTTAAGCATGACTTTTTTTGGTTTTCGAGGACTACAATGAATCACTTATCAAACAATATCTTTAGGATTTTTTAATCTCAAATTACAAATATATCCAAAATACAACTTACAACGCAATATATAATAAATAAAGTTTATAATGGCTATTATTGTTCAATAAATAATATATTATATTATAATGTTGCTGTATGATAAACCCTCATCAGACCTTTTCTCGTTACAGTGTTAATTTTGCCTGAAAAGATTGCATTTGTGGTTTTTTGAAAAAAAATGACATTTAATTTATATATTATATTTAAATATGTCAAGCAATTTTAAGTACCTCTTCGTAAATATGTCCAGGACTTTACAGAAATTAAATATCAATAAGTCAAATTCAAGTACTTTAAGCACCTTTGTACGAACCATGAATAAAGCACTTTAAAACAACCAAAGTACTGTACATAAAAATAAATAAAAGTCATAAAATACATATTTTATATAAAGCATATAATAGAAATATAAGAACTATACAAACTATAGTCACGAGTTCTGTCGTTATCATCAGTTCAACGAGTCTGTGTTTCCCGAAAGCATCGCTAGCTAACTATAGTCACGAGTTTAGTCGTTATCATCAGTTCAATGAGTCTGTGTTTCCCAAAAGCATCGTTAGCTAACTATAGTCACGAGTTCAGTCGTTATCAGCAGTTCAACGAATCTGTGTTTCCCGAAAGCATCGCTAGCTAACTATAGTCACGAGTTCTGGCGTTATCATCAGTTCAACGAGTCTGTGTTTCCCAAAAGCATCGCTAGCTAACTATAGTCACGAGTTCAGTCGTTATCATCAGTTCAATGAGTCTGTGTTTCCCAAAAGCATCGTTAGCTAACTATAGTCACGAGTTCAGTCGTTATCAGCAGTTCAACGAATCTGTGTTTCCCGAAAGCATCGCTAGCTAACTATAGTCACGAGTTCTGGCGTTATCATCAGTTCAACGAGTCTGTGTTTCCCAAAAGCATCGCTAGCTAACTATAGTCACGAGTTCTGTCGTTATCATCAGTTCAACGAGTCTGTGTTTCCCGAAAGCATCGCTAGCTAACTATAGTCACGAGTTCAGTCGTTATCATCAGTTCAACGAGTCGGTGTTTCCCGAAACCATCGCTAGCCAACTATAGTCACGAGTTCAGTCGTTATCAGCAGTTCAACAAGTCTGTGTTTTTCGAAACCATCGCTAGCCAACTATAGTCACGAGTTCAGTCGTTATCAGCAGTTCAACGAGTCTGTGTTTCCCGAAACCATCGCTAGCCAACTATAGTCACGAGTTCTGTCGTTATCAGCAGTTCAACGAGTCTGTGTTTCCCGAAAGCATCGCTAGCCAACTATAGTCACGAGTTCAGTCGTTATCATCAGTTCAACGAGTCGGTGTTTCCCGAAACCATCGCTAGCCAACTATAGTCACGAGTTCTGTCGTTATCAGCAGTTCAACGAGTCGGTGTTTCACGAAAGCATCGTTAGCTAACTATGGTCACGAGTTCTGGCGTTATCAGCAGTTCAACGAGTCTGTGTTTCCCAAAACCATCGCTAGCCAACTATAGTCACGAGTTCTGGCGTTATCAGCAGTTCAACGAGTCGGTGTTTCCCGAAACCATCGCTAGCCAACTATAGTCACGAGTTCTGGCGTTATCAGCAGTTCAACGAGTCTGTGTTTCCCGAAACCATCGCTAGCCAACTATTGTCACGAGTTCAGTCGTTATCATCAGTTCAACGAGTCTGTGTTTCCCGAAACCATCGCTAGCCAACTATAGTCACGAGTTCAGTCGTTATCAGCAGTTCAACGAGTCAGTGTTTCCCGAAACCATCGTTAGCCAACTATAGTCACGAGTTTAGTCGTTATCATCAGTTCAACAAGTCTGTGTTTCCCGAAACCATCGCTAGCCAACTATAGTCACGAGTTCAGTCGTTATCATCAGTTCAACGAGTCTGAGTTTCCCGAAACCATCGATAGCCAACTATAGTCACGAGTTTAGTCGTTATCATCAGTTCAACGAGTCTGTGTTTCCCGAAAGCATCGCTAGCCAACTATAGTCACGAGTTCTGGCGTTATCATCAGTTCAACGAGTCTGTGTTTCCCGAAAGCATCGCTAGCCAACTATATTCACGAGTTCAGTCGTTATCATCAGTTCAACGAGTCGGTGTTTCCCGAAAACATCGCTAGCCAACTATATTCACGAGTTCAGTCGTTATCATCAGTTCAACGAGTCGTGTGTTTCCCGAAACCATCGCTAGCCAACTATAGTCACGAGTTCAGTCGTTATCATCAGTTCAACGAGTCTGTGTTTCCCGAAACCATCGCTAGCCAACTATAGTCACGAGTTCAGTCGTTATCATCAGTTCAACGAGTCTGTGTTTCCCGAAACCATCGCTAGCCAACTATAGTCATGAGTTCTGTCGTTATCAGCAGTTCAACGAGTCAGTGTTTCCCGAAACCATCGCTAGCCAACTATAGTCACGAGTTCAGTCGTTATCAGCAGTTCAACGAGTCAGTGTTTCCCGAAACCATCGCTAGTCAACTATAGTCACGAGTTTAGTCGTTATCATCAGTTCAACGAGTCTGTGTTTCCCGAAAACATCGCTAGCCAACTATATTCACGAGTTCAGTCGTTATCATCAGTTCAACGAGTCGGTGTTTCCCGAAAACATCGCTAGCCAACTATATTCACGAGTTCAGTCGTTATCATCAGTTCAACGAGTCTGAGTTTCCCGAAACCATCGCTAGCCAACTATAGTCATGAGTTCTGTCGTTATCAGCAGTTCAACGAGTCAGTGTTTCCCGAAACCATCGCTAGCCAACTATAGTCACGAGTTCAGTCGTTATCAGCAGTTCAACGAGTCAGTGTTTCCCGACACCATCGCTAGTCAACTATAGTCACGAGTTTAGTCGTTATCATCAGTTCAACGAGTCTGTGTTTCCCAAAAGCATCGCTAGCTAACTATAGTCACGAGTTCAGTCGTTATCATCAGTTCAATGAGTCTGTGTTTCCCAAAAGCATCGTTAGCTAACTATAGTCACGAGTTCAGTCGTTATCAGCAGTTCAACGAATCTGTGTTTCCCGAAAGCATCGCTAGCTAACTATAGTCACGAGTTCTGGCGTTATCATCAGTTCAACGAGTCTGTGTTTCCCAAAAGCATCGCTAGCTAACTATAGTCACGAGTTCTGTCGTTATCATCAGTTCAACGAGTCTGTGTTTCCCGAAAGCATCGCTAGCTAACTATAGTCACGAGTTCAGTCGTTATCATCAGTTTCAACGAGTCGGTGTTTCCCGAAACCATCGCTAGCCAACTATAGTCACGAGTTCAGTCGTTATCAGCAGTTCAACAAGTCTGTGTTTTTCGAAACCATCGCTAGCCAACTATAGTCACGAGTTCAGTCGTTATCAGCAGTTCAACGAGTCTGTGTTTCCCGAAACCATCGCTAGCCAACTATAGTCACGAGTTCTGTCGTTATCAGCAGTTCAACGAGTCTGTGTTTCCCGAAAGCATCGCTAGCCAACTATAGTCACGAGTTCAGTCGTTATCATCAGTTCAACGAGTCGGTGTTTCCCGAAACCATCGCTAGCCAACTATAGTCACGAGTTCTGTCGTTATCAGCAGTTCAACGAGTCGGTGTTTCACGAAAGCATCGTTAGCTAACTATGGTCACGAGTTCTGGCGTTATCAGCAGTTCAACGAGTCTGTGTTTCCCAAAACCATCGCTAGCCAACTATAGTCACGAGTTCTGGCGTTATCAGCAGTTCAACGAGTCGGTGTTTCCCGAAACCATCGCTAGCCAACTATAGTCACGAGTTCTGGCGTTATCAGCAGTTCAACGAGTCTGTGTTTCCCGAAACCATCGCTAGCCAACTATTGTCACGAGTTCAGTCGTTATCATCAGTTCAACGAGTCTGTGTTTCCCGAAACCATCGCTAGCCAACTATAGTCACGAGTTCAGTCGTTATCAGCAGTTCAACGAGTCAGTGTTTCCCGAAACCATCGTTAGCCAACTATAGTCACGAGTTTAGTCGTTATCATCAGTTCAACAAGTCTGTGTTTCCCGAAACCATCGCTAGCCAACTATAGTCACGAGTTCAGTCGTTATCAGCAGTTCAACAAGTCTGTGTTTTTCGAAACCATCGCTAGCCAACTATAGTCACGAGTTCAGTCGTTATCAGCAGTTCAACGAGTCTGTGTTTCCCGAAACCATCGCTAGCCAACTATAGTCACGAGTTCTGTCGTTATCAGCAGTTCAACGAGTCTGTGTTTCCCGAAAGCATCGCTAGCCAACTATAGTCACGAGTTCAGTCGTTATCATCAGTTCAACGAGTCGGTGTTTCCCGAAACCATCGCTAGCCAACTATAGTCACGAGTTCTGTCGTTATCAGCAGTTCAACGAGTCGGTGTTTCACGAAAGCATCGTTAGCTAACTATGGTCACGAGTTCTGGCGTTATCAGCAGTTCAACGAGTCTGTGTTTCCCAAAACCATCGCTAGCCAACTATAGTCACGAGTTCTGGCGTTATCAGCAGTTCAACGAGTCGGTGTTTCCCGAAACCATCGCTAGCCAACTATAGTCACGAGTTCTGGCGTTATCAGCAGTTCAACGAGTCTGTGTTTCCCGAAACCATCGCTAGCCAACTATTGTCACGAGTTCAGTCGTTATCATCAGTTCAACGAGTCTGTGTTTCCCGAAACCATCGCTAGCCAACTATAGTCACGAGTTCAGTCGTTATCAGCAGTTCAACGAGTCAGTGTTTCCCGAAACCATCGTTAGCCAACTATAGTCACGAGTTTAGTCGTTATCATCAGTTCAACAAGTCTGTGTTTCCCGAAACCATCGCTAGCCAACTATAGTCACGAGTTCAGTCGTTATCATCAGTTCAACGAGTCTGAGTTTCCCGAAACCATCGATAGCCAACTATAGTCACGAGTTTAGTCGTTATCATCAGTTCAACGAGTCTGTGTTTCCCGAAAGCATCGCTAGCCAACTATAGTCACGAGTTCTGGCGTTATCATCAGTTCAACGAGTCTGTGTTTCCCGAAAGCATCGCTAGCCAACTATATTCACGAGTTCAGTCGTTATCATCAGTTCAACGAGTCGGTGTTTCCCGAAAACATCGCTAGCCAACTATATTCACGAGTTCAGTCGTTATCATCAGTTCAACGAGTCTGTGTTTCCCGAAACCATCGCTAGCCAACTATAGTCACGAGTTCAGTCGTTATCATCAGTTCAACGAGTCTGTGTTTCCCGAAACCATCGCTAGCCAACTATAGTCACGAGTTCAGTCGTTATCATCAGTTCAACGAGTCTGTGTTTCCCGAAACCATCGCTAGCCAACTATAGTCATGAGTTCTGTCGTTATCAGCAGTTCAACGAGTCAGTGTTTCCCGAAACCATCGCTAGCCAACTATAGTCACGAGTTCAGTCGTTATCAGCAGTTCAACGAGTCAGTGTTTCCCGAAACCATCGCTAGTCAACTATAGTCACGAGTTTAGTCGTTATCATCAGTTCAACGAGTCTGTGTTTCCCGAAAACATCGCTAGCCAACTATATTCACGAGTTCAGTCGTTATCATCAGTTCAACGAGTCGGTGTTTCCCGAAAACATCGCTAGCCAACTATATTCACGAGTTCAGTCGTTATCATCAGTTCAACGAGTCTGAGTTTCCCGAAACCATCGCTAGCCAACTATAGTCATGAGTTCTGTCGTTATCAGCAGTTCAACGAGTCAGTGTTTCCCGAAACCATCGCTAGCCAACTATAGTCACGAGTTCAGTCGTTATCAGCAGTTCAACGAGTCAGTGTTTCCCGACACCATCGCTAGTCAACTATAGTCACGAGTTTAGTCGTTATCATCAGTTCAACAAGTCTGTGTTTCCCGAAACCATCGCTAGCCAACTATAGTCACGAGTTCAGTCGTTATCATCAGTTCAACGAGTCGGTGTTTCCCGAAAGCATCGCTAGCCAACTATAGTCACGAGTTCAGTCGTTATCATCAGTTCAACGAGTCTGTGTTTCCCGAAAGCATCGCTAGCCAACTATAGTCACGAGTTCTGGCGTTATCATCAGTTCAACGAGTCTGTGTTTCCCGAAACCATCGCTAGCCAACTATAGTCACGAGTTCAGTCGTTATCATCAGTTCAACGAGTCAGTGTTTCCCGAAACCATCGCTAGCCAACTATAGTCACGAGTTCAGTCGTTATCATCAGTTCAACGAGTCTGAGTTTCCCGAAACCATCGCTAGCCAACTATAGTCATGAGTTCTGTCGTTATCAGCAGTTCAACGAGTCTGTGTTTCCCGAATGCATCGCTAGCCAACTATAATCACGAGTTCAGTCGTTATCATCAGTTCAACGAGTCGGTGTTTCCCGAAAGCATCGCTAGCCAACTACAGTCACGAGTTCAGTCGTTATCATCAGTTCAACGAGTCTGAGTTTCCCGAAAGCATCGCTAGCCAACTATAGTCACGAGTTCTGTCGTTATCAGCAGTTCAACGAGTCTGTGTTTCCCGAAACCATCGCTAGCCAACTATAGTGACAAGTTCAGTCGTTATCAGCAGTTCAACGAGTCTGTGTTTCTCGAAAGCATCGCTAGCCAACTATAGTCACGAGTTCTGTCGTTATCAGCAGTTCAACGAGTCGGTGTTTCCCGAAAGCATCGCTAGTCAACTATAGTCACGAGTTCTGTCGTTATCAGCAGTTCAACGAGTCTGAGTTTCCCGAAACCATCGCTAGCCAACTATAGTCACGAGTTCTGGCGTTATCATCAGTTGAACGAGTCTGTGTTTCCCGAAACCATCGCTAGCCAACTATAGTCACGAGTTCAGTCGTTATCATCAGTTCAACGAGTCTGAGTTTCCCGAAAGCATCGCTAGCCAACTATAGTCACGAGTTCTGTCGTTATCATCAGTTCAACGAGTCTGTGTTTCCCGAAAGCATCGCTAGCCAACTATAGTCACGAGTTCTGTCGTTATCAGCAGTTCAACGAGTCTGTGTTTCCCGAAACCATCGCTAGCCAACTATAGTCACGAGTTCTGGCGTTATTATCAGTTCAACGAGTCTGTGTTTCCCGAAACCATCGCTAGCCAACTATAGTCACGAGTTCTGGCGTTATTATCAGTTCAACGAGTCGGTGTTTCCCGAAACCATCGCTAGTCAACTATAGTCACGAGTTCTGGCGTTATCAGCAGTTGAACAGTCGTGACTAGCTAGATGATTTTTTCAATGATCATCGTTTTCTATGGTAGTTAACAAGCAGTGAGTTGCGGCGTTGTACGGGAAACCCTGATTGGTTCCTGTCTCTATGAAGCTCCTCCTTCTGAAAAGCACACTGTGCTCTGATTGGTCGGCTGGATCAGTGTGTTGTGATTGGTCGTGTGCTTCGAGTGTGTTTGGGAAATGTCCCGCCCCTTTCCATAACCACCAGTTTGACACACTACTAACTAACTCAACCAGGCCCCGCCTCTTTATTCTGCGTATGAATTATTATAATGAGGAATATTGTGACGTGTTCGTTCCCGGAAGAAACTCAAGATACAATGGAGGCGTTTCAGAAGTTAAGAAACACTGACACTGATATAGAGAAGAACTCCCACTGGAGGAAGCAGTTTTTGTTATTAATGAGACTTTATTATTTGCCAGATAGATACACAGATATATGCAGAGTACACTGTAAAAAATAAAACGTAATTTTTACGGTAAAAAAACGGCAGCTGTGGTTGCCAGAACTTTACCGTCAAAAATACAGTAGCAACATTATTGGTTTTACAGACTTAACAAAAATTTACAGTAATAAACCGTATTTTATTATCTGATATAATGTTAATTTACCGATCTATTGAAGTATTAATATCTGTTTTGTACCATTGTAATACACTGACAACCACCAATCACAGCAGTGATGAGAGTCACATGATCAATCAAAGCTCATCACAAACAGATCTTCCATAAGAAATTTAATATTAATATACAGAAGCTGCACAGTGTCATTCACACACACACTAAACACCATCATGGGAACACACATGAAATTTTAAAAATGCAATAAACATTAATTTAACTACATTAAATGTAACATAAAACCCTAATGTACAAAACTGATTAGAATAAACTATGAAGAAACAGTAAAATTACATTAAATGGATCTATCACAGTTATTTACCGTATATAGTAAGGCAACTTTCTCTTTCACTGTAGCATTTTTACAGTCTTTTACTGTTAAAATCATGATAATTTTTTTTACAACTTCTGTGAAATGTAAACCTGATAATCTGTAAATAATAATGGAATAATAAAACAATATAACAATGGTGTTATTCAGTAGACTGAGACAAGTCCTCAGATGCACAGAGGATAAAGTATAAAATCACAGAGTAGCCTATGTTATGAAGCTGAAACCCTTTATCATGAGTTGTACATATTCTCCATTGTCTTAGTGAGTTTTCTGAAGCACAGGATTGTGGGTTTTCTGAAAGGGAAGGTGGGCGGCATTAAGGTTGTGTTTTCTGTCATCTCTGCTGCAAGCAAATAAATACTTTCTCTGTGACGTTAAAAACAGGACCTGCCAATGTTAGGTGACAGAAACATTGTTCAATTGTGTGAAAATGGCCGGAGGGTCCGAAGCTCTTAGAAGGAGTTCCTGTCTGAACAGGTTTAATGACGAAAACGGCTTCATTTGCAAGATAAAATGTTCAGAAAAGCTACTAAGATATATGTACAGTAGAGATCTGCATGATTCATTGCGAAAAAGATCATGATCTCATTTCAAACACATTCAATTTCTGATCCAGAGAGAGACGTCGTCATGTATAGATATGAAACAGCTTCACAAACAGTCTTTTCTAACACACAGTATCATTATTTCTGTCGTACAATCATTCAGATTATCACAGAAGCAGTGGATAAAAGTTTATAGGGTGGTGATGGCGCAGTGGATAAGACACATGCCTTTGGTGTGAGAGACCCGGGTTTGAATCCACTGTGAAACACCAATGTGTCCCTGAGCAAGACACTTAACCCCAGTTTCTCCAGTCAGCGTTTATAAAGTTACAGTATTTCAGCTCTCCTCACATGAAGCGGCATTAGTTGAAGAGATTTACAGTTTGCGTTCAGCTCGTGTCCTGAAATGACTCTTGAATTAATCCTGAATCAAAGCAGGGATGATGGGACTCATTTTAAGAGCTGCTGCCAGTGAGTGTGTATCTGTACATGAACATTTACATTCAGAGCTGACGATGAGAAACACGGCCCTGTTTACAGCTGGTGTGTTTCAGTCGCTCGCATCACAAGTGGACGACTCTAATTACAGGTGTAAACTGATCTAAAACCACTTTTAGGCTCAATCATGGGTGTCGGAACCATTGTTTATGTGTGGGACAAGACCCACCCACTTTTTAAGACCAATGATATTGCACCCACTCACTTACCTCTCTAATTCAGATATGTCAATGAAATCCATCCCACTTGAGGACAATGCCTGTTGTACTCTTCCAGTCAAATATTGCTTTGCAAACATCAATAACAGCTTTAAGTTGTCACACGGATCCGCAAAAATGCCGTCATCGTCATCAGAGATTTACGTTTTTGTTGTTTTACTTACACGGAGACCATTTTCACAAACTTGCACTTTGAAACACGTTTTCAAAAGTTTGTGTTTTCAGGCACCTGAAGCGCAGTTGTCGTGTAAATAAATGGCCAAAACGCATAAAAACTTTTATATTTTTAGTTGTGTGTCGTGTAAACAGCCCTAAAGTGGTTAAATTTCGCTTTTGCTGTCCTGCGGCAAAACATGAGAGCAGTTTTAGTGTTTTAGACCAAACATATAATAATGAATGAGAGCGATCTGGATGATCAGTGAATGCTGAGATATTGAGCAAAATAAAATGATCCTGTCCGAAGAATTGAGTTTGTATCATCTTAGTGAGCTTTTATGAGGGTTTACGCATGCGCAGTAAAGGTGAGTTTAGCGTTTCCCGACGACTCAGTGTGGATGAGAAACTTTTGGAAAACGCTAGTGTGGACGGAGAGTCTTTTTAAACAAAAACTAATTTAATTTTTAGATTAATAGAGGAAGCCCTAGTGTAAACAGTGTTCGAACAGCCTCAAAATACGCTATAGGCTTACTTTTTTAACTTAAACAAGTTTGGATTTAAGATGAACAATGTACTAAGCACAGTATTATCTCACCATTCCTGATTTCTAACACACTCGTGTAAATTGCACGAGCTTATATCGATCATTATTTCGATCTGGAAAAAAAAAATCTGGTTGAAAGTGGACAAAAGAGACGGATTAAAACACCAGGTATAAACGGGAAACGCATTTTAATATGAATCATCATGATCGCGGTTTTATTTTCTGTCTGTCTGTCCAGCTTCTGGCCTTTAACCTGGAACATTTTCCTCTGCACTTTCATTTCTTCCTCGTTAGCTATGTTTTCATCCACACGTTTTTATCCGCATTAAGTGATATCTAATGAAAAATGCCTTATGGAAAATTCGATTGAATTTCATGAATATCGACTCAAATGAAATGCGTTCGGTCTCATGGGATTTTATCTTGATGGATATACGGCTTATGCGATAAACGCTGATGGAAACGTTATTACGGCGCGATCCATTTTGTCTAGAAAAACTTTGTTTGCAAATGTTCGCTTGAATGTTGTGCAAAAAACACCTTAAAATGTCTCAAATCAATTCGATATACCAATTTGATCGCAAAACAGCATGTGACGTCATTACACTAGTGCTGAGGGTGTTCAAATACATAACATTAGACTAACGTTAGCCAGCTTATACAGTATCATGATTCAGTACGCTCGTATTTATTTGAGATACATTATGTTTTTTTATTAATCGAGCAGCAGAAAAATTATCTTTATATTAATCGTCCAATTAGTCGTTAGATTAGTCGACTAATCGATAAAATAATCGCCCAACTAATCGTTTAGTTAATAATCGTTTACCCCAGCCCTACATTACACACAGGTTTTTTTTTCACTTTAAAGCCGTTGGATGGAAACACACACTCTCACCAGCTTTATTCACATGAGTTTTTTTACTGAACTTAAGATAATTCCATTGACAAGTGGATGGAAACTTGGCTATAGTCATGACTCGTGCACACATGATATTAGTAACATGTGGTTTTGTGTTTCCACAGCTGACTTTGAGTCTTATGATGTGGTGTCTTTGAGGGTTATTGTCCAGATATAAGGATCGATGTCTCCCGCTGCACGAGCTCATGCTCATCAACAATGGTATGTTATATCGATTTCTCAATTTTAATTGATTCTCATTTTGAGGAACTGATATAAATTCCTAAATCCGAAGAATCGATCTTTACTTATGTTCTCAGTTGATAAATAAACAAAACTTTTTAGCGCCTCCCATGCAATAAATTGCAATAAACTTAGTTACTTTTGTTTCATAAAAGTATTTCATAATAATAACCCATTTTATATATTTGTTTATAATAATAATGATAACATGTTTTACGCATACCAGAAAGGTGTTCAGACAGGGGCGTGAAGTAACGAGTTACAAATACTTACGTTACTCTGCATAAATAGTTTTTATATGCTTTTTTTACATGAAAATTTGTGTACTTTTACTGTAAGTGATGTATCTGTACTTATTTTCCCTCCGTTTGGGATCATTAGTGGGAATTTGCAATTTCAGAGAAACATTCATGATATATATTTCGGTTGGATTTGTGAGTTAATAAAAACGTAATTAGTTGTGTGTAAAAAAAAAAAAGCCACCTTTTTGAAGTAAACATACTCGCATCATTAATCGTGATGATCGTGACTGTATATCTACATTTGAAGTGGATCAAAACCTTTAATCAACGTTAAACATGAGTTTTGAACAATACCCGGTATTTTCTTAGAACAACTTTGATGAACTTTTTTGATCCACTTCAAATGTTGACTACTATAGTAGTTGTGAGTGATTCTGTGGTCTGTGTTTATTATTGTTTCTGAAGTCAGAACTTCCTTCCTGTTGACCCGCCTGGTGCATTCTGGGTAGGATTCTGGTGCTCTTCCTGGATCTGCACAGCATGTACACGGCAAACGTCTCCAGTTAAAATAATTTACCTGAAGCAAGACTTAATCTGCAGATCTAGAATGCAGGATTCTGAAATAAATCAGAGATAAGAGGAATCTGGCCTGGAGCGATATTAATATGAACACTGCAAAAAAATGCTGTTCTTCCTCAGTGTTTCTGCCCTGTTTTCCAGCACACATATCTAAACATTCCTAAATCAGGATACATTTACTGGAGAAGAACAATGACTGAAGATATTAAGGGCCCAATCTTGCACCCAGCGCAAGTTACTTTGCAAAATATAGGCATAAATCTAGCTTACACATTTACCCAAATTATTCAGGCTAGTTGTAGTAAAGATGGATCAAACATGTTTGACTAATAGTGGCAAGAAACACAGATATATAAGGACAACTGACAACGTGGGTTGTCCGTCAAGAACCAGAAAACAAAAAAATTTTCCGCAAAAAGTTACTTGCGTTTCGCGTTTGATACTTGCGTTTCAGATCGTTAAAATAGGGCCTTAATAGGCTTAAGAAAAATGTAATTCCTTTATTTTGTTGTCTGATGTGAGATACGACTTGCACATGTTCTTGACAGGTTTCATGCGATTCGCCCAGTGACTCAGCTGGGCAATATGAGATTATGGATGACTAAAGTTTCGAAATAAATAACATGCATGTATGACATGGAGGAGGTAAATAATTACACAAAATTATTATCAAATTATTAACTGTTGAAAACAGTTGTGCTGTTTCAGATTTCTGTGAAACTGTCTTACATTTTATTTTTCAGAATTTTCTGATGAATAGAAAGTTCAAAAGAATAGTATTTATCTGAAATTTAATCTTTTGTAACATTAAACACTACCGTTCAAAAGTTTGGGATCATTGAGATTTTTTTTTTTTTTGGAAAGAAATTCAAGAAATAAACTTTTATTCAGCAAGAGATTATATTTAAAATAAATGAATCCTTTAGATGCGTTACATTAAATGATCATTGATCATGCTTTATGTCATATTAATATGTTGCCTTGTCAGAAAATGATCGACGATATTCTTTTTAATGTTTATTAAATGGTCTTAAAAAATAGGCTTGAGAAAAATGTAATTACTTCTCTTTTCTTTTCTGATGTGAGATACGACTTGCACATATTCTTGACAGGTTTCATGCGATTCGCCCAGTGACTCAGCTGGGAAATATGAGATTATGGATGACTGATTATGGAAGTTTCTAAATAAATAACATGCATGTATGACATGGAGGTGATAAATATTCTATTCATTTCAGCAACCACACAAAACCCTCTTGTGTTCTCCTTTTTATTAAACGGGATGTTTCTATATTTAAAGCCCCTCTGGGAGTCGTGCTAGTGTCACTGTAACTTAATTCTGTTACTGAGTTCAAAACTCTAGTACAGTACTGAGAACAACACTCTAGTCCATTACTGAGTACAAAACTCTAGTCCATTACTGAGTACAAAACAAAACTCTAGTCCATTACTGAGAACAAAACTATAGTCCATTACTGAGAGCAAAACTCTAGTCCATTACTGAGAACAACACTCTAGTCCATTACTGAGTACAAAACTCTAGTCCATTACTGAGTACAAAACAAAACTCTAGTCCATTACTGAGTACAAAACAAAACTCTAGTCCATTACTGAGAACAAAACTATAGTCCATTACTGAGAACAAAACTATAGTCCATTACTGAGAGCAAAACTCTAGTCCATTACTGAGAACAACACTCTAGTCCATTACTGAGTACAAAACTCTAGTCCATTACTGAGTACAAAACAAAACTCTAGTCCATTACTGAGTACAAAACAAAACTCTAGTCCATTACTGAGAACAAAACTATAGTCCATTACTGAGAGCAAAACTCTAGTCCATTACTGAGAACAACACTCTATTCCATTACTGAGTACAAAACTCTAGTCCATTACTGAGTACAAAACAAAACTCTAGTCCATTACTGAGAACAAAACTATAGTCCATTACTGAGTACAAAACTCTAGTACATTACTGAGTACAAAACTCTAGTCCATTACTGAGAACAAAACAAAACTCTAGTCCATTACTGAGTACAAAACAAAACTCTAGTCCATTACTGAGAACAAAACAAAACTCTAGTCCATTACTGAGTACAAAACAAAACTCTAGTCCATTACTGAGTACAAAACAAAACTCTAGTCCATTACTGAGTACAAAACTCTAGTCCATTACTGAGTACAAAACAAAACTCTAGTCCATTACTGAGAACAAAACAAAACTCTAGTCCATTACTGAGAACAAAACAAAACTCTAGTCCATTACTGAGTACAAAACAAAACTCTAGTCCATTACTGAGTACAAAACAAAACTCTAGTCCATTACTGAGAACAAAACAAAACTCTAGTCCATTACTGAGTACAAAACAAAACTCTAGTCCATTGCTGAGAACAAAACAAAACTCTAGTCCATTACTGAGTACAAAACAAAACTCTAGTCCATTACTGAGTACAAAACAAAACTCTAGTCCATTACTGAGAACAAAACAAAACTCTAGTCCATTACTGAGTACAAAACAAAACTCTAGTCCATTACTGAGTACAAAACAAAACTCTAGTCCATTACGGAGTACAAAACAAAACTCTAGTCCATTACTGAGAACAGTCCATTACTGAGAACAAAACAAAACTCTAGTCTATTACTGAGAACAAAACTCTACTCCATTGCTGAGAACAAAACAAAAATCTAGTCCATTACTGAGAACAAAACAAAACTCTAGTCTATTACTGAGAACAAAACTCTACTCCATTGCTGAGAACAAAACAAAACTCGAGTCCATTACTGAGAACAAAACAAAACTCTAGTCCATTACTGAGAACAAAACAAAACTCTAGTCCATTGCTGAGAACAAAACAAAACTCTAGTCCATTACTGAGAACAAAACAAAACTCGAGTCCATTACTGAGAACAAAACAAAACTCTAGTCCATTACTGAGAACAAAACAAAACTCTAGTCCATTGCTGAGAACAAAACAAAACTCTAGTCCATTACTGAGAACAAAACAAAACTCTAGTCCATTACTGAGAACAAAACAAAACTCTAGTCCATTACTGAGAACACAACTCTAGTCCATTACTGAGAACTCTAGTCCATTACTGAGTACAAAAC
Source organism: Chrosomus eos (assembly GCA_036326025.1). NCBI lineage: Eukaryota > Metazoa > Chordata > Actinopteri > Cypriniformes > Leuciscidae > Chrosomus > Chrosomus eos. The sequence goes on from CM070826.1 coordinate 2,195,441, forward strand.
AAAACTCTAGTCTATTACTGAGAACAAAACTCTACTCCATTGCTGAGAACAAAACGTCTCAGGTTACTATTGTAACCATAGTTCCCTGAGAACAGGGAACGAGACGATGCGTCGAAACGCTGCGGGAACGCCTTCTGCGTGATTGCGTCTGAAGCATCTATGCCAACTAGTCCAATGGAAAAAGGGAATGAGCGTCACGGGCGGGTGACGTCATGACCAGGAAAGGATAAGAGCACTTCCGCTGCTCGCCGGCATTAGCTTCGACAGTGCCGAAGCAAGCCGATCGCAGGGACGCCAGAAGTATGGCAGGGGGACGCATCGTCTCGTTCCCTGTTCTCAGGGAACTATGGTTACAATAGTAACCTGAGACGTTCCCTTATCGAAAAGGGAACTTCGAGATGCGTCGAAACGCTGCGGGAACGAGAATACCCAATGCGCCATAATTCAAGTACCTGAGTGTCAGACTGTTCAGCTAAGCACTAAGCACCTGAGAACCTGGGGCAGCATCCAGGTCCAGGCTGTAAAACCTCACGAATGTGAGCGGAGAGGACCAGCCCGCCGCATCACAAACATCTTGGAGAGAAACCCCATGCAGCAAGGCTTTAGAAGCCGCCATACTCCTGGTCGAATGAGCTCGGACCACCAAAGGACAAGGCTGGCCCGAGTACTCATAAGCAAGTGAAATAGCCTCGACTATCCACTTACTGACTGTCTGTTTTGAAGCAGGAAGACCTTTTTTAGGTGATCCAAAGCAAATAAATAGTTGATCGGACTTCCTGATTGAGGATGTCCGATGTACATATGTGTCCAATGCTCGCACTGGACACAACAAGTGCAGTCTTTCCTGGTCCGCAGTTGCAAACGGAGGAGGACAGAAAACCTGCAGCACGATAGGCCTCGGAGTCAAGGTCGGTACCTTAGGGACGTATCCCTGTTTTGGATAAAGGAACGCCTTGACCATCCCCGGTGCAAATTCAAGGCAGGTGGGGGAGACCGAAAGAGCCTGAAGGTCACCAACTCTCTTGAGGGACGAAATAGCTAGGAGAAAGATGGTCTTAAGAGTAAGGAACTTCTCTGAGACCGACTCTAAGGGTTCGAATGGAGCCCTAGACAGGCCTTCTAGAACTACAGTCAAATCCCAAGCTGGCACCTTAGTGCGAGTTGCAGGCCTCAGCCTCAAAGTGCCACGAAGGAAACGTGTAATCAGGGGGTCTCGACCCAAAGATATACCTCCCACCATGGTATGGTAAGCCGCAATGGCTGCCACGTAAACTTTTAGTGTGGAAGGACATAGACCTGACACAAAGCGCTCCTGCAGGAACTCGATTACTGTGTTGACAGAACAATTAACCGGATCCCACTGATGTCGGTGACACCATAAGGAGAAAACTCTCCATTTAAGCGCATACAGTTTCCTCGTAGCTGGAGCTCTGGAGCTTAGGATGGTCTCAACAGCCTCAGCTGAAAGACCACTATCTACAAGTTGGGCCCCCTCAGAGGCCAAACCCAAAGATTCCATATCTCTGGCCGAGGGTGAAATATTGTGCCCCCGGCCTGAGACAGAAGGTCCCTCCTCAAAGGGATCTCCAATGGAGGCCCGTCTAGCAGAAGGATCAGGTCCGCAAACCAGATCCGACTTGGCCAGCGTGGTGCTACTAGCAGTAGGCTTATCTCACACTGACGGACCCGCTCCAGAACTCCTGGGAGCAGAGCAACAGGGGGAAAGGCGTACAGACGTAGCCTCGGCCACGTCTGCACCATGGCATCCAGCCCCAGGGGGGCCGGGTGGAGTAAGTGAATACCAGAGGGGACAGTGCGTCGTGTTGTGAGACGCGAACAGGTCCACCTCTGCTCTGCCATATGCCTCCCAGATTTTCTCCACCGCCTCGGGGTGGAGTCTCCAGTCCCCTGGCCTCAGCTCCTGCCTCGACAGGATGTCTGCTCCTATATTCTGGTCCCCAGGAATATACACTGCCCTCAGGGAGAGTACCTTCCCCAGGGACCACAGGAGGATCTGGTGCGCCAGTTTGCAAAGCGGACGCGACCTCAGACCCCCCTGGCGGTTCAGATAAGAGACCACAGATGTGTTGTCTGTTCGAACGAGCACATGATGGCCTCTTAGGTCCGGAAGGAAATGTCTCAACGCATTGAAGACGGCCATCATCTCCAGGCAATTGATGTGCCACGAAAGATGATGGCTTTTCCACAGACCCTGAACCGAGCGGCCTTCCATTACCGCTCCCCAGCCGGTGAGGGAAGCATCTGTCGAGATAGTAGCTCGATGGCAAAGAGCTCCCAACACCGGGCCCTGGGTTAAGAACCAGTGTTTCCTCCATATCTCTAAGGCACGAAGGCATCGCCGCGTAACCTTGATCATACGGAATGGGTTTCCCCTCGGGGAGAACCCTCTGGTCCTGAGCCACCACTGTAAAGGCCTCATGTACAGCAGGCCAAAAGGTATCACGTTGGACGCTGCTGCCAGTAGACCCAACAGTTTCTCGAACTGTTTTACAGTGCGTGACTGACCTAGCTTTAGCTCTTTGGTGGCTGACAGGATAGCAGCTACACGAATGGGCGATAGGCTGGCCCTCATCGTCACTGAATCCCATACCACACCAAGGAAAGTGGTTCTCTGTACTGGAGAAAGAACACTCTTCTTGGCATTGAGCCTCAACCCCAACATCTGCATATGGGCGAGAACGACACCTCGGTGCCGAACCGCCAACTGCTCTGATTCCGCTAGAATCAGCCAGTCGTCGATATAATTCAGAATGCGAATGCCCTGAAGCCTGAGAGGGGCTAAAGCTGCATCCATGCATTTCGTGAATGTGCGGGGTGACAAAGCTAGGCCGCAAGGAAGAACCCGATACTGGTATTCTTTGCCCCTGAAAGAAAACCTTAGGAACTTCCTGTGCTGAGGGAGGATGGAGATATGGAAGTATGCATCCTTTAGATCTATCGTGACAAACCAGTCCTCGGATCTGATTTGGGTCACAATCTGCTTGAGGGTCAGCATCTTGAACTTGAGTTTCTGAACTGACCGATTCAACAGGCGAAGATCTAAAATGGGACGCAACCCTCCATCCTTTTTTGGAACAATGAAATAACGGCTGTAAAAACCCGACTCTCGGTCGGGTGAGTACACCTGTTCTATAGCCTCTTTTGCTAACAGGGCCCTTACTTCTTGCTCCATTACCAGAGCCTGCTCGGGACGTACCACTGTGGGTAACACCCCGCTGTAACGAGGAGGACGAGAGCCAAACTGGATTCTGTATCCTTTCTCTACAATCTGCAGGACCCAATGAGAAATATTCGGCAGAAGCTTCCACGCTGCCAGAAAATTTACTAAGGGAACCAGCCTCTCGAGGCTGGTCTCTGGTGTTACTGAGAGAGCCAAATCTGGAGCCTGAAACATACCGGCAGGAACTACCTGACCTGACTGCTCTAAAACCCCCCTCAGAGGGCGCGAAACCGATGCTGTGCCGCAGCATAGCACCAGCGACTCGCTGGAGACCACTGCGCCCTGAAGCACCAGAGGTGGCAGTGAGGACCCCGAAGTGGAACGGGCACCGTGTACTGAGGTGAACACCGCTCCACCCCGGTCGGGGCTGTCCTCACAGGTCTGATGCCTAAGCATCAGGACCTTTTTTTTTTTTTTTTGAAACGAAGCTTTCTTCGCCTGAAGAACGGTCCTCAGATCCGGCTTAGGCTTAGGCGACTTCGGTTGAGAGGGTTGCGTCTGTCTCCAGTATCTTCGTGGAGGAGCAGGAGACGCAACACTCTCTTTCTGTTGCACATGATATGATGAGCTAGATGGCTGGGGCTGCTCACGCCCAGCAGCCCCAGGGGGCTGGACACGGCGAGGGATAAACTTTTTAAAAGTGTCCGACTGTTTTTTAGCATCCTGGAATCTTTCTACTACAGCGTGAACTGCGTCACCAAAGAGACCAGACGGTTCAAGCGGAGCATCTAACAAAAAAGTACGATCTTTCTCTTTAATATCAGATAGATTGAGCCATAAATGTCTCTCAGTGGCTACCAAAGCTGCCATAGACCGCCCAATTGCTCTGGCGGTCTCTTTAGTAGCCCTGAGAGAAAGATCGGTAGCCCTACGAAGTTCTCGAACATCGTCATGACTAATTCCCTCACTATTATCCAGGTCCCCCAGCAGATCAGCCTGATAAGCCTGAAGCAGTGCCATAGTGTGCAGGCACGCCCCGGCTTGACCTGCTGCCGAATACGCTTTGCCCACTAAACTAGATGTATTTCTTAACGGTCTAGTGGGCAAAACTGGGGCTTTAATAGAAGATGCGGGACCAGGCGCGAGATAACTCGCTAGATTTTGTTCAACCTGGGGCATCGAACTATAACCGTAATCTTTAGACCCTCTTATTTTAGAATATATATTGGAATGAGGGACAAAAACACGAGATGAAAACGGCTTTTTCCATGATTTAGATAACTCATCGTGCAAATCAGGAAAAAAAGGAAGCCCTCGCGGTGGAGATAATGTGGCTGAAGAAAGAAAACGCTCGTCTAATCTGCTTTTGGGGCGAGTGTTTCTAGTTTCAGATGGCCAGTCAACATTTAATCTTTCTACAGCTCGTGACATGACATCCACCAGCTCATCATACGCTGGGGAAATAAATTGTAATTCCCTTTCCCCCGTGTGTGCATTGTCACTGTCCATACTCACAACGTCAACTTCCTCAGAAGATGAGCATTGTAGTAAGGGGCTCTCTCCCCGGGCGGAAGAAACCGCAAAGCGTGCTTCCGACACCGGGGGAGGAGAGCTGGATCTCCGGGTAAGGAAGGAGAAAGGGCCCTCGGACCCGTCTCGATCCCCTCCGAAAGATCCAATTGCGATCCCCAGGAATGCATTCTCCGCGTTGCCTCTGCAGACGCGGGTCCTGATCCCTGAGGATCGCGAGCCTGCCCACTCTGTTTGTCAAAGAGTGACAGGCGGGATCTGAGCATGCGAAGCGGTAGCTTCTCACAGTGCTGGCACTCAGCCCCCTCGAAGGCTGAGGCTGCATGCTCAAATCCCAAACAAATCACACAAAGCTCGTGTGTGTCCCCACCCGTTAAATAACGCGGGCAGGGAGGAACACACTGTTTGTAGATTTGTTTCGCCATTTCGATACCAACAATATTGACAGACAACAATAAATAGACGGGGACAGTTTAGACACAGATCGCTTGCTGAGGCACAGAAGCTAATGCCGGCGAGCAGCGGAAGTGCTCTTATCCTTTCCTGGTCATGACGTCACCCGCCCGTGACGCTCATTCCCTTTTTCCATTGGACTAGTTGGCATAGATGCTTCAGACGCAATCACGCAGAAGGCGTTCCCGCAGCGTTTCGACGCATCTCGAAGTTCCCTTTTCGATAAGGGAACAAAACTCTAGTCCATTACTGAGAACACAACTCTAGTCCATTACTGAGTACAAAACTCTAGTCCGTTACTGAGAGCAAAACAAAACTCTACTCCATTACTGAGTACAAAACAAAACTCTAGTCCATTACTGAGAACAAAACAAAACTCTAGTCCATTACTGAGTACAAAACAAAACTCTAGTCCATTACTGAGAACAAAACTCTAGTCCATTACTGAGAACAGTCCATTGCTGAGAACAAAACAAAACTCTAGTCCATTACTGAGAACAAAACAAAACTCTAGTCTATTACTGAGAACAAAACTCTACTCCATTGCTGAGAACAAAACAAAACTCTAGTCCATTACTGAGAACACAACTCTAGTCCATTACTGAGAACTCTACTCCATTACTGAGTACAAAACAAAACTCTAGTCCATTACTGAGAACTCTAGTCCATTACTGAGTACAAAACAAAACTCTAGTCCATTACTGAGAACAAAACAAAACTCGAGTCCATTACTGAGAACAAAACAAAACTCTAAGTCCATTACTGAGAACAAAACAAAACTCTAGTCCATTGCTGAGAACAAAACAAAACTCTAGTCCATTACTGAGAACAAAACAAAACTCTATTCCATTACTGAGAACAAAACAAAACTCTAGTCCATTGCTGAGAACAAAACAAAACTCTAGTCCATTACTGAGAACACAACTCTAGTCCATTACTGAGAACTCTAGTTCATTACTGAGTACAAAACAAAACTCTAGTCTATTACTGAGAACACAACTCTAGTCCATTACTGAGTACAAAACTCTAGTCCATTACTGAGAGCAAAACAAAACTCTAGTCCATTACTGAGAACTCTAGTCCATTACTGAGTACAAAACAAAACTCTACTCCATTGCTGAGAACAAAACAAAACTCTAGTCCATTACTGAGAAACTCTAGTCCATTTAGAACAAAACAAAACTCTAGTCCATTACTGAGAACAAAACAAAACTCTAGTCCATTACTGAGAACACAACTCTAGTCCATTACTGAGACAACTCTAGTCCATTACTGAGACAAACAAAACTCTAGTCCATTACTGAGAACTCTAGTCCATTACTGAGTACAAAACAAAACTCTAGTCCATTACTGAGAACAAAACAAAACTCTAGTCCATTACTGAGAACAAAACAAAACTCAGTCCATTACTGAGAACAAAACAAAACTCTAGTCCATTACTGAGAACAAAACAAAACTCTAGTCCATTACTGAGAACAAAACAAAACTCTAGTCCATTACTGAGAACAAAACAAAACTCTAGTCCATTGCTGAGAACAAAACAAAACTCTAGTCCATTACTGAGAACAAAACAAAACTCTAGTCCATTACTGAGAACAAAACAAAACTGTAGTCCATTGCTGAGAACAAAACAAAACTCTAGTCCATTACTGAGAACACAACTCTAGTCCATTACTGAGAACTCTAGTCCATTACTGAGTACAAAACAAAACTCTAGTCTATTACTGAGAACAAAACTCTACTCCATTGCTGAGAACAAAACAAAACTCTAGTCCATTACTGAGAACACAACTCTAGTCCATTACTGAGTACAAAACTCTAGTCCATTACTGAGAACACAACTCTAGTCCATTACTGAGTACAAAACAAAACTCTAGTCCATTACTGAGAACAAAACAAAACTCTAGTCCATTACTGAGTACAAAACAAAACTCTAGTCCATTACTGAGAACAAAACAAAACTCTAGTCCATTACTGAGTACAAAACAAAACTCTAGTCCATTACTGAGAACAAAACTCTAGTCCATTACTAAGAACAGTCCATTGCTGAGAACAAAACAAAACTCTAGTCCATTACTGAGAACAAAACAAAACTCTAGTCTATTACTGAGAACAAAACTATACTCCATTGCTGAGAACAAAACAAACTCTAGTCCATTACTGAGAACACAACTCTAGTCCATTACTGAGAACTCTAGTCCATTACTGAGTACAAAACAAAACTCTAGTCCATTACTGAGTACAAAACAAAACTCTAGTCCATTACTGAGAACAAAACCAAACTCTAGTCCATTACTGAGTACAAAACAAAACTCTAGTCCATTACTGAGTACAAAACAAAACTCTAGTCCATTACTGAGAACAAACAAAACTCTAGTCCATTACTGAGTACAAAACTCTAGTACATTACTGAGTACAAAACTCTAGTCCATTACTGAGTACAAAACAAAACTCTAGTCCATTACTGAGAACAAAACAAAACTCTAGTCCATTACTGAGAACAAAACTCTAGTCCATTACTGAGAACAAAACAAAACTCTAGTCCATTACTGAGAACAAAACAAAACTCTAGTCTATTACTGAGAACAAAACTCTACTCCATTGCTGAGAACAAAACAAAACTCTAGTCCATTACTGAGAACACAACTCTAGTCCATTACTGAGTACAAAACAAAACTCTAGTCCATTACTGAGAACAAAACAAAACTCTAGTCCATTACTGAGTACAAAACTCTAGTACATTACTGAGTACAAAACTCTAGTCCATTACTGAGTACAAAACAAAACTCTAGTCCATTACTGAGAACAAAACAAAACTCTAGTCCATTACTGAGAACAAAACTCTAGTCCATTACTGAGAACAAAACAAAACTCTAGTCCATTACTGAGAACAAAACAAAACTCTAGTCTATTACTGAGAACAAAACAAAACTCTAGTCTATTACTGAGAACAAAACTCTACTCCATTGCTGAGAACAAAACAAAACTCTAGTCCATTACTGAGAACACAACTCTAGTCCATTACTGAGAACACAACTCTAGTCCATTACTGAGAACTCTAGTCTATTACTGAGTAGTGTTGCACGGTGTATCGATACTTCAAAAGTATCGCGATACTCGGAAATTAAAAACGTCACGATACCTAAATTTATTAGTATCGATACTTTTTTCTCCTCACGCACGCAGCAAAGCTAGAAGCTGCAGCTCTCATGTGACAAACACTACAGCGAATTTTTGTCCCGCCAAAGTCTTATTTGATCGGTGAGTAATGTAACTTAGATGCGCGTGTGACGGCGCATGTTTAACTGAGAGAGAGAGAGAGAGAGAGAGAGAGAGAGAGAGAGAGAGAGAGAGAGAGAGAGAGAGAGAGAACCTGCATGGTCGCGCGCGCACGCACTCTATCTGCGGAGCCAGGCGAAAGTAAACAAGGCTTCCGTCTCAAAACTAAGCGCTGTCTTGCTCTCTCCCACATATTAATCAAAATAAATCGACACGATGGTATGGTCTGAAAACTAAATTTTCATGTGGAGCATTCGGAGATTTGTTTTCCTGAAATACCGCTGGTGTGAATTGTGCTAAAATATGTTGCTTTAATTATCTTCTCTGAAAAGCGTTCCGCACATTCAGCTGATTTAAACCACACTTTAAATAAACAAAAACAAACCTATCCAGTGATGATGTTTTCTGTGATGACACAAATCTTGTGGGATGTCCTAAACTGCGGGGATAATCACACAACGCGCACACGTCCGATAATGACACGCCCAATTCGCGAACTAATGACTCATTTGAACCGATTCGTTTTAATGAATGGTTTAAACAACTGATCTGTCCGACACTGAACTCACGAGACATCTGAATCGGTTTATAACTAATTGGTAACACTTTACAATAAGGTTTCATTTATTACATAAATTACATAAAAATAAAGTTTGCTTACTCAAGTGTAAGCTTTAAAACAAATAAAACCACTTGTTAGCATGAGACTACTTTTTTCCACACACCGCTATCAGGAATCGATAAGAGAATCGTTAAAGAATCGGATCGATTAGCAGAATCTTCAGTGGCATGGATATTGATAAAATCTTATCAGTTCCTGTTAACTCTTATGTTGCTTATGATAACTGAGATAATGGTGCTATATTTTTTTTTTTTTACCTTGAATGTCATTGCTCTAATTTATTATTTATATTTTGTTCAAATGTTTAACATATCTGCTGTTCAAATGTTCATTTATTAGTGTGGTGTATGATTAGAATGTTGTCCCGGTTTTAAAATAAAGCACAGCAATGATATTTGAGAGTGTTTCTCCCTTTTCAGGAAAAGTATCGAAAAAGTATCGAAATCGCAATACTTGACTTGGTATCGGTATCGAAACAATAATTTTGGTATCGTGACAACACTATTACTGAGTACAAAACAAACTCTAGTCCATTACTGAGTACAAAACAAAACTCTAGTCCATTACTGAGAACACAACTCTAGTCCATTACTGAGAACTCTAGTCCATTACTGAGTACAAAACAAAACTCTAGTCCATTACTGAGAACAGTCCATTACTGAGAACAAAACAAAACTCTAGTCCATTACTGAGAACAAAACAAAACTCTAGTCCATTACTGAGAACAAAACTCTAGTCCATTACTGAGAACAAAACAAAACTCTAGTCCATTACTGAGAGCAAAACTCTAGTCCATTACTGAGAGCAAAACTCTAGTCCATTACTGAGAACAAAACTCTAGTCCATTACTGAGAACAAAACAAAACTCTTGTCCATTACTGAGAGCAAAACTCTAGTCCATTACTGAGAGCAAAACTCTAGTCCATTACTGAGAACAAAACTCTAGTCCATTACTGAGAACAAAACTCTAGTCCATTACTGAGAACAAAACAAAACTCTAGTCCATTACTGAGAACAAAACTCTAGTCCATTACTGAGTACAAAACAAAACTCTAGTCCATTACTGAGAACAAAACAAACTCTAGTCCATTACTGAGAGCAAAACTCTAGTCCATTACTGAGAGCAAAACTCTAGTCCATTACTGAGAGCAAAACTCTAGTCCATTACTGAGTACAAAACAAAACTCTAGTCCATTACTGAGAGCAAAACTCTAGTCCATTACTGAGAGCAAAACTCTAGTCCATTACTGAGAGCAAAACTTTAGTCCATTACTGAGAACAAAACTCTAGTCCATTACTGAGAACAAAACAAAACTCTAGTCCATTACTGAGAACAAAACTCTAGTCCATTACTGAGTACAAAACAAAACTCTGGTCCATTACTGAGAACAAAACAAAACTCTAGTCCATTACTGAGAACAAAACAAAACTCTAGTCCATTACTGAGAACAAAACAAAACTCTAGTCCATTACTGAGTACAAAACTCTAGTCCATTACTAAGAACAAAAATAGTCTGTAACATGTAACTAGTCTGATCTCCTCAGAACTGACGGCATGTTCCAACAATCATCCTTCAGTTCTAGAGGACCTCTAACTCTTTCTTCTGGAGGATCTCTAACTCTTTCTTCTTGAGGATCTCTAACTCTTTCTTCCAGAGGATCTCTAACTCTTTCTTCTGGAGGATCTCTAACTCTTTCTTCTGGAGGATCTCTAACTCTTTCTTCTGGAGGATCTCTAACTATTTCTTCTGGAGGATCTCTAACTCTTTCTTCTGGAGGATCTCTAACTCTTTCTTCTGGAGGATCTCTAACTCTTTCTTCTGGAGGATCTCTTACTCTGTCTTCTAGAGGATCTCTAACTCTTTCTTCTAGAGGATCTCTAACTCTTTCTTCTGGAGGATCTCTAACTCTTTCTTCTGGAGGATCTCTAACTCTTTCTTCTGGAGGATCTCTAACTCTTTCTTCTGGAGGATCTCTAACTCTTTCTTATGGAGGATCTCTAACTCTGTCTTCTAGAGGATCTCTAACTCTTTCTTCTGGAGGATCTCTAACTCTTTCTTCTGGAGGATCTCTAACTCTTTCTTCTGGAGGATCTCTAACTCTTTCTTCTGGAGGATCTCTAAGTCTTTCTTCTAGAGGATCTCTAACTCTTTCTTCTGGAGGATCTCTAACTCTTTCTTCTGGAGGATCTCTATCTCTTTCTTCTGGAGGATCTCTAACTCTTTCTTCTGGAGGATCTCTAACTCTTTCTTCCGGAGGATCTCTAACTCTTTCTTCCAGAGGATCTCTAACTCTTTCTTCTGGAGGATCTCTAACTCTTTCTTCCGGAGGATCTCTAACTCTTTCTTCTGGAGGATCTCTAACTCCTTCTTCCAGAGGATCTCTAACTCCTTCTTCCAGAGGATCTCTAACTCTTTCTTCCCGAGGATCTCTAACTCTTTCTTCCAGAGGTTCTCTAACTCTTTCTTCTGGAGGATCTCTAACTCCTTCTTCCAGATGATCTCTAACTCCTTCTTTCAGAGGATCTCTAACTCTTTCTTCCGGAGGATCTCTAACTCTTTCTTCCGGAGGATCTTTAACTCTTTCTTTCAGAGGATCTCTAACTCTTTCTTCTGGAGGATCTCTAACTCCTTCTTCCAGAGGATCTCTAACTCTTTCTTCCGGAGGATCTCTAACTCTTTCTTCCGGAGGATCTCTAACTCTTTCTTCCAGAGGATCTCTAACTCTTTCTTCTGGAGGATCTCTAACTCTTTCTTCCAGAGGATCTCTAACTCTTTCTTCCGGAGGATCTCTAACTCTTTCTTCCAGAGGATCTCTAACTCTTTCTCCTGGAGGATCTCTAACTCCTTCTTCCAGAGGATCTCTAACTCCTTCTTCCAGAGGATCTCTAACTCTTTCTTCCGGAGGATCTCTAACTCTTTCTTCCAGAGGTTCTCTAACTCTTTCTTCTGGAGGATCTCTAACTCCTTCTTCCAGAGGATCTCTAACTCCTTCTTCCAGAGGATCTCTAACTCTTTCTTCAGGAGGATCTCTAACTCTTTCTTCTAGAGGATCTCTAACTCTTTCTTCTGGAGGATCTCTAACTCTTTCTTCTGGAGGATCTCTAACTCTTTCTTCTGGAGGATCTCTTACTCTGTCTTCTAGAGGATCTCTAACTCTTTCTTCTAGAGGATCTCTAACTCTTTCTTCTGGAGGATCTCTAACTCTTTCTTCTGGAGGATCTCTAACTCTTTCTTCTGGAGGATCTCTAACTCTTTCTTCTGGAGGATCTCTAACTCTTTCTTATGGAGGATCTCTAACTCTGTCTTCTAGAGGATCTCTAACTCTTTCTTCTGGAGGATCTCTAACTCTTTCTTCTGGAGGATCTCTAACTCTTTCTTCTGGAGGATCTCTAACTCTTTCTTCTGGAGGATCTCTAAGTCTTTCTTCTAGAGGATCTCATACTCTTTCTTCTGGAGGATCTCTAACTCTTTCTTCTGGAGGATCTCTATCTCTTTCTTCTGGAGGATCTCTAACTCTTTCTTCTGGAGGATCTCTAACTCTTTCTTCCGGAGGATCTCTAACTCTTTCTTCCAGAGGATCTCTAACTCTTTCTTCTGGAGGATCTCTAACTCTTTCTTCCGGAGGATCTCTAACTCTTTCTTCTGGAGGATCTCTAACTCCTTCTTCCAGAGGATCTCTAACTCCTTCTTCCAGAGGATCTCTAACTCTTTCTTCCCGAGGATCTCTAACTCTTTCTTCCAGAGGTTCTCTAACTCTTTCTTCTGGAGGATCTCTAACTCCTTCTTCCAGATGATCTCTAACTCCTTCTTTCAGAGGATCTCTAACTCTTTCTTCCGGAGGATCTCTAACTCTTTCTTCCGGAGGATCTTTAACTCTTTCTTTCAGAGGATCTCTAACTCTTTCTTCTGGAGGATCTCTAACTCCTTCTTCCAGAGGATCTCTAACTCTTTCTTCCGGAGGATCTCTAACTCTTTATTTTAGAAGATCTCTAAACTCTTTCTCTCATTTTCCCCAGTCGTTTGATCATCTTGAAGTAATGAATTCTTTGAATGATTTCCGTGTGTGTGTGTGTGTGTGTGTGTGTGTGTGTGTGTGTGTGTGTGTGTGTGTGTGTGTGTGTGTGTGTGTGTTTTAATGCTTCACTACCAGAGGAAGCGCTCATGCGTCTGTTCACTAGAAGATTCCTGCTTGTTTGTTGCATATCTAAAATGTTTTTGCCGCTGGCACACATTATTGTTTGACAACGCTGATTCGAGGAGACATTTCTTTTGTGTGATTAATCATTTAGGGCACTTCCTTTAGCAAATGAACTTTGGGAAGCGGTTGCTCTCCGAGCTTTCCAGCATTAATCATTCGATCGCAGACCATTTACACACATAATGTTAACGTCGTATATATATATATATATATATATATATATTATATATATTATATATATATATATATATATATATAATATATATATATATATATATATATATATATTATTAACTATTATTGTGTCAAGCTCAACATTTACTAACACATTTTAACATTCAATATTATTTAATACACTGTGAGCTAAAACAGTTTTATTAACAAAGGTTAAATAATGCTGCAAAATATATTGGTCATGTTAGTTAACAAATGAGACATTGTAAAGTGTTACCCAAAAAGTATTGCATTTTTATTTACATTTAAGAACATTTTACCCTTAACATTCTCATTACTGTAATGTGTTTTTCTTATCATTCTCAGCTATGTAAAACAAAATACTATTTACTATATATTTTGTACTAGACACTATATATCAATATACTATAAAATACAAAAAAACCTAATAATATTAATAAATATTAATATATATATATATATATATATATATATATATAATATATATATAAAATATATATATATATATATATATATATATATATACAGGACTGTCACTAACTATCATTTTAGTAATAGAGTAATTGGTTGATTATTTTGACAATTAGTTGAGTTAATCGATTAATCTGATAATTTGTTGTGGTATTAAATATAGACATAAGAGAACAATAACCAGTCACGTTACTTAAAATACATAGGTATAATTACAATGAGGCAATAAAAATTGGTTCAGATACAGTATCACAAATCATTTTATTGAACAACACTGTTAAAATATATAATTTAATATACATTACGATAGAGATACTACAGCCTGTAATTTCTTGCATAAGAACATCAAAACATGCAAACTTTTATTTTGAAATCGAGATGAACAACAGTTCGCATATTTAGAAATATTGATGTATTCTCTTGTGTTGGCGTAGGCTTATAATGATTTATGTTACACATCTGGTGAAATTACGCACGTTGCGTTCCCAGATGAACTTTCTAAGGAACCCAAACATATGCAGAGATTAGTTTATTAACCGAGCTAATGGTAATAACAGTACAGCACTTCGTATCAAACGTATCAAACGAAAGATAGTCAGACTTTATATGCGTTCCCAAATGCAGAGATTGAGTTTTTGTAGAGCAGCGTTTACTGTGAATCGAGCCCCTCGGAGACGCTGGATGAAACAAGTGCGCGTGTAAATAATGAAAGCGACGCGCTTCAACTCTGAAACACACAGCGCATGTGCTTATTTCACTGAATCACAGCCTTTGATTTCACAATAGAACTATTTTATATTATGAGTTTTAAGTGGTTTTTAATAAATCATGTAACCTTTTAAAGCCATCTAATAATGTGGCGTCAGTGAAATGCGCCACTTTCTCGATTTTTTTGTATTGGATTTTTTTTTTTTAAATCGAGTTCTCGAATTTAATTGAGGAATTTTAACGGCCTTGTCGAAATGCAATGATTGTTTTGTATCTGAAGAAAGTTATATAAATACTATTAAAATTGGTTAACATTTAAATTTAGCAGACAGTAGTTCTGCTACTAGCTGTGTAGTTTACTCTTTCCATGCATTATTGTGCAGTAATAATGAACGAGAGAAATATTGCTAAATGTTTTGCATAAGCATCACTCATTTCCTTTATTTATTTATATAGCACATTAAATGCAACAGCTGTTGCCCAAAGTGCTTCACAGTCATTAAAAAACACAAAAATAAGAGTATTCATGTGAAAAAAAAAATGATTATGCATGTGCCGTATGAAACTGTTGAGGATCATATCTGAAATTCCTATTTCTTTGTCCTTCATATGTCCTTCCGTCTCGGATTGTGCCGGTCTGTTTAATAAGAAATAATAATTGGTGTGAGTCATAAGTAGGACACCTCGCAGCTTTATTTTTAAAGGAAGAGCTTCTGTGTGATGAATACAGAATATTGCTTCTATTATCCATATGCTGCTGTTAAAATCTTCCCAAACTGAATCATTTATACTGAGTTTGAGGTCATGGATGTGAAACGGCACATCCGGATATTTTCCATTCCATGGTTCAAAATTGTATGACTTATTTTGCACAGACCAGGGTTATTATAGTTATTATAGTAAACTAAAGCCATAAAACACTTATGTTTATTTTATTTCAGCTAGTTGCCAAAGTAACATTTCACATTTACATTTAATTTAACTTAATGTACTAATATAACTAAAACTAATAGAGGACATTATTTTTAAATAGACTTTTAATTTAATAAATTCTATAATTTAATTCACTTTTATTTTTTACTTTTAGTACTTTTATTTTTAACTATTAAAAATGACAAAACCACAAACTAAAATGAAAACATAAAATAACACTGTAATTTTCACAAATTATTAAATAATTATGAAATAAATAAGAATGTTCCTAGTAATAATAATCAAAGCCAAATTATAACTTTTTTTGAGTCATTCATTAATGAATTTCCCACTAAACATATTTGTATGATATTAATAATATTATTATTCCGATAATAATAATAATATTATTATTCCGATAATAATAAAAATATATATTATTATCTTATAATTATTGTATTATAATAATTATATTATAAATAATTGCTTCTTTATTATTACAAACCCATTTTAGAATAATAATGATAATTTTAATGGTTGATTATTATTATTATTATAAAGGTCAGCATTATTATTAAACCATGTGTGTATAATAATATTAATAATAATAAACTATTATTGATTTATAATAAAGGGCAAAATTATTATTATTAACCCATGTGTGAATATGAGACTAACTCGACTTATGTTTGGTCTCCAGACTCAATGGATTCAGTCTTATCAGGATCTTAGGCTGGACTCTGGAGAAACACCTGAGAAACACCTGAGATCTTCTGAGAAAAAACCTGAAAAACACCTGAGATCTTCTAAGATCTTCTGAGAAACACTTGAGATCTTCGAGAAAAACCTGAGAAACACCTGAGATCTTCTAAGATATTCTGAGAAACACCTGAGGTCTTCTAAGATTTTCTGAGAAACACCTGAGATCTTCTGAGAAACACCTGAGAAACACATGAGATCTTCTAAGATCTTCTGAGAAACACCTGAGATCTTCTAAGATTTTCTGAGAAACACCTAAGATCTTCTGAAAACACCTGAGATCTACTGAGAAACACCTGAGATCTTCTGAGAAACACCTTAGATCTTCCCAAAAACACCTAAGATCTTCTGGGATCTTCCAAAACACATGAGATCTTCTGAGAAACACATGAGATCTTCCAAAAAACACCTGATATCTTCTGAAAACACCTGAGATCTTCTGAGAAACCTGAGATCTTTGACAAACACCTTAGATCTTCCGAAAAACACCGGAGATCTTCCAAAGAACACCAGAGATCTTCTGAAACATCTGAGATCTTCTGAGAAACACCTGATATCTTCTGAGAAACATCTGAGAAACATCTGAGATCTTCTGAGAAACACCTGAGATCTTCTGAAAACACCTGAGATCTTTTGAAGAACACCTGAGATCTTCTGAGAAACACCTGATATCTTCTGAGAAACATCTAAGATCTTCTGAGAAACATCTGAGATCTTCTGAGAAACACCTGAGATCTTCTGAGAAACACCTGAGATCTTTTGAAGAACACCTGAGATCTTCTGAGAAACACATGAGATCTTCTGAGAAACACCTGAGATCTTTTGACAAACACCTGAGATCTTCCGAAAAACACCCGAGATCTTCCGAAGATACCTGAGATTTTCTGAAGAACACCTGAGATCTGATGAGATTTTTCAAAAAAATATCTGAGATCTTCTGAGAAACACATGAGATCTTCTGATAAACACCTGAGATCTTCTGAGAAACACCTGAGATCTTCTGAGAAACACCTGAGATCTTCTGAGAAACACCTGAGATCTTCTGCTCCTCAGGACTCGCTGTCTCTGTGACACAATGCAGTCGCTTCACTTTTATAAACCGGTACAGGTGAAGGTGGAAGTTGCTCAGATGCAAACAAACCTTTCATTATTACTCGAGTCCGTCGATTCCTTCCCAGTGTTGACAATCTCTCGCCGGAGAACTGTGACTGAGGAAGGACATCTATGAAGAGTGGGACGATCATGAGTGTGTGTTGTTCTTCTGAAGGGCTCGTCTGTGAATGTCTTTCCCGCACTGTGAGTGTGTGTGTGTGTGTGTGTGTGTGTGTGTGTGTGTGTGTGTGTGTGTGTGTGTGTGTGTGTGTGTGTGTGTGTGTGTGTGTGTGTGTGTGTGTGTGTGTGTGTGTGTGTGTGTGTGTGTGTGTTTCTGTCATGATGTGATGATCTAATGAATCTGGAGAGTCTCTCACTCTTAGAACGAAAGGTTCAGTGGTTCTTGACTCAATGAACTCGTTATGAAATGATTGCATAATACGGTAACACTTTACTTAAAGTCCCTCTTTGGTGAAAATCCAGCTTTTAATGTTGTTTATATGTGGTGTTATTAATATGCTTTAAGACAAATCATGTGTAAATTCATAAGTCGGCAGCATTGCTGAGTATTTTCTGCTTAAAACTGCAGTGAACCAAAGACAGTCTCAAAAACACGCTTTGAAATCGCTGGTGTTTCTGACGTCACAAACTACAGTAACCAATCAGATCAACGTGTGATCGTCAACCAGTGGATCTCTGAGTGAGTGGAGGCGGGATATTCATATTCTATGAATATGCTCATTTGCATATTCATAGAACCTCGCATACTAAATGAGGCAAGGGTGTTGAGTTACATTTAAGATATTTTAAGGTTCGAAGAATTTTGTTTTAAAGGGCTCCTATTTTGGCATTTAAAATTTTCCTAATATTGTTCCCAACAACAGTTTTACATGCATGCAATGACAAAAAACACTTTTGTTGTCTTATAATATGCATTTATTTTTACCTGATTTGCTCACCGACTCCCTAATGATTCGTTTAACGACTAATTTTTCCAAACCCCTCCTTTACATGACGCTAATCTGCGGTGATTGGTCAGATGACCCAGTCAGTTATTGTTTGTTAGCCCAACGCATAAACATATTGATAAAGCACTGTAGTACTACAATACGCTCTATTCTTTATGACAACTCCAATAACAGCGACAAACATTTCACATATTTAAAAAAAATGACATTGGAGACCTAGAAGCTGCGCTGAGCGTAACTTACACAACACACACACACACACACACACACACACACACACCACACACACACACACACACACAACACACACACACACACATACTTATACTTACTGCGCCTTCCCTCTTCGCGCCCCAGACGCTACAAAACCCATAAAAGCAACAATTGTTAATAATACTTCCAGATTGTGATTCAGAGGAGGAGGAAGCTGATCCAAATACACTGGGTACTGAACCCCTTCAGGAACAACCGGCTTGCGAATCCACATTTGAATTCATTTATGTTTTTGAATGATTCGTCATTAAAATGATGAGAACACAGCACAAGCTTCGTACTATACTGTTGTGGTATTGTTGGAAATATGAACTCTAACCACTGATTCGTCACATGCTCATCCCTGGGCAATGAAAGTGGCTGAACTATCTCTGCATTGTAGAACACAGCGTCTTCTCCACATGATGCTATTCAGCTGAAGTATTTGAACGTGTTCTAGACTTCAAGTTTACACTTCCGTCTGTGCGCGCAGTAACCGGGCGCGGCCAATATCGTATCCACGTCACTACGAAACAGCCAATGACTCGTTTCAAAAACATTTCATTTCATAGACTCAGAGTCGACTCTCACTTTTGAAGGACAATAACTTTATATACGGTGCACTTTCAGATATAAATCTTTGCAGGATGTTTTCATTCCCTTAGAGCTATATTCCACACTACATGAACAGTCATTTTCAAAAATCCATGATAGGGGCTCTGTCAGGGTTTGTGCAGGTGCTGAAGACGAGGACACGGAATTTCCATATAATAGGTTTAATAAACAAAATGAAACTTCCAAAAATGAAACAAGAACAAAACTCCAGGAAATCAGGATTTACACACAACCACACATGGACGACGATCGACCAACACTGAGGGAAAACACAGGGCTTAAATACACTGAACCAAACAAGATAATTAACTGAAAACAGGTGCATAAAATTGGACACAAACGAGGAGCGGGAAAACTTAACAGGACTAAACCAAAAACCACAAAGACAGGGGGAAAACAAGATCTCAAAACATTAACAGAACACATCAAAACGTGACAGTACCTCCCCCTCCCCCAAGGCGCGTCCTCGCGCCGTATAACATCCAAAGGGGTGGGAGGGTGGGCGCCCTGGAGGCTGACGAGGGCATGGTGTAGGTCCAGGAAGCCTCCAGGGCGGAGCAGGCTGTGGGCGTGGTCACGGCGGTGCAGGCTGTGGGCGTGGCCACGACGGTGCAGGCTGTGGGCGTGACCAAGGCGGAGCAGGCTGTGGGCGTGGCCAAGGCGGAGCAGGCTGTGGGCGTGGCCAAGGCGGAGCAGGCTGTGGGCGTGGCCACGACGGTGCAGGCTGTACCTCGGGCGTCCAGGGCGGAGCTGTGGGACCCTCGGGCGTCCAGGGCGGAGCTGTGGGACCCTCGGGCGTCCAGGGCGGTGCTGTGGGACCCTCGGGTGGCCATGGCGGTGAGGACCCTTCGGGTGGCCATGGCGGTGAGGACCCTTTAGGTGGCCAGGGCGGTGCAGACCCTTCAGGTGGCCGTGGTGGTGAAGACCCTTCAGGTGGCCGTGGTGGTGAAGACCCTTCGGGTGGCCATGGCGGTGCAGACCCTTCAGGTGGCCATGGCGGTGTTATCTTTTCGGGCCTCCGTGGATCTTTGGCCGGCCACGGCGAAGGCGTATGGCGCCCCCCCAAAATTTTCTTGGGGAGGACAGGCTCATGATCGGGAACTGACTTGACATCAACGGGCGCTGGGTCAACGGGTTCTGGGTCAACGGGCTCTGGGTCTGGGTCAACGGGCTCTGGGTCTGGGTCAACGGGCTCTGGGTCTGGCGCTGGGTCAACGGGCTCTGGCTCAATGGGCTCTGGCTCTGGCTCTGGGTCAATGGGCTCTGGCTCTGGCTCTGGGTCAACGGGCTCTGGCTCTGCCGCTTCATGGGACTCGGAACTGGACGGGGCCAGCACATCAGGGGACTCGGAACTGGACGGGACCAGCACATCAGGGGACTCGGAACTGGACGGGACCAGCACATCAGGGGACTCGGAATGGACGGAACCAGCATTTCGGGGAGCTTGGGGCTGGGCTCAGGTTCTGGCGGGCAGGCGACAGGCTCAGGCTCTGGCGGGCAGGCGACGGGCTCAGGCTCTGGCGGGCAGGCGACGGGCTCGGGATCTGGCTGGATGTGGTTAACGTGAACCCCAGCCTCGGCAGCCATCCTCCTGGCTAATCGCACTGACATCAGTGGGGGATCAGTCATAGCGGATATCAGCCGGGGAAGTCCAGGGACCGATCTGGCGGCAGGGCTGATGCGGTGTGCAGGCTCTGGTGGGCAGACGATGGGCTCAGGTGTGAGCGTGCAGGTGATGGGCTCAGGCGTTGGCGTGCAGGTGATGGGCTCAGGCGTTGGCGGGCTGGTGACGGGCTCTGGTTGGATGGTCTCTGGCTGGAGTGGGAGATCCTCCAAGTGGTAGCTGGATCCACAGGCCCACAGCGTGTGATCCAAAAACTCCAGGAAGGATAGATTGAGGTCCTTACCAAAATTATCTGGGCGAGAGGGTCTCTTAGTCCACCCCAGAAACTCTTTTTCAACTCCTCCTCATCCCATCTCACATCATCATACAGCTCAAGGTATAGACCAGCGTATTCCTCGAGTGAGCGCTCCTCTTGGAAAAGGATTGGGTTTTTGAAGGGGCTCACCTCTTTTTTCCTCCTTCTACCCATTTTTGCTTTTTAAAGGTCGATCGTTCTGTCAGGGTTTGTGCAGGTGCTGAAGACGAGGACACGGAATTTCCATATAATAGGTTTAATAAACAAAATGAAACTTCCAAAAATGAAACAAGAACAAAACTCCAGGAAATCAGGATTTACACACAACCACACATGGACGACGATCGACCAACACTGAGGGAAAACACAGGGCTTAAATACACTGAACCAAACAAGATAATTAACTGAAAACAGGTGCATAAAATTGGACACAAACGAGGAGCGGGAAAACTTAACAGGACTAAACCAAAAACCACAAAGACAGGGGAAAACAAGATCTCAAACATTAACAGAACACATCAAAACGTGACAGGCTCTTAAAAGGAAAAAACTTTTAAATATGTCATTTTGATGATCAAAGATGAGTTTTAAGGGATAAAATGATTGACTACAGGGGGACTTTATGCCTTTATGTGTAATGCATTATATAGGTATTCATAATGTGCATTATATCTTATCATAAATAATGTTATCTAAAGTTAATATATAATATTTGCAGATATGATATTGGTTCCTTGTCATGTGTTTAATGCTTTCTATGCAATGAATAGATAAGTATTATAACAGTGGGTTCAGTTAATTATGAGATCATATAAAGTGCATAATTAATGCATTAAAATACATGATAATGCATTGTATATAAAGGCTTTAATAATTTAAAATTTTCTTTTGAATTCATTATGTAATTTAAAATGAAAAGAAATTAAAATAAAACTATGTGATTTTATTAAAACTAAATGATCCCACATTTTAAAAAAAGTTTTTTTTGGCAGCGATGCAATAATAGATTTTTATTTCATTTTTATTGATTTTATTGATTTATAGATTTTTATTTCCCCGAATGAGAAGTTCTTAAAAGGTCTTAGTGGCATTTTAAAAATTTGAACTAAAAAAGTTTCCAGGAATGTTATAGGTTCCATATTTTTAATAGTTTTATGATGGGAACCCAATGAAGCGCATGATGGAAACTTTTAATGTTTTATAAGAACCTTTCGTTCTGAGAGTTTCTGATTCTGTCAGTCTCATCGTTCTCATCTGGTTTATTCTGAATCTGATGATCTGAGTCGAGCTGCAGAAAGAGTGTGTTTAATGAACTAATACGACCCAAACCTCTTTTCATCCTCACAATCGACTCGTTTACTCGCGTACAAGGTCTTCTTGTGAATGATCATCATCAGGTTCTCTCAAGTAAGTGTCAAATGTGTGTCAAACACGTAGTAAATTAAAACAGCAAACACTCTAAAAATTTTTTTTGGGTTGTTTCAACCTATGTTTGGGTCAAATATGGACAAACCCAAAAAAAGTTTTAAAAAATGAATTCAAAAATTTAAACCAGCGGTTGGTTTTGTCCATATTTGACCCAAACATGGGTTGAAACAACCCAGCATATCATTTAGACTTTGCTTTTT
The DNA here is from genome assembly GCA_036326025.1 of Chrosomus eos. Classification (NCBI taxonomy): domain Eukaryota; kingdom Metazoa; phylum Chordata; class Actinopteri; order Cypriniformes; family Leuciscidae; genus Chrosomus; species Chrosomus eos. The sequence goes on from CM070826.1 coordinate 2,218,225, forward strand.
CACAACGGCTGTATGATCAAATGCACCAATGTTCTGTTGATAGTTGCATTTATTAATATTAATAACTCTTCCACTAAGCTGTGACTACAGAAACGTGCATCTGCGTTTGATTGACAGAAGCTTCAACAGCCTCGTCCAATCAGGATTCAGGATTCGTTTTAATAACAGCTATGAAAACATGTTTTCATGTTCAGAACAGCTCATTTGTTTATGAAAGTACATTCATATTAATAGAAAGAAAGGTATGATTTTCTGAATCATATCCAAATTTTTTTTGAGATTGATTTATTGAAGCTGCATTATTGATGATTTATCTAAGTTTAATCTCAGAGACGAATCCTTCAATAACCCATGATGCTTCGTTTCATCGAGAAACACGAGATGAGAATGACTGAAGCTGTTAAGCTCATATCCAAAGTATTTTTATTGTATTACACACATGATTCAAAGGAAATGTACAGTTTTTTTAAAGGTGCAGGATTATGGATAAAGATGCAAAATTATAATTCACTTAAAGTTGATTATTTTCTCACCCTCGTGTCCTTCCAAACCCAAGTGTTTATTTCGTCTCAGTGTCGATGTTTGTATGAAAATCTAAGAAAGTGAAAGAAATCAGGAGAATATTCGAAGCTAAATATTCTTTCATAACTTTGCCTAAAATAATAATAATAATAATAATGTCAGCGCTGTTTCTTCTGCTGTCGCCTCATTGTGTTGTATGAATGTTTATTTTTATTATAAAAAAAAACATGCTTTAAGCATATCTGTGATTCAGGCCTTGTGTGTGTGTATATTAATCACAAGTGTGTGTGATATTAATCACAGGTGTGTGTGATATTAATGTAGGTGTTATTGAATATTCTGATATCAGTGTCACATGTTTTATTTGATGTTGTTGAAGTCATGAGGTTTATGTTCACGTTTCAGAAGCTCTTAAAACAACTTGCACTAAAAAAAAAGAGATATAAAAATCTAAATGCTTCTCTGTCTGATGATCTCACATATGAAATGCACTTTAGCAAATATGATTTTTGATGCGGGTGACAGTGTGAATTTGCACAGGTTAATCTCACAATCTAGATCATATTTCATTCAAAATTAAAAAATCAAGTGAATCAATTGATCAATACCCTTATTTTTGGAACTACTATTATTATGATTAAAAGTTTTATATATATATATATATATATATATATATTATATATATATATATATATATATTATATATGTAATTCTTTAAAAGTAACTTTTTTACATGACAGTAAACAGTGAGTACAGTAAAATGTGCTTCATTAAAATATCGTCTCAAATTAGAAAAAAAAATTTTGCTTCTTTTTTTTTTCTTATAATTTTGTGGTTTAATGTCACCTCGTCATGTTTTTGTGAGATTCACCCGTACACTTTGTTCATACTTGACATTTGCTGTTATTAAAATGAGTTCAGGCGAATAAAAGACATGAATTCACATCATAAAATACATGTGATTTGTAGGTTTTATATTCACAATTTCCTGCAATAAAACATCATGGGATATGAAATCTGTTCAGTGTTTTAAACATCAAAATGCATATTTTTATGAATCCATATATGACTTTCTGGAATATTTTACCAAAGCTAACAAATATGAGATTCACAACATTTCACTTTAAATCAACCTTTATAAGAATTATGCATCGTCACTGAATTATGGCATAAACAAATTTCCGACTATGAATATGTTCAATGTTTTTTCTAACAGAAGTCATTTAATGTGCTTTATTTTGTATAGTTCAGTCATTATTACCCATGAGCCTCTTACTCTGAGCCAATGCAATAACTGGTAAATATACCAACACTTGTTGTTGTTTTTGTTGTTGTTGTTTTTCTCTGTGATGAAAAAGTAAAGCCTCAATCATCCTGTCTGAATATTCCATATAAACATTTGCAATAATGAAAATAAAGACATGTACTGTTTCTTTAAGAAGCGTGTCCTCTGTTGCTCAATCTGCAGCGCTCGCTTTCATTCGCAATAAAAGTTATTGTTTCTTTGTAAGCACTTCATTCTTCACTTAGACAAAATGTATTTTTAAACCTAGTGATGTTTAATATTTATTCAAGAGCGAAACGTGGATTTTTTTTTTTTTACAAAAAATTGCTAATATGAGCCAATAAATGGTCCTCTGCTGCCATCTAATGTTTTTAGTGATAATTGATTTTTTTTATTTATGAATAAAAGTGTTTTCTATCAAATATTGTCATAGCGGCGCTCCTGTATCAAGAGTTAGATGTGACTGCTTCACACGACTCAATTGTTATATTGATTTCTTTTATTCGTTCATTTACACAAGCGGCAACATTTACAAATAAAGCAGCAATAATAAAAAAAAATACCATGTTTTCACTGTTATCTTAGACAATATTCCTCAATTTAAAGAGATACTTCACCCAAAAATAAACATTTCGCCTTCAATTATTCCACCAAACTTTATTTTCTTTCATCTTTAAAACAAACTCCGATTATATTTTTATTTACAAACATTAATATTTAAATTAATATTAATGCAAACCTCTAAAATAATTTTAAAACAATGATAAAAAAAGGTTGCCAGAACATCACCGTAAAAATACAGTAACAACAGTTTTACAGCCTGAACTTCAATGTAATATAACAAATCATATAAATTATAAATATATATATATATATATATATATATATATATATATATATATATATATATATATATATATATATATATATATATATATATATATATATATTATATAGTATATTTATACATTTCATTAAATGAAACGTATGTAAATAAATGTAAATATACCAAATTACTAAATCTTAAAAACACAGACGATAAAGAGAAACAAACGTGGTTGTTTCCACAATCTGACATAAATATAAATATATAGACACAAATATACGGTAACACACAACAGTAAAATAATGCAACAAACATCCATTAAACAACATACAGCCCTAATGTACATAACTGAAGAAAATATGTTTATTGCCAGATGTAGCAATATTTCACTGTAAAATTACATGCAATGTCTCAGATTTATACAGTTTACCAGAATACAGTAATTTACCCTTTACAGATTTTTACCATAAACAAAAGAAGCATTAAAGTATCCCAGCAATAATCCATATACAGTATATTCCAGTGCTTTTATGGTTCATTTTTGAAGGTTGACCATATAAATCATCATCAACATTCAGACTGACGTTTGTGTTTCACAGGAGACAGAAAAACATGCAGGTTTGTAATTTATATATTATTACATTATTATTATTATTATTTTATATATTATTGTGCATTGTTTATCCATATTGTCATTTATATTAATTGTCTTGTGTTACTGTTTCTAAAGCCCGTCATCTTTCTTGAGAGGAATGGACAAAATAAGAAATTGATTGAACTGTAGTAAAGTACAGATGAAAAAAAGATGGCAAAATGTAAATAATAAGTGTGTATATAATGGCAAAATGTTTATTTTTGGGTCTGAGTTCTGTCTTTATGATGTTGTTTTTCCTCTAAAGAGATATTCTGTGTTTGATGATTCTGTCAGTGTTTGCAGGCCTCGGGCCGATGCCTGTAAATGTCAATCCCGTGACCTGCAGGCTTCAGTGTGGTGTGTGTGTGTGGTTGTGTGTGTGTGTGTGTGTGTGTGTGTGTGCCGTGGGCTCACTGTGTCTGTCTGACGTTATTTATGTCTCATGCTGTGAGAGACTGTCTGATGTTTCTTCTAAACCCCAGATGATGAAGATGAAGATCGCTCGGTTTCTCTTAAAGCAAATCTTTTGCTTTTGAAGGTTAAAAATCTGGATATGAACATCATCGTGCGGGTCAAACTGATCCCAAATAGATTTGATACTGATTACCAACAGTCACACAATGAAAAACAAATAAAAATCTAGTAAAAACGGTAAACTTTTAATACTCTCGAGTTATAAAAACATTACATTGCTTTTCCTTACTTTTCTGTTTAAAATGTTTAAAGTCTCCCTGTGGTGAAAATCCAGCTTTTAATGTTGTTTATGTGTCTATGTGGTGTTTTTAATATGCTTTAAGACAAATCATGTGTAAATTCATAAGTCGACAGCATTGCTGAGTATTTTCTTCTTAAAACTGCAGTGAACCAAAGACAGTCTCAAAACATTGAAATCGCTGGTGTTTCTGACGTCACAAACTACAGTAACCAATCAGATCAACGTGTGATCGTCAACCAGTGGATCTCTGAGTGAGTGAGTGGAGGTGGGACTCATTTGCATATTCATAGAACCACGCATACTAAATGAGGCAAGGGTGTCGAGTTACATTCAAGATATTTTAAGGTTTTTTTCAAGGAAAAATACGTTTAAATATGTAATTTCAGTTATCAACGATGAGTTTTAAAGGGTTACAATTATTGACTAGGGAGACTTTAAGGTTATACTTTATTTTGATAAAGTATATTTATAAAGTATTTTGACTTTAAGGGTAAACGTTAGACATTCTACTAACTATAAGTAACTTTGCAACTATGTCAACTAACTAACTCTCATTATAGAGTATTAATAGACTGTTAGAGTTAGTAGAATAAGTTCACATGTACTTGCAAACTTACTTATAGTCAATAAAATTAAGACTAAGATTAAGACCGTCTACTAATATTCTAATGACTGATAGTTGACATGGTTACTTCGTTATGTGTAAAGTGGGTTATTGAAATAAAGTTACCGAAATTAAAAATAGTAACAATAGTTTATAATATTCAAAGTTTGTGAAAACAGTTAATTAAATGTTGAACATAGTTTTAAAAAGTATGTTCTGATGGTTTTTTTGTGTACATGTGAAAATTATTAATATTAAAGGTTTACTGTATTTTTTTCATGACCATAAATGTGAAAATGTCACAAGATGTTAAGAAAACCATAATAGGTTAGCCTTAACCAGTAGTTCCAACAAATCAAAATAAAAAAATGTCAAATTGACCCAAAACTCAACATATTATAACCGTGACACAGTGTTTACTAATGTTTTTTTTATCAGTCTGCAAACAAAATATCAATATGAATGCAAACATTTCTCATCAAAGTATCTGAGCAGCTGCACATTCATTTAACAGACAATAAATATTCTTATTTCACTCTAAAATGTTTTGGTTCAACAATAAATAAATAAATTACAACATTTTTTATCAAACTTTTTGAGTTATGACAACTAATGAAATTATGTTCAATCAACAAATATTAAGTTGATTACTCAAAAAAAATGTTTTTTCCTAAAAAACTAATTTCAACATGATTGAGGGATGGGACTGGAACCTATTAATAATATTTTTTTTTTATAATAGGTCCACTGAATTTCTTTTAAGAGTGTTGGTAAGTTTCTTTTTATCAAGTTTAATTCAATTCAATTCAAGTTTATTTGCATAGCGCTTTTCACAATGCGTGTTGTTTCAAAGCAGATTTACAGAAAAAGCTCGTTTCAGTGCTACAATTTATGAAGTACATTTTTACACTGCAAAAAATAAAATAAATAAATAAAAGTTCTTCCTCAGTGTTTCTGTCTTGTTTTCCAGCACAAATATCTAAACATTCTTAAATCAAGACACATTTACTGGAGAAAAACAATGGCTTAAGTTATTAAGTCTTGTTTACTGAAAAAAATATATCATAATTAAGTGAGTTTGTGCTTTAAACAAGAATAAATATCTGCCAATGGAGTCAAGATTATTTTTTTGACTCCTTTAGCAGATTTTTGTTTTTGTTTCAAGCTTAAACTCACTTCATTTTGATCAATATTTCAGAAAATATCTTCAGTCATTTTGCTTCTCCAGTAAATGTATCTTGATTTAAGAATGTTTAGATATTTGTGCTGGAAAACAAGATATTCATATATTTAAGATTTAGATGTAGAATACATTTTTGCTTCAGTTTTCTGGTCACCATCACTAACACGAAGAAGCAACTAAACAATAAGAGACATTTGCTGAAATAATAATGAGAAACACAGAAGCTGCCCGTTTAGTATTCACACACACGCACACGCACGCACGCACGCACGCCACGCACACACGCACACACGCACGCACCACCACACACACACACACACACACACACACACACAGGTTAATTACAGTCGTAATCAAGCATGCATTAAACGCTCCATGAGCTCCAGCGCATGACTAATGCAGTTCAGATGAACGTCACACGATATGATCTGACTCAATCTGTCTTTCTCACTCTTTAACTCATGCATGAAATCACTCTCAGTCACATGTTTGGAATTAATCAGATTTATTTAAAATAAAAAAATACAGTAAAATTTTCCACTGTAAATCAGCTGTTTCAATGTGAATATATAAAGTGTGATTTATTCCTGTGATCAAAGCTGAATTTATCATCATTACTCCAGTCTTCAGTGTCACATGATCCTTCAGAAATCACTATAATATGATGATCTGATGCTCGATTATTACTGGTGCTCAATTATTAATAATGGTTCTTATGAATGTCAGTGTTGAAAACAGGTTTTGCTGCTTACAAGTTTAGTGGAAACCATAAATTTTGTATATAGTGGGTTTCCACTTAAAAAAAAAATCATACTTAAAATGTCATATGATAACTTTCTTTTTAAATTTTTTTAAAATTCAGAAATATTACTTAAAAAGTTATGACTTAAAAATTCAAAATGGAACAAAGTCAATACTTAAAAAGTCCAAACTGACTTAACTCAAAATTATGACAAGTAAAAATTTTGACAAAAAGTTAAACTTATTTCTGAAACATTTCTTAAAAATAATTTTCTTAAAAATAATTTTTTAAATTTCTTAAATTTAACATCAGAAGACCAATCCGGCTACAAAATGATGAACTCCGTTAAGATGGTCTTCAGAGGATTGAATATAGTTATCTTTTTTTTAATTTATTAATATTGATTCTAAATGTAAAATTTCTTAAAAATTGTTTTCTTAAAAATTATTTTAAAAATTTCTTTCAAAAAATAACCTCAGAAGACCAATCCTGCTACAAAATTATGAACTCCGTTATTGACAGAAGATGCTCTTCAGAAGATTGAATATAGTTATCTTTTTTAATTTATTTTTATTTATTAATATTGATTTTAAATGTAAAAGAATAGCAGAGTTCACAGCACAGCCATAACAATAAACAATACAGACTTATGATATCGTTGGAATCACTTTCACAATGATTTAGTTTCATCTGATGAACGATAAAAACATTGACAGCCAATCAGAATCCATCCTGCTTTAAAGCATATTAATTTCTTAAATGATAATGAACAGAGCGTTATTGTCCATTGGTGTGAATGTGAATGTGGCTTTTATAATGACTGTGATAACTCTTCCACAAATGTGTGTGTGTGTGTGTGTGTGTGTGTGTGTGTGTGTGTGTGTGTGTGTGTGTGTGTGTGTGTGTGTGTGTGTGTGTGTGTGTGTGTGTGTGTGTGTGTGTGTGTGTGTGTGTGTGTGTGTGTGTGTGTGTGTGTGTGTGTGTGTGTGTGTGTGTCACGTGTTTCACGGCTCTGTTCGTTGTCTTAAAGCATGTGCAGATGTGTTTAAGTTTCTTCTGTCTGTGGATTATGAGTGGGATTATAATATGAGCGTCAGAGAAGCTCATCCTCACCGGCTCTATGATTTATGGATATTAGCTCAGTTTACAGCACTGCTATGCAAGCCCATCTCTGCCACATGAGAAACACATTTCTTTAGTAAATCTTAAGTATGATATAAAATGTCATAATTATGACATAGGCCTACTAAATCAGATGAGACTAAATTTAGGATTTATTACATACATTAGATTAAAAAAGTAGACTTTATAATTATGACTTTAATTTTCAACCATTTTTGTCAATTTCATAGTAAAAATACTTTTGTCATTTTTTTGTCAAAATGTTTGTTTTTTTTAAGTCATCATTTTATTTTTATTTTTAAGAAATAAGTTTGACTTTTTGTCATAATTTGGACTTTTTATCTCATAATTTTGGCTTGAATTTCGACTTTTTATTTCATAATTTAGTTTTTTTTGTCATAATTTAGTTTTTTGTCAATTATGACTTTTTAAGAAATAAGTTTAACTTTTTGTCATAATTTTGACTTTTGTCCATTTTGACTTTATAAGTCAACTTCTTAAATAATAATTTAGAATTTTTTTGTCATAATTTTTATTTTTAAGTCATATGACATTTAAGTAACAATTTGGACTATTTATGTCATTATTTTATTTTTAAGTAATAATTTTTGACTATTTAAGTCAACTTTTTAAGTATAAGTTTGTTATAATTTTGACTAGTAATCATTTTGTTTTTTATGTCATTATTTGGACCTTTTAAGTCATACTTTTGGTTTAGTAAGTAAATTTCAACTTTGTCATAATAGACTTTTTTGAAACATTTCTTTCTGTAAAAATGCTATATAACTAAATTTGAATGTGTAAACAATTTTTTTTTCTTCAAAAGTTCTGGTTGAATAAAACCTTCAACAGAATCTTACGAAACTATGGATGAAAGTGTGTAGATTGACATTCCTGATGAGTTATATATATATATATATATATATATATATATATATAAATTCTCAGATGGAGGTGTGTCAGCTCTTCAGTCGTGTCTGGGCCTGTGACGTGACGATTCTGACATCCCGAGGCGTCCACAAGCCACAGCTGAGACACTCCATCAAACACTCAGCACATCAAGTTCAGTACAAAAGACAATATCTGTGGAATCGAAAACGAGGAAAGAGCCTGAAGCGCAGAGACTCGAGCAGGAATGTTTCACAGGAAAATATATCAGCCCTGGGCGAACCACCCCTTTCTACACACACACACACACACACACACCACACACACACACACACACACACACACACACACACACACACACACCACACACACCACACACACACACACACACACACACACACACACACACACACACACACACACACACACACACACACACACACACACACACACAACACACACACACCACACAGACAGACACACACACACACACAAACACACACTCACACTCACACACACACACACACACACACACACACACACACACACACACACACACACACACACACACACACACGGAGAAGATTTCAGAATTAGAGACACGCATCCAAACTTTAATTGAGGATAGTAAGTGTGCTCGAGCTTTAGATACTACTTTGGATGCGCCTAGCATAGTGAACCATTTACATGATTCGGTTCCGGCTGAGTTATTGCCTGTGCAGCCAGGCAGATGGGTGACGGTGAGAAATCGCTCTAGTCGCGGATCAAAAAACCACTCTTCTGTTCCGGTTACCATAACAAATCGATTTGCCCCTCTCAGTGAAACACCCACTGAGAATGCTGTTGATTGTGCCCTGGTAATTGGCGATTCTATTACACGGAACGTGAAAATAGAGACACCAGCCACCATAGTCACATGTTTGCCGGGAGCCAGAGCGCCTGACATCAAAGCAAATTTAAAAGTGCTGGCTAATGCTAATCGTAAATTCTCTAAGATTGTTATTCACGTCGGCACTAATGATGTTCGACTTCGCCAGTCGGAGATCACCAAAATTAATATTAAAGAGGTGTTTGAACTCGCAAGTACGATGTCAGGCACTGTAATCTGCTCTGGCTAGGGCTGTCGCGGTGAAGGAATTTCCCTTGCGGTAATTTTGAGTGGCTCAATAGCGCGATATGCGGTATTACCGCCATTTATTTATTTATATTTATTTACTATTATTTGTTGCTATATAAATACGTGTTATGATGTGGCCAGCATACACAAAAACAGTGTAACCGAAACTAAACAGCGTCTCTGCGCATTGAAAGGCTGTCACTCAGCGCGCACATTGTTACGCCAACGGACTGTCTTTGAGTGAGTCATTAAACCGTTCATTCAACGAAAACGTTCAAAAGGCGGATTCCTTAAATGATAGATATACTGAAACAAGGTGTTAATTATTTTTTAACTTTGAGCTCCACTTTTCAAGGCTCAGCTGGCCAGCAATGCTTCACTTTTGGGCAAAGCTGAAGCAATGCTTCACTCAGACCAATGGCATTGATTCAATGCGTGACTCGCTGCTTTCCCCCCACGGCTTCCTCACGCTGTAATGCTGACCAGCACTGACGCCATTCATGGTAAATACCCTTACACGTTAAATGGATGAAACGACAAATATTTCGCTTTGCTTGGAAACGACAACCTTTTCACGAATACACATGACTTGACTTCAAAGACAGACGCAGGTAATCGCACGCGCTCAGTCGATCACACTCACTGTATGTTTAGGCAAATCCACGAAGCCTCTGTACAAATCACCATGATAAACAGTCTTGTTATCATTATTAACTTACTTAACATTCAATACACATGGTACGAACTACGAAGGGTGGCCTTATGAAAAAAGAAAACACGGTTTGCGGTTGCTGCGGTTACTTGCATTCCTCTGCGGTTGGCCTGTCAGTAGCGCGGTATTGCAATATTGCGGTTATCGCGACAGCCCTAGCTCTGGCCCCCTTCCTGTTCGAAGGAGTGATGAGATAGTTAGTAGATTGTGTTCACTCAATGGCTGGTTGTCTAATTGGTGTCCGCAACATAATATAGAATTCATAGACAATTGGAAAAGTTTTTGGGGCAAGCCTGACCTGTTGAAAAGAGATGGTATTCATCCCACCTGGGATGGTGCTGCTCTTCTCTCTAGTAATTTGGCTCATAGTCTTAGAGATAAAACATGACAATCTGGGGCTCAGGTCAGGAAGCAGACAAACTGGCTAAACCGACCGTCTGCTAGCGGCCTTACGTCACCAAGGTCAGATAAATCCCATCACATAGAGACTCTTTCACCTAGATATCATCATATAGAGGCTGTGTCTGTTCCCCGAATCTGGAAAAAAAACTGCCAAACCTTTCTAAGGTTAAAAATCTAATTGATGTTCAACAAATAAAAAACAGATATAATACAGATGAGCAAACAATAAAGCTTGGGTTGCTGAATATTCGATCCCTTAATTCAAAATCGCTCATAGTTAATGATAAGATTAAAGACTATAACCTAGAGGTGCTGTGTTTGACAGAAACCTGGCTAAAACCAAACGATTACATTACTTTAAATGATTCCACTCCGCAAGATTACTGTTATAAACATGAGCCTCATCCGAAAGGCAAAGGGGGCGGTGTGTTGCTGTAATTTATAGTAATATTCTCAAAACCACTAAGAAATCTAGTTTTAAATATACTTCTTTTGAAGTGTTGGTGCTTAATGTAAAAATTTATAGTGTAAACAATAAATCACGTTTGAGAATTCTGCTGGCTACTGTATACAGGCCACCAGGGCACCATAAAGATTTTATCAAAGAATTTGCTGACTTTCTATCAGAATTAGTTTTGGCTGCAGATAAAGTCCTAATTGTTGGTGATTTTAATATACATGTAGATAATGAAAAAGATGCATTGGGTTTGGCATTTAAAGACATTATAAACTCAATTGGAGTGAGACAACACGTGTCAGGACCTACTCATTGTCGTAATCATACTCTTGATCTAATATTATCACATGGAATAGATGTTGATGGCGTTGAAATTCTGCAGCAGAGCGACGACATCTCCGATCATTATCTAGTCTCGTGTAAATTACATTTAGCCAAGGCTGCAAAGCCGACTCCGTGTTATAAATATGTTAGACCTATCACTTCTGCCACTAAAGATTGCTTTATCAATAATCTTCCAAATCAGTTTCATAATCTCAGCATCCCAGATAGCTTAGAAGAACTTGATATTGCAACAGAAACTTTTAACTCTCTCTTTTCCAGCACTTTAGACACAGTTGCTCCGCTGCGCTTAAAGAAGATTAAAGAAAATAGTCCAACGCCGTGGTACAATGAGCACACCCGGGCCCTTAAGAGAGCAGCCAGAAAAATGGAGCAAAACTGGAAGAAAACAAAACTAGAGGTATTTCGGATTTCATGGAAGGAGAGCTCGATTGCTTACAGAGAGGCCTTAAAAGATGCTAGAACTAATTATTTTTCAACCCTATTAGAAGAAAATAAACATAATCCTAGGTATTTATTTGAACAAGTGACTAAACTAACGAAAAAGAAAGCTTCAAGCTCAGAAGTTTATAAGAAACACAGCAGTAATGACTTTATGAACTTCTTCACTTATAAGATTGATAATATCAGGGACAAAATTATAACTATGCAACCGTCTACTACAGTATCGCATCAGGGAGTAAATTGTAGTCTCTGTGAGGAACATTTTGATTCATTTGTTGCTATAGGAGAGGAAGAATTTTGCAAAATTGTTAATTCATCTAAATCGACAACTTGTATGCTAGACCCTATACCGACTAAGCTACTGAAAGAGATGCTTCCAGAGGTCATAGATCCTCTTCTAGATATCATTAATTCATCTTTGTCATTAGGATACGTACCAAAAACCTTTAAGTTGGCTATGATTAAACCGCTTGTTAAAAAACCGCAACTTGATCCTACAGAATTAGTCAATTACAGGCCGATCTCGAATCTGCCTTTTCTGTCAAAGATACTAGAAAAAGCAGTATCCTCACAACTGTGTTCCTTTTTAGAAAGAAATAATATCTGCGAGGATTTTCAGTCCGGATTTAGACCGTACCATAGTACTGAGACTGCTCTCATTAAAGTCACAAATGATTTGCTCCTATCATCCGATCATGGTTGTATCTCTCTATTAGTGTTACTTGATCTTAGTGCTGCATTTGATACTATCGACCACAACATTCTTTTAAATAGACTAGAAAACTATGTTGGCATTAGTGGAATTGCACTAGCATGGTTTAAATCATACTTATCTGACCGTTTTCAGTTTGTAGCAGTAAATGAAGAGATGTCTTATCGATCACAAGTTCAGTATGGCGTACCACAAGGCTCAGTACTAGGACCGCTGCTGTTCACTCTGTACATGCTACCATTAGGAGATATCATTAGGAAACATGGAATTAGCTTTCACTGTTATGCTGATGATACTCAGCTGTATATTTCTTCAAAACCTAACGAAACTTACCAATTCACAAAATTAACGGAATGCATAGCTGATATAAAAAATTGGATGACCAGTAATTTCCTATTACTAAATTCTGAAAAAACAGAGATTCTAATCATTGGACAAAAAACTTCCTCACCTAATAACCTAGAATACTGTCTAACACTTGATGGCTGCTCTGTTAAGTCTTCGACGTCAGTTAGGAACCTGGGTGTGCTCTTTAATACCAATCTTTCATTTGAAAGTCACGTGTCTAGTATCTGTAAAACCGCATTTTTCCATCTTAAAAATATATCTAAATTACGTCATATGCTCTCACTGACAAATGCGGAACAATTAGTTCATGCTTTCATGACCTCAAGGCTAGATTATTGTAATGCTCTACTGGGTGGTTGCCCTGCACGCTTATTAAACAAACTACAGCTAGTTCAAAACGCAGCCGCTAGAGTTCTTACCAGAACCAGGAAGTATGACCATATTAGCCCGGTTCTGTCATCACTGCATTGGCTGCCTATTAAACATCGTATAAATTTTAAAATATTGCTGATTACTTACAAAGCACTAAATGGTTTAGCTCCCCAGTACTTGAGCGAGCTCTTAACGCATTATAGTCCTTCACGTCTATTGCGATCTCAAAATTCTGGCCAGTTGATAATACCTAGAATATCAAAATCGACTGCTGGCGGTAGATCCTTTTCCTATTTAGCACCAAAACTTTGGAACAATCTTCCTAACACGGTCCGGGAAGCAGATACAGTCTGTCAGTTTAAATCTAGACTAAAAACACATCTCTTTGGCTTAGCATACACATAACACATTATAGATTTCTATAATTCAATGTTAGGCTGCATAGATTAGATCAGCCGGAACCGGGAACACTTCCCATAATTCCTGATGTACTTTGTACATCATAAGTAGTAGATGCGTCTACGCTAATATTAGTCTCTTTGTTTATCCCGAGGTTTACCGCAGACCGCCGGATCCAGGGCATATCCAGATCTGATGAAGGACCATCACATGGACACGAGACACGCATTATCAGGGCTGTGAAGGCCCATGGACACCTCACCACACTCATCTCCTCACCGGCCGGATGACCCAACCCAACCAGATGAACTGGATAATATCGTGAAAGTTCTGATCCCATCTGACTCCTGACATTATGCTGCCTAACTCATAATCATACACTGTTCATTCGTTGGCCAAAGGAGGACTGGCCCCCCGACTGAGCCTGGGTTCTCCCAAGGTTTTTTTCTCTATTCTGTCACCTGATGGAGTTTTGGTTCCTTGCCACTGTTGCCTTCGCCTTTTGGCTTGCTTAGTTGGGGACATTTAATTTTCAATTGAACAATACTATTACAACATTGTTTTCCTGTTATCTCTGTAAAGCTGCTTTGAAACAATTTGTATTGTAAAAAGCGCTATATAAATAAAGGTGACTTGACACACATAAAATTGTATAATGTTTAAACATAAATCTAAATGAAAAACTCTGGTTTGAGTAATTGAGTAATCCTCCGCTGCCATCTAGTGGCTAGAGTTAAAAAATCATGTGATTTTAATTTAGTTTGTTTTCCAGTAGATGTCAGCAATCTTGTCTATTTTATTATTTATTTGAACTACTTTTTCTTATCCATAATTTCAGTGTGTGTTGATTAATAACTTCTCCCGCTCCCACTGGAAGAGCTGAGGTGAAGTAAACCGACACACTCCTGCTTCTTTGACGGAAGTATTCTCGCACGCCACTAAGGAGCTATACAGTATGTACGAATTGTTTTGTTTTAATTGCTTTTTTATTGCCGATTGTCAATACTATATCAAAATTCAAAGGATGTGCCGTTTACTCTCTCTCTCCTAAAAGTGTCTCTTCTGTTCAATAACACATGAAACTAAAGCAGGAGAATGCAGAAAGAGCCATTCTCTTCTGTAATGTCACGGATTCATTCAAACTATAGTCAGATCTATATAGTCTCAAATCTACTGTATAATCAAACTATCATAAGTGTAATTTTAATGAGCTCATCTGTCGACATGATGCCGGTGAATCTCAGATCTGCTGCAAAAATATCAACATCTCTATGATCAGATGCTTTCGCATTTCTGTTGTTTATTCTGTTATTGAGAGGAAAGCGCTGCACATATACACATACTTACGTCTGGATGTTCGTTAAAAGTAAAGGTACAGTATTTACAACTTCTTTTTACTTTTAAGCAAAGAGCAAAAAAGTATTTCGCCGTTAGTTTATCACTCCTTGAATCACGTTCAGTCTCGTGAGCGTGAGCAATACGTTTTTGACTGCAGTTCATTAACAGGCCACCGGTGTCGCTAAAAACAAAGGTTTCTGAATTCTACATACAACCCTTTAATTTAAGTTTCTTTTTCTTGTTCTTTTTCTGTTCTTTTAAACAGAAACACTTCATTTTTATACATTTTTTCAGAAAACAAGGGTTAATATTTTAAATCGTTTTGCTTTTCAAATGTAGGCTATATTGATTTAAGAATGTCTAGACATTTGTACTGGAAAACAGTAAGAACATCATTTTTGCAGTGTAGAAAGTCTCAGAAATGCAGAATAAACTGTGTCTCTGATTAATCTTTATTCATCTGATGAATCTTCTCACACTGTATGAATTAAACTCATCATGTACCTGTAGAAAAGCTGTTTCTCTTTCTTTCTCTCTTCTCTGGCCAGAGCCGCAGAAATAGTGAATCATTTAACACACACACACACACACACACACACACACACACACACACACACACACACACACACACACACACACACACCACACCACCACACACACACACACACACACACACACACCTGCTCTTCTCCTCCGTTTCACGTGGATCAGGACGTTCAAGGTAATAGAAACTCTGAATCATTTATACCAGAGAACTTAAAGTGTATAACACTCAAAATAAATCCTCGTCCTGAGGACAATCTGCTCCTCCCAACGGAGTTATCAGTGTTTCTCCACGCTCTCCTTCAATTCCCAAGAGGAAATAAAACACAAATCAGTCAATTGCTGTATATACAATTATATAGAGAGCTGGCAACACTGTACGATGTTTGATTGCTTAACTTCAATACTTCTACAGCATTTATTAATGTATGCATCTGCATTTAAGAATGCATAACACCTGTTCAGGGTTGACTGTAATAAATGACATAATTGCAAGAAATAATTTTTACATTATACACAATTAGTTTGCTAAAATGTCAAATTGTTGTTATAATAGTGATTTTGTAACGTCTAAACATAAATCTAAAGTAGTCCTCTGCTGCCATCTAAAGGCTGTACTTAAAAATGCATGTTATTTTAAATTTGAACATGTTTTTCATGGTCTCGGAAAGGCAGAATATAATTTTTAGTAAGAAAGTTCAGATATTTGTACAGGGGAATGTCAAAGATACTCATTTTTGCAGTGTATTTAATGTAGGAGAATGAATAGGCTCAAATAAACTCTTTTTAAATAAACATGTGACAAGTAAATAGTATTAAACATGTATCGCTGTTTTTTCACACATACTGTTTTTCCCAAATACAAATGCAGTGTATACTAGCACTAGTGAACTCTTCTCCATCCCAAACACGTCTTTCTCTGAATCCTTTAAGAAGTGTAAATCCATCACCCACATGTTAATCTTGAGCTGTCATCGCTAACAAAGAAGGGAGTATTTTTGGTCAGGCCTTTTGCTGAAGGATGAGATGTAAAAGCATCAGTCTCACATTTGAAACGCATTAATTAACCTTTCAACTGGAGGAGACGCTCTCATCTTAAAGCCTCAGATTATCAGCGAACAGAGACACACGCGTCCCTGGAAAGACTTTAACACTCAAGAGAGAAGTAGAAGTTTCAGAGTGTTTTATTTCAGCAATAGAGAGACTCACATCAGTTCATCTGAATGAATAACTGGCTCAAATCTGGTGTGAAACATTCAGGAGACACTTTCATACTGTATATGTGGAAAACAATCTGATATTTCTCTAGTTTTTTAATGGTTTTATTTTTTACTTTTACTATTAATTGTGAATTTTAGTTTATTTAGTCTTAGTTTAGTCTAGTTATTTTAGTACTTACACTTATTTAGCCTATGTTTCTCATAAAGTTAGTTTTTTATATTTTATTATTTCCAATAACAATTTTTAAAATTGTTTTATTTTTAATGACATAATCCTGATATCCATCCATCCATATCAGTGATAATTTAGTAACATTAAAAAATAGTATAAAATATTAACAACACTATAACAGTATTGAATTTGTTCATATTTTGAGATTTTATTTTCTGTTTTCACTTTAATTTTTAGTTGAAGTTTAAGAACAAGTACTTACTATTTTTATTTATTCGTTTTAGTGAATTTTGTTTTAGTAATTTAATTTTACAACTTTATGATAAATGTTGCCTTGAATTTTTTTTTTTTATTTCACTTTAATTTTATTTGATGTTTAAGAAATAAAGTATTTACTGTTTTTTATTTATTCATTTTAGTTTTTTTAGTTTTAGTAATTTTAGTACTTCGACTTTATGAGCAATGTTGCCTTGAAAACTAGTTGAAATAAGTTTAATATTTTATTTCAAACAACAAAACAGTTTTTTAATGGTTTTACTTTTAATTAACAATAATAAACCTGATTATTTTAGAAACAACACTGAAAATATTTAATTTGAATAAAAAAAAAATAATTACAAGAAGCAACACACTTCTAATAAACGTGAAATTTTGAAGTAGAAAACTTAAAATAGTTAAACCTTAGTAAACCTTGTCAAACGTACTTCCATAATCTTTCAATAAACTTCTTTTAACATCATTTTTTTTACAGTGTAGTGTAGTTCTGGTAGAATGTAGACAAAACTCCAGTTACAGCGTCATTTATAAAAATTCACAATGAGTTCTTTATGAAAGACGAGGGATGTCAGAGGATATCAAATAAAAACCTAATGAAGCGTGTCACAAACACCATCACATGTGGAACACTGGTGTTTTACTGGCCTTCATTCCCCCTGAAGACACACACACACACACACACACACACACACACACACACACACACACACACACACACACACACACACACACACACACACACACACACACACCACACACACACACACACACACACACACACACACACACACACACACACACACACACACACACACACACACACACACCATGACTCTCATGTGATCCGGACAGACGGACATCTGTTACTTCATCCCGCTTTAAATAAAACACATCAAAAACTGCTTGTTTTGTCTCCTTTATAAACGCCTCCAGCAGGAACATCATTACATTGATCATTACATACAGTGTGACTCATAATCATCAACTTTTTAGAATCAACATTTAAATTCATAAGTCCAGAAACTTGTCAGGCTATCAATTATGACAAAAGCACCTCAAGCATAATACTAATATTTTAATCAAATCAAAAGCACAAATAGTGAGCTCCTTACGTAGCCGGTATTTTAAGGTGTGTTCGGACATTTCATGCTGTTAGTAAATATAAATATGTTCATAATTACAGAATCACTTGAATTTGTTGTAGAGACAAAAATTCTAGAATGCATTGTGATGAGCTCAGGAAGCAAAATTCAGTTCAAAATTTAAATTCATAAACAATTTATTTAATATTATTGTTCCCCTGTAGTCAATAATTGTATCTTTTGAAACTCATCTTTGATCAACAAAATTACATATTTAAATGTTTCTTCCTTTAAAAAAAGTTTCTACCTTTTCGTGTAAAACATGGTAAATATGAACACGGGTAAAACACGGTAAATATGAACAGGTAAAATATGAACAAGGGTAAAACACGGTAAATATGAACGGTAAATATGAACACGGGAAAAACACTGTAAATATGAACACGGGTAAAACACGGTAAATATGAAAAGGGGTAAAACACGGTAAATATAAACAGGGTTAAAACACGGTAAATATGAACATGGGTAAAACACGGTAAATATGAACAAGGGTAAAACACGGTAAATATGAACACAGGTAAAACGCGGTAAATATGAACACGGGTAAAACACGGTAAATATGAACACGGGTAAAACACGGTAAATATGAACATGGGTAAAACACGGTAAATATAAACAGGGGTAAAAGACGGGAAATATGAACATGGGTAAAACAGAAAATTTTAACAGGAGTAAAACATGGTTAATATGAACATGGGTAAAACACGGTAAATATGAAAAGGGGTAAAACACGGTAAA
Source organism: Chrosomus eos (assembly GCA_036326025.1). Lineage (NCBI taxonomy): Eukaryota > Metazoa > Chordata > Actinopteri > Cypriniformes > Leuciscidae > Chrosomus > Chrosomus eos. The sequence continues at coordinate 2,237,480 of CM070826.1, forward strand.
TATGAACATGGGTAAAACACGGTAAATATAAAAAGGGGTAAAACACGGTAAATATGAACATGGGTAAAACAGAAAATTTTAACAGGAGTAAAACGTGGTAAATATGAACACGTGTAAAACACTGTAAATATGAACACTGGGTAAAACACGGTAAATATGAACACGGGTAAAACACGGTAAATATGAACACGGGTAAAACGCGGTAAATATAAAACACGGGTAAAACACGGTAAATTTGAACACGGGTAAAACACGGTAAATTTGAACACGGGTAAAACACGGTAAATTTGAACACGGGTAAAACACAGTAAATTTGAATACAGGTAAAACACAGTAAATTTGAATACAGGTAAAACACAGTAAATTTGAACACGGGTAAAACACGGTAAATTTGAACACGGGTAAAACGCGGTAAATATGAACACGGGTAAAACATGGTAAATATGAACACGGGTAAAACACGGTAAATATGAACACGGGTAAAACACGGTAAATATGAACACGGGTAAAACACGGTAAATATGAACACGGGTAAAACACGGTAAATATGAACACGGGTAAAAGACGGTAAATTTGAACACAGGTAAAACACGGTAAATTTAACACGGGTAAAACACGGTAAATTTGAACACAGGTAAAACACGGTAAATTTGAACACAGGTAAAACACGGTAAATTTGAACACAGGTAAAACACAGTAAATTTGAACACAGGTAAAACACGGTAAATTTGAATACAGGTAAAACATGGTAACTAACGAACACAGGTATGATGTCATTGATCAGTTAATCAAGCACGTCCAGTGGCCTGAAAACAGACACTTCATCTAATCTTCAGTCATCCTGCTTCTCCAGTAAAAGTATCTGAATATTAGTATTATAAATATAAAAAAAATTGTTTTTGAAATCCGGGAATTTATTATTATTAGTTAATTAGTGGATTTCAGGTCTCAATATTCAAGTTTGGAAGATTTGAGAGTGAAAAAAGTGTTTGGCATTGAAACTATTTTCACACACGATTTACAAAAAAAAACAGTAAGTAATACAATAAATCAAATAGAATTTTCTGTAAATTTTCTGTAAATTTTATTTACAACTTGGAAAACAATTTTTTTACAGTGTAGCTGATGATGTCACACTATAAGAGTAAACCAACACAGTAAAAGTTCAATCCATGACCTCTTACCTGAACACAGGTAATCACGGTAAATAATATGCGTCACAATATAGTGCCACATCATCAGCTACACTGTAAAAAAAATAGTTTTACAAGTTATAAATAAAGTACTGGAACACTGATTTATTTGCAGGCCTGAAAAAAGACGCTTCATGATCTTTAGTCATCGTGCTCCTCCAGTATCTGGATATTAGTTCTGGGATAGGGATTATTTGCAGGCCAGGACGGCGTCGTAGATCTTGCCGGTGTTGTGGATCTGGACTCGGGAGAATCCGGCATCGGTGAGCAAGCGTGTGTAATCCGAACCCTTGCGCTCGCGACCCTCCGTCTGCACCAGCATGTTGAGCGAGTAAAGCTGAGCCGTCAGAGGACCGCTGTTATCTTCATGAAGAAGAGCTTCCACCAGCAACACTCCTCCACCTGCACATCAACACACACTCAAAGCATCTGACAAACGCATCAATGCAAATGGAGTTCATATTTTGATCTTGAAAGTATTATTGCATAAACTGCTAATATAAATAAATTAGCAATTTTTAAGAATGCATAATGCACATACTTCATGCATAAAACCATAAAACTCCAATAAACATACCGTTCACAAGTTTTTTTTTTTAAAAGAAATTAATACTTTTCTTCATCAAGGACGCATAAAATTGATTAAAAAAGTGACAGTGAATACATTTATAATAATGCAAAAAAAATTTTTTTTTAATTAATGCTTTTCTCTTGAACTTTCAAAGAATCCTGAAAAAAAATAATTACGGTTTGCACAAAAATATGAAGCAGCACAACTGTTTTCAACTGATAATAATCATAAATGTTTCTTGATCATCAGATCATCATATTATAATGATTTCTGAAGGATCATGTGACACTGAAGACTGGAGTAATGATGATAAATTCAGCTTTGATCACAGGAATAAATTACACTTTATTATATATTCACATAGAAAACAGCTGATTTACATTGAAATAATATTTCACAATATTACTGGGTTTGTTTTGTATTTTTAATCAAATAAACACAGCCTTGGTGAGCAGAAGAGACTTCTTTTAAAAACATTAAAAATCTTACCGACCCCAAACTTTTGAACAGCAGTGTGTTTTACTGTTTTTAACGTTAATAGACGTTTTTATCAGAGAAATGGATTTAAGAATATATTTTAGAATGTGTGTCTTATATTTTTTAAGACATTTAAGATTTATATTTTTGTAATCTTGAAACTTGAGGTAAATTTAAACTTAATACATTTTATTATTCACTTTGGTTTCGCCATGAAGATTATTAACAGTTAAGAGATTCCACCAACAACACACACCTCCACATCAGCACACAATCCTCTGTGATCAAAGACTCACTCAATGCAGATTATTATTATTTAATAATTTCAGAATGTGAAATTCAGGTCTCAATGTTCAATACATAAATGCAAATATACTTTGTATTTTGATCAAGAAATTGAATGTATTAGTGCGTAAACTGATAATATAAATAAATGCAACATTTTTAAGAATGCATATTCATAATTCATGCATAAAACTCCAATAAACATATTTTACTGGACTGCTTTTGTTTTTAATGTCAATAGACAATGTTTTTATTTAGAGAAATTACATTTTTGCAATAAAATTTTTTTTTAATTTTTATACCATTTTTACAAATGGGGACGTTCCCAAAAGAGTAACCCTAACTCTTACATTTTTGCAATAAAAAATATTTAATTTTTATACCATTTTTACAAATGGGGACGTTCCCTAAAAGAGTAACCCTAACTTTTACATTTTTGCAATAATTTTTTTTTTTTTTTTTTTTTTTTTTTTTTTTACAAATGAGGACGTTCCCTAAAAGAGTAACCCTAACTCTTACATTTTTGCAATAAAAAAATATTTAATTTTTATACCATTTTTACAAATGGGGACGTTCCCCAAAAGAGTAACCCTAACTCTTACATTTTTGCAATAAAAAAATATTTAATTTTTATACCATTTTTACAAATGAGAACGTTCCCTAAAAGAGTAACCCTAACTCTTACATTTTTGAAATAAAAATATTTTATTTTTATACCATTTTTACAAATGGGGACGTTCCCTAAAAGAGTAACCCTAACTTTTATATTATTGCAATAAAAAATATTTTATTTTTATACCATTTTTACAAATGGGGACGTTCCCTAAAAGAGTAACCCTAACTCTTACATTTTCGCAATAAAAAAATATTTAATTTTTATACCATTTTTACAATGGGACGTTCCTAAAAGAGTAACCCTAACTCTTACATTTTTGCAATAAAAAATAATTTAATTTTATACCATTTTTACAAATGGGGACGTTCCCCAAAAGAGTAACCCTAACTCTTACATTTTTGCAATAAAAAAATATTTATTTTTATACCATTTTTACAAATGGGGACGTTCCCAAAAGAGTAACCCTAACTCTTAATTTTTGCAATAAAAAATATTTAATTTTTATACCATTTTTACAAATGGGGACGTTCCCTAAAAGAGTAACCCTAACTTTTACATTTTTGCAATAAAAAATATTTTATTTTTATACCATTTTTACAAATGGGGACGTTCCCTAAAAGAGTAACCCTAACTTTTATATTTTGCAATAAAAAATATTTTATTTTTTACCATTTTTACAAATGAGAACGTTCCCTAAAGAGTAACCCTAACTTTTACATTTTTGCAATAAAAAATATTTTATTTTTATACCATTTTTACAAATGGGGACGTTCCCTAAAAGAGTAACCCTAACTCTTACATTTTTGCAATAAAAAATATTTAATTTTTATACCATTTTTACAAATGGGGACGTTCCCTAAAAGAGTAACCCTAACTCTTACATTTTTGCAATAAAAAAATATTTAATTTTTATACCATTTTTACAAATGGGGACGTTCCCTAAAAGAGTAACTCTAACTTTTATATTATTGCAATAAAAAATATTTATTTTTATACCATTTTTACAAATGGGACGTTCCCTAAAAGAGTAACCCTAACTCTTACATTTTTGCAGTAAAAAATATTTAATTTTTATACCATTTTTACAAATGGGGACGTTCCCTAAAAGAGTAACCCTAACTTTTACATTTTTGCAATAAAAAACATTTTATTTTTATACCATTTTTACAAATGGGGACGTTCCTAAAAGAGTAACCCTAACTTTTACATTTTTGCAATAAATTTTTATTTTTTTTTATTTATTTTTTTACAAATGAGGACGTTCCCTAAAAGAGTAACCCTAACTTTTACATTTTTGCAATAAAAAATATTTTATTTTTATATCATTTTTACAAATGAGGATGTTCCCTAAAAGATGTTTTTAGTGCCTGTAATTTAACTGCACAATCGACCACGAAATCTACGCTCTGTCATTATTTACCACGTGTTTGTGGTGAACTGCGCCTTCAAGAGGGGAAAGTGAAAGCATCATATTGTTGTCAGCTTATGAATTATATAATGAGCTTCTGGCGTTTGTGCTGGTGTTGTTCAGCAGGACGAGCCGCTCAGAGGCCAGAGTTTCTGACGAGTGTTTTCTTGACATTTGCTCATCTTTATTATAGAGTCAAGAAGCAGCAGCCCTTCAGACATTAACACACCACACACACACACACACACACACACACACACACACACACACACACACACACACACACACACACACACACACACACACACACACACACACACACACACACACACACACACACACACACACACACACACACACACACACACAAGCCTTTGCTTCTGACTCATTTCTCCTGTTCATTTTCTCCACAGAAATTCTTCTGCATATTTATTTGTGATCCGCAAACTAAACCACCCAGACCGATCGCTCACATGAAGTCTGAAGTGTGAGTCCTTCACATCTTTAATGAGGCGATGCACTACTATCCCATAATGCATTGCAAATTGAGCAATTGAACTATTGACTTAAAGTCAATAAGTATAAGAATAAATTGCTATACAGATATACATGAGGTTCATCCAAAAATACTGAAACAAACACATGTGTGTATGTGTGTGTGTGTGTGTGGAGAGAGAGAGAGAGAGAGAGAGAGAGAGAGAGAGAGAGAGAGAGAGAGAGAGAGAGAGAGAGGTGTGTGTGTGTGTGTGGAGGTGGGTGTGTGTGTGTGTGTGTGTGTGTGTGGAGAGAGATGAGAGTGTAGTGGGGATGAGAGAGAGAGAGAGAGAGAGAGAGAGAGAGAGTGTGTTTAGTGTGTGAGTGTGTGTATATATGTGTGTGTGTGTGTGTGTGTGTGTGTGTGTGTGTGTGTGTGTGTGTGTGTGTGTGTGTGTGTGTGTGTGTGTGTGTGTGTGTGTGTGTGTGTGTGTACCTGCCCTACAGGACTGGTGTATTTTGACCAGCAGCTCCACACTCCTCTGGTCGGTCCAGTCATGCAGAATCCGGGCCAGAATATAGAGATCAGCCGGTGGGAGAGAGTCCTTGAAGAAGTCGCCTGTCAGAAAACACACACACACACACACACACCACACACACACACACACACACACACACACACACACACAACACACACACACACACACACACACACACACACAAACGGTTCAGTACAATCACTGACACCTGACCACAGCTGAAGAGGTGTGTGTGCTTTATTTAAATAAAGTCCCCCAAACATGCATACGGACATTTTGAAGTAATCAGACCAATAACAGTTCATGGATTTATAATTACTTCAACATGAACTAATGATTAGTGAAGATATAAATAATCATATAAATCATAAATTAATGAAGAGAAATCCACTAAACAAAAAAATAAAGTAAATAATTTTTAAAAAAAATAAAATTAACTAAAAAAGTCATCCAACCAAGCATACATTTTGAAGTAATCATAACTTCATAAGTTTTCCAGCACAAATGAGAAAAATAAACCTTATTCAAAGAAGAAGAAAACAAGGTGTCCCCATTAGCAGATATTTGTTCTTGTTTTAGGCAAAAACTCATTTTTCACAAACCAAGTCTTAATATCTTCGGTCATTTTGCTTCTTCAGTAAATGTGTCTTGATTTAAGAATGCGTATATATTTTGTGTAACTCTTTACAATAACAGTTCATGAATTATCCTGCACTAATGAAGAGCGATCATTAACCACAGTCATGAGGATTCATGGATAACAGCAGATCCTGAACAGGTTTCATAGTTACGGCATTCATTAACATTTTGGGGACAGAAAATTTATTAATTTTCCGTTGAAATAAGTTAATTTTTCTAACCATATTGACAATATTTGTTCTTGTTTTAAGCATAAACTCACTTTTTGATTCATTAATTTATTTACACCACCACACACACACACACACACACACACACACACACACACACACACACACACCACACACACACACACACACACACACACACACACACACACACACACACACACACCACACACACCACACACACACCACACACACACACTCACACACACACACACACACACTCTCATCTTCACACACTCACTCACACATTCTCTCTAATCACACACCTCATCACACATACCACTACTATCTCTCTCTTTAAAAACACACACCTTCACAGAAGGAGATCCGCTGGTCCTGATCCGGCATGAAGTGCTGCTGGGATGTTCGCACGACCTTGGGAAGGTCGAAGATGGTGACGGTAGATTCGGGATATACGGACACACACTTGTTTGGCCAGAGCGCCACTGCAGCCTGAGGGAACAAGTGTTACAACACACACATTAATATTCCTGAGTTCTGTCACCGCAACCATCTGGACCCTCACAACACACACACACACACACACACACACACACACACACACACACACACACACACACACACACACACACACACACACACACACACACACACACACACACACACACACACACACACGCGCGTCTTCCCGCTCGCAAGTGTGTTTCAGGACAAGATGGTGTGTTAAGGAAAACTTTGACCCGGACACTTTAAGGGATGAAACTTCACTTTTTTATCTTCACTCTAAAAATAATGAGTTTTTTACACAGAGATGCAACAGAGGAATCGGTTTCGGTTTTTCTGTCAGTGATCACTTGCATACAAACCTTACATTTTGAGGTAATCATACCTCATGTTTTCCAGCACAAATATCTAAACATTCTCAAATCAAATTACATTTACTGGAGAAGTAAAATGACTGAAGATATTAAGTCTTGCTTTGTGAAAACTGCATAAAAATTAAGTGAGTTTTTGCTTAAAACAAGAAAGAAAGAATATCAATGCGGTCTGAAAAATAATTTTTTCCTTTTGAATTAACTTTATTTTTTACTCCATTGACTAGATTTTTTTTCTATTTTTTAAGCAAAAACTCACTTTAATTTGATTAATTGATTCACACTCACAACACACACACACACACACACACCATACACACACACACACACACACACACACACACACACACACACACACACACACACACACCACAATCACACACACACACACACACACACACACACACACACAACACACCACAACACACACAACACACACACACACACACACACCCCACACACACAAACAACACACACACGTAGAGGACTCAGTTTTGGTTCTTCAAAGAATCTTTCGGTGATCAGTTCTTAAAATAAGCGTTTTTTCCCATCTCTCTCACACACACACACACAGATGAAGTAAGTGTGTGTGTTTTATTGGCACAGATGGAGCTGTGAGTCTCAGTTTAATCTCACGGCCTCATTAGCGCCGACACACACTCGACATGTTAATGCCGTCTTGTCATCATTAGTCGTAACAACAGCAGCTCTACAGGTGTGTGTCTGATGATTCCCTCAACACACACACACACACACACACACACACACACACACACACACACACACACACACACACACACACACACACACACACACACACACACACACACACACACACACACACACACACACACACACACACACACACAACTATACTTCACAAGTTGAAGTATAGTTGATGCATGACAGTTTCCAAAGTTAAAAAAACTAAATTATGCATAATATTATCGCATTATATTAAAAGTCTGAATTATTATTTAAAAAGTCATAATGATGATTTCAAGTTTTTTTTGTAAATTTAAAATATTAACATAAAAAGTTAAAATTGTTATTATAAAGTTATTATAAAGTCAAAACTATGACATGATAAAACTAAATGATTACTTCTAAAGTCAAAATTATGATATACAAATTCAAAATTATCACTTTAAAAGTCGTTTGATGACTTAACATCTAAATTGTGACAAATTAAAAATGATGACAAAATTAAAATTATGACATAAAAGGTCAAAAAATAAATTGAAATTATGACATAAAAAGTCCAATATTTTTGACAAAAATTAATACAATCAACATTTTTGAAACATAATGAATGATTCAACATTGATAAGAGTAATAAATCATAGTGATTTCTGAAGGATCATGTGACACTGAAGACTGGAGTAATGATGATAAATTCAGCTTTGATCACAGGAATTAATTACACTTTACTATATATTCACATAGAAAACAGCTGTTTTACATTATAATAATATTTCACTATTTTTTACTGTATTTATGATCAAATATCTGCAGCTTTGGTGAGCAGAAGAGACTATCAAAAACATTTACAAATCTTACCGACCCCAAACTTTTGAATGGTATTGTGTATAATATAATACAATATAGTACATCAATGTTATTTAAGCATTTTGTGCACTAAATGTTAGTGTAAAATCAGAATCTGACACAGAATCAGCTCCACGGCTCCATCTTGTGGATTCTGTCTGCCAGCGCCTGTGGTAGTATGGCAAGCTGGGTTAACCATTAAAAATTACTAGAATAAATTTTCATGCGACCAGTGTTTATTCATCAGCTAGTTCTTATTCTTTAGGTAAATAGCTGAAAATAGATGAGAATAGATACTAGTACGTTCTAAGGATTAAATGTTTCCTTGCCATAGTGACACAAATCATCACGTGAGAAGCGTCTTACACTCTAAAAAAAAAAACTTTTTCTACCCAAATCATGGGTTGAGCCTTTTTGGCCATTTTTGGGATATTTTTTCAGTGTTTGGGTAGTTTTTGTGCAACCCAGATCCTGGGTCAGACGTAACAACCCAGTGTTTGGGCAGTTTTTAACTCAGACACGAGATCCGGCGCCGTTACGGTGGAAACCAGAGACTGGTCCATTACACTTTAATTGACCGTTCGCAAAAGCCACGCCCCCTAGTTATTGTTGCTACGCCCGTCAAACAAATGGTCAAACACGACCAGCGCCACAGATTGCCATGACGGGAAGAGGTATACCCGTGCGTGTCAGTGACCCTTTTTTGGAGCAATACCTCCGCGATATCCTCCAGATCGAGGCACAAGGGGTTACAGTATACAGTGGAGGGATATATTCAAAATATAAAAATACGCAATGAAGGAGACACGACTAGTATCAAGGCTAACGTTAATGCTCACCGGTCTCAAGCGAAATCTGAGAAACCCGACCTGTAACGTTACCTCAAATGCAACCAGCACAGCCTTGAAGAAGATTTTATAAGCTGTTCAGTGGGTAATTGTTTGGAGATAGAAATATATAACTCACGCTGCATATTTAGTAATTTTGCCTCAGATACAGGGTTATACATTCGCTTTAACGAGCGGCTTGTTCATTACCACGGCAACCACTTGCGTGCCATGCTGAATACGATTTTTGTGTTTAAAAATAACTATACATAAGAGACGGAAAGATGCAGATAATCATACATTATTTAAGGTTATTTCTATTCGTTACGATATTGATATGTGAACTGATGTTGTCAAGTAAGCTTCATGCGTTCCCCGTTGCGAGCGTGCACTCCTCTAAACTGTACTGGTCCTGCACTGCTAGTGACTGCTGCTCATTTCCCCCCGAAAATATCATGTTAACAACAACCCTTTAGAAAACGTACTTCCTTTGTGGATCCTCTTGACCTGCTTTCTCCATGTTTCTTTGACTAATCTCAGTGTGTCAGTCTCACGCACGCGAGTTAACCATGTTCGACACAGTGCCGTCCACACTGTTTTATCCATTGTAGGCACCGCTCACGTTGTGTTTTCGGCTTTGGGAATGGAAAGAACACAACTCTCCAGACAATCTCTCGGGGTATCTAGTGTCTGATTTACAAACGCTGTGGGTGCACCGCTTCACCAGCTTGCTTGGAGTCAATGTTTGACGGACCTGCTCACATAGTAACGGTTGCTATGATGTGTGATTGGACAATGGCCGTTTTGGGGGAGGGGCCTGCGAACGGTCAATTACTTCTAAATGTTTAATTTTTACTTTTTACTTTTTACTTTTTACTTCTGATATTTCTGATATAAACGAGCTTTAATGTATGCAATATGTATTCAAAACTTATATAAATATATGCTATACAGTAAAATATGATAAAAAATAAAGGAATTATAATGCAAACCAGTGATTGTGTGTGGTATTTTTTTTTAAGTTTAGAGGATTTAAGTTTCATCAACAATTCATAAACAGTAATTCATGTACGAAGTAAAAAAAGAAAAGAAAAAATAAGCTAGTTTTAAAGTAAAAATTAATCAACCCAGTATGATGGGTTATATCAACACATTATGCTGGGTTAAATAAATAACCCAATTTGCTGGGTAAATTTACCCCAACATGTGTTATGTCCTATATATTTACACAGCCTTTGGGTTGAAAACAACACAAATTGGGTTGTTTTTAACCCAGTGTTTTTTAGAGTGTACCTCCGAGATCACAGATGCATCTGAATGGTGACAAATCAAACGCGGTGATGACATCACGACCACAGATGTTCCAGATCGAGTTCATGAGGTGCATGAACTTCACCATCTCCTCCTCAGACCTGAAACACACACACACACACACACACACACACGCACACACACGCGCACGCGCACACACACACACACACGCACACATTTTTTACAATAACAAACACCTAGTCACACACAGAGACTCACACACACTCAGACACAGACACAGACACACACACACACACACACACACACACACACACACACACACACACACACACACACACACACACACACACACACACACACACACACACACACACACACACACACACACACACACACACACACACACACACACACACACCTCTGCAAATCACTGCTGTCCGCGCAAATTGAGCGCGATTAAAACAGACAGAGACATAGTCTCTTGAATAATTGAAGGGAACACTATCAAGGCACTTCGTGGAAGTAGAGTAAAGCTGGTGTGACATTTTAACACACACACATACACACACAACACACACACACACACACACACACACACACACACACACACACACACACAACACACACACACACACACCACACACACACACACACACACACACACCTGTACAGGGCTTCAAACAGGTCTTTGGCGTTTGTCCCGAAAGCTTTCTCATACTGGTTCTTTCCGTCTCTGAGGAGGAAAAGTCACGACAAAGAAGAGAAGAAGAAAGAAGAAGAAGAAGAAGAAGAAGAAGAAGAAGAAGAAGAAGAAGAAGAAGAAGAAGAAGAAGAAGAAGAAGAAGAAGAAGAACATTGACTCGACTGAGTCTCCAATTCATGTTCCTGTTCTGATTCATCAGTGACGTTACTCTACAGAAATAAGAGTTTGTCTTCATAATTATTCATCATAACACAGGATTTCCTTTTCAGCTGATGTCATTATTCCTCTGTAAACCGCGTTTATACACACACTTTCACCATCATTATAAATGATGATATCAGATAACAGCAGTGACCCTGTGAAGCCTGACATAAAAAATTATACACAGAACAAATGTGCATGTGTTTTTGTTGAATATTATATGTGATGCATCAGGCTTTTCTGACTCGTATAACATGATATAGTGCGGATATGGAGGAATAATCAGCGACATTTGATTTAAAGGCCCAAACTGAGCAAACATATGAATTTCTTTGCAGATGCTCATTTAGCACAGTAAATCAATGATTTTTTTTAATAAAAGTACAGCAGATACTTACATAAACTGCATATAAAAATCAATATCTGCCGATTAGTCTAATTGAGATTATATTTAAATGCTTAGTTTTATGATCAAATCTCTGTAGTTTTAAAACATATAATGCAATGCAATACAATAATGATTGAGAAATAAATAAACCTTCCTCAAAAGCCTGATGATTAAATCTGATACTCATGATTTTTCTAAAAAAATATATTATCAAGTAAATCGAAGTTGCTTCAGTCCAGTTTAAATATTACAAACAATATCAAAGTTATTCTTACGTTTATGGAGATATGATGAAGATATGATGAAGATATGATGAAGATATGATGAAGATATGATGGAGATATGATGGAGATATGATGGAGATATGATGGAGATATGATAGAGATTTGATAGAGATATGATGGAGATATGATAGAGATATGATGGAGATATGATGGAGATATGATAGAGATATGATGGAGATTGATAAGATATGATGAGATATGATGAAGATATGATGAGATATGATGAGATATGATGGAGATATGATGAGATATGATGAGATATGATGGAGATATGATGAGATATGATGGAGATATGATGGAGATATGATGGAGATATGATGGAGATATGATAGAGATATAGATGAGATAATGTATGTGAGATATGATGAGATATGATAGAGATATGATGGAGATATGATGGAGATATGAATGAGATATGATGAGATATGATGGAGATATGATGGAGATATGATGGAGATATGATGGAGATATGATGGAGATATGATGGAGATATGATGGAGATATGATAGAGATATGATAGAGATATGATAGAGATATGATGAGATATGATGGAGATATGATGGAGATATGATAGAGAGATATGGAGATAGAGAATATGATGGAGATATGATGGAGATATGATGGAGATATGATGAGATAGAGAGATATGATGGAGATATGATGGAGATATGATGGAGATATGATGGATATGATAGAGATATGATGATGAGATATGATGGAGATATGATGGAGATATGATGAGATATGATGAGATATGATAGAGATATATGAGATATGATATGATGGAGATATGATAGAGATATGATGGAGATATGAATGATGGAGATATATGGAGATATGATGGATGATATGATGATATGATGGAGATATGATGGAGATATGATGGGAGATATGATGAGATATGATGAGATATGATAGAGATATATGATGAGAGATATGATAGGAGATAATGATGGAGATATGATGAGATTGATGAGATATGATAGGAGATATGAGATATGAGGATATGATGGAGATATGATGGAGATATGATAGAGATATGATAGAATTGATGGAGATATGATGGAGATATGATGGAGATATGAATGAGAGATATGATAGAGATATGATGGAGATATTGATGAGAATGATATAAATTGTGAGATATGATGGAGATATGATGGAGATATGATAGAGATATGATGGAATATGATGGAGATATGATAGAGATATGATGGAGATATGATGGAGATATGATGGAGATATGATGGAATGATATGATAGGAGATATGATGGAATATGATGAGAGATTATGATAGAGATATGAATGATGGAATATGATGGAGATATGATAGAGATATGATGGAGATATGATGGATATGATAGGCAATATGAGGGAGATAGATGAGATATGATAGAGATATGATGGAGATATGATGAGATATGATGGAGATATGATTAAGATATGATGGAGATATGATGGAGATATGATAGAGATATGATGAATATATGAGATATATAAGATATGATGGCAATATGATGGAGATATGATGGAGATATGGAATATGAGATATGATGGAGATATGATGGAGATATGATGGAGATATGTTTAAGATATGTTTGAGATATGATGGAGATATGATAGAGATATGATGAAGATATGATGGAGATATCATAGAGATATGATGGAGATACACTACCGTTCAAAAGGTTGGGGTCAATACGATTTTTTTTTAAAGAAATTAATATACTTTTCTTCAGAAAGGACGCATTAAATTGATCAAAAGTGACAGTAAAGAGATTTATAATAATGCAAAATATTTCTTTTTTAATTAAATGCTTTTCTCTTGAACTTTCAAAGAATCCTAAAAAAAAATGAATCACGGTTTGCACAAAAATATGAAGCAGCACAACTGTTTTCAACAGTGATAATAATCATAAATGTTTCTAGAGCATCAAATCATCATATTATAGTGATTTCTGAAGGATCATGTGACACTGAAGCCTGGAGTAATGATGCTGAAAATTCAGCTTTGATCACAGGAATAAATTACACTTTACTATATATTCACATAGAAAACAGCTGATTTACATTGTAAAAATATTTCACAATATTACTGGGTTTGTTTTGTATTTTTAATCAAATAATTGCAGCCTTGGTGAGCAGAAGAGACTTCTTTGAAAAACATTAACAATCTTACCGACCCCAAACTTGTGAACGGTAGTTTATGATAGAGATATGATGGAGATATGATTGAGATATGATGGAGATATAATGGAGATATGATGGTGATATGATGCAGATATGATGGAGATATGATGGAGATATGATGGTGATATGATGGAGATGTGATGGAGATATGATGGAATATGATGGATATGATAGAGTGATGAGATATGATGGAGATATGATAGAGATTGATGGAGATTGATGGAGATATGATGGAGATATGATGGAGATATGATGAAGATATGATGGAGATACGATGAAGATATGATGGAGATATGTTGAAGATATGATGAAGATATGATGGAGATATGATGGAGATATGATGGAGATATGATGGACTGATGATGGAGATATGATGGAGATATGATGGAGATATGATGGAGACATGATGGGGATATGATAGAGATATGATAGAGATATGATGGAGATATGATAGAGATATGATGGAGATATGATGGCGATATGATGGAGATATGATAGAGATATGATAGAGATATGATGGAGATATGATAGAGATATGATGGAGATATGATAGAGATATGATGGAGATATGATGGCGATATGATGGAGATATGATGGAGATATGATGGAGATATGATGGAGATATGATAGAGATATGATGGAGATATGATAGAGATATGATAGAGATATGATGGAGATATGATAGAGATATGATGGAGATATGATGGAGATATGATAGAGATATGATGGAGATATGATGGAGATATGATGGAGATATGATGGCGATATGATGGAGATATGATAGAGATATGATGGAGATATGATAGAGATATGATGGAGATATGATGGAGATATGATGGAGATATGATGGAGATATGATGGAGATATGATGGAGATATGATGGAGATATGATAGAGATATGATGGAGATATGATGGAGATATGATGGAGATATGATGGAGATATGATGGAGATATGATGGAGATATGATGGAGATATGATGGAGATATGATGGAGATATGATGGAGATATGATGGAGATATGATGGAGATATGATGGAGATATGATGGAGATATGATGGAGATATGATGGAGATATGATGGAGATATGATAGAGATAGGTCATGGAGATATGATGGCGATATGATGGAGATATGATGGAGATATGATAGAGATATGATAGAGATATGATAGAGATATGATAGAGATATGACGGAGATATGATGGAGATATGATGGAGATATGATGGAGATATGATAGAGATATGATGGAGATATGATGGCGATATGATGGAGTAGATGTTGAATGGGTTCTCACCGCACGGCGTCGGTCAGGTAATGCCAGCACAGGTAGATGGTTCTGGAGCTGTACTCAATCGAGTGATACAGAGACTTCGGGCTGGACTTGGTCAGAAACACACGGGACATTTCTGTGTTACTGTAGAGAACTAGAGATGTGGAAAAAAGACAATTATTCACAATGCTTTTACATTCAGCTGTACAATATTAAAGCACTGAGGAGCCATGTCTTATTCTGCAGGGGGAATGAAACTTATGAGCAGAACTGTACTTTACTGAAGATATTAAGTCTTATTTTCTGAAAGATTTGAAAGGGATGGGAAAAGACTCATCGTGATTAATTGCATTCAAAATAAAAGTTTGTTTATATAATGCATGTGTGTATAATTATTTTGTAAATATAAATAGACACACATGCATGTATAAATTTAAGAAATATTTGCATGTATTTATGTGTATATATATTTATATAAGTATTTTATATATAAATAACAAAATGTTCTAAATTATATACAAGCATGTGCATATATATATATATATATAATATATATATATAATATATATATATATATATATATATATATATATATATATATATATATATATATATCTTTTAAAACCTTTATTTTGGATGCGATTAATAGTTTCACAGCCCTAAAAAGTTTAGTGTAAGAACATCATATTTAATGTCTAATGTCCAAGCTCTCCTTATACACTGCAAATAATTATGTTCTTCCTCAGTATTTATTTTTGTCCATATAAAATATAAATATAAGCATCTGCAAAAAAGTGCATATTTTTGCTCTGTTTGGGCCTTTGAATAAAATTGGGATTTTTTTTCCTCCTATTCTCACTATATCAGACTGTATGAGTAATAAGAGTCTGATGTAATACTCCACAAAAAACACATGCACACTTTTTTTAAATATATATTGTCTAAAGGTTCAATAAACTGTTCCATTTAGATTTTTGTATTATTGTAGTATTATTTCATGTCAGGCTTTGTTACTGCTGTTATCTGAAATCTGCTTCACCAATAATGTGCAGTGAACGACACCTGAAGTCAACATGAAACGCTGGTTTCAGCTCATTTAATAAATTATGGTATTTCAAGCGTATTAAATATGTATTTGACATGATAATCAGCTTGAAGAGGTATAGCTGTGAGTTGTGTGACTGCAGATTGAGCTGCTGTAATACAGGTGTGTGTGCGGTACCTGATCCGTCAGGGTGTGTGTGTGTGTTGAGAAGCTCCAGGCCCACACACGCAGACAGCAGGCGTTCAGTGCCGTCCTCACTGGTGCTCAGAGACTCACACAGCTGAGACAC
>CM070826.1:2254862-2498403 GCA_036326025.1 Chrosomus eos
TCATCAGGCGTCTACAATTATCAAACAATCATCACTCAATTAATTAACTAATTAACTCAATTCCCATATGAACACTGAGTGGTGTTCATTTAACAGCGGGGATTTTGCTGTGAGTTTTCCAAACAATGCCTTTGAATACTTTAATCACGGCCGGGAAGATCTCAGACCAATTTCAGAGGCTGCGTTTACACTTGCCATTAACATGCGATCACCGTGATCCGATCAAGCAGATCGGATCATTAGCCAATCAGGACATGGTGCGTTTATATTTGTTCAAATTAAGCAGCCTCGATCGGATTTCTGTTTCCCGCATAATATTTAAATCAGGTCTGTGGCACAACACCAGATTAATAGTAGCCTAAAGATGATACAATTGAAACAATATCCCAATTGCTTTCACTCACTCACTTTACTTTCATATGCAATCTCCATTAATTAGATCAAATTATATTTTTTGAAAGAAGGAATAGTTCCAGAGTTGATCTTACAAAATGAACTGGGTTGAACTTGATCATGTTAAACAAGTCACATCATCGATCATCTGGGTTTAAGTTTATAGCGTGCAATTAGCCTACTATTGACAGAAATGGGAGATTGATAAACATGCTGAAACAATAAAAACATTTATAACATTAAAAAAATTCAGATTATTCCTCTGGCAAAGCAGCGTGCAGCTCTTCATAAGATCTCATGACTGACTGTGATTGTACAGGCGATCGCCTCGTTCAGATAATGTTGCACAAATGAAAAATGACACACATAGTATCATGTAAGTCTAAATAAACTGTTTTAAAGATTGACGTTTGTTCAAATAAGTTTAATTTCGTGTCTAAACTGCGTCTGGCTATTACTTTCTGACAGCCACGCAGGGAGACTGGGCGGAGATTTAAATTACGTTCACCTGTGAATGCAGACACGATGGCTGGATTGCGTTTACAATACACTGAGATCCGATCGGAATGCGTCCTCGACTACCTCCGAACCGGGACACGCTGATCGGATAACATTCCGATCAGATGTGCGTTTACACTTGTCTTTTCAATGTGTATGTGGACAACATCCAGATACAGGTCGCATGTTAATGCCAAGTGTAAACGAGAGAATCCCACAATAAAAACAGATTATATACTGTAGAATAAATGTACGATTTTCCATTCCCCTTCAAATTGCACAAATTAAAATTGCGAATTGAAAATACGCCAATGTTAGTTTCATGGAAAACTCCTATATCAAAAAAAAATTTTTTTTTGCACATTTACAACAGGACACCTGACGTAGATGATGCGATGTGTTTGGACTTTATACATTAAAGACTAAAGAATTCCAGGAATACTGGATTCTAAACCACTAATAAATGCCACAATCAAATCCTGAAAGCAGATCTGAGGGAGAAACACCAGAAACTCCTCATATGAGCCGCTCACAGTATAAGAGTCTTTCCTGGCCATTAATGCTTGAATAACATGCATTAATGACTTATTATAGAGGAAAAATATACGTTTCAGTCGCATAACATTGGTTAATGGAAACGTCGTCATTATACAATAGTTTATCAACGTTTACAAAAGATTGCATTTTTTTGTGCAAATCTGTAATGGAAACGCAGCTAGTGACATGATCTATTCATTTTCTCTATTATAATTGGTTCTTCATATGTGCAATTCCTCTCCTCTGTTATACTTCCCTCTTTCTTGATTCTTCAGCTTGTTACGCAAGTCATGAGTTTAAATATATCCACAAACTAGACCAGTTGTTTCCTCTTGTTATTACAACACTAACTTTGGCCAAGTGTTGGCGACATTCAGTTTTCAAAAGCATATAAATGTTAAACATGCGAGGTAAAGGAATGTTCGCTGTGATTATTTATTCCTTCACATGCGTTACCTTAGATCAGTTTTAGTTTCTTCTTCATCGTCTGCTTGAATATCTTCATTCATCTTCATGTATCTCTATTCTCTCATGTTTTCCAGGTCATGCCTGTCATCAGGATAATACAGAAAAGTGTGGAGATTGTGAAGTTGGACAAGCAATGATAGATGATGTTACATTGAAGATATGCATATTGAATAATATTTAGAAAATAGACTAAAGCCAGTTGAAGTAGAAGAGCAAATGAGAAAGAAACCACAATATCTTGCAAAAACCACTAGAAGGAGCGGCGTGAGTAAACAGCAAAACATGATTTATGTATTGAGCCAAACATGTGTAGCAGACTTTAAGCGGTAACCTCCGCACACCATGAAAACACGACCACACAATAAATGGGACGATGGACATGTGGAATTTATTCACCTTTAACAGAGAAGTGAGGCAAGATGAGTATATAGACATCAGAAGTCCTACTCTCTCATTCCTCTGCTTCTCTGTCCGCATACACAATGCGTCTGAGCGCGAACGCTTTAAGGAGAAGTGATATACAATATTTAACGTGTAAATGTAGATGTTGAATTATGACATATAATAGGACAGCACACATAGAAAACATTAATGGGAAATGCATAACATGCTGTAAACTCACAGAAATGCATATATAATTGGAAACCTTAACTACTGTGTGTATCAAAGTTATTTTTTGCACAAACACAGACTCATTTCATGCAAATATACCACGAGGGAAGTATATATGAAGATAGCCCTAGCATATACGTACTGAGGTACACGACTCTCAAATTAAATTCACAAATTACATAAGAAAATGATCAAATTAAGCTCAAATGTCTCAATCGACCAGCTACACATGGAATGATGATTTTGAGTGTGACTTGGGTACCAGAAAGTCTCCGTGAGCTTTTATTAAGTTTTACACATGCACAAATGAAGATGGTTTAAGTATTTTCAGACTTTTGGAAAACGCTTGAAAACGCTATAGTGCGGACAGAGACACATTACCAAGCCTGTTTATTTCTACTAGATTTACACTGATTTTGACTCGAACTTTGACTTAAAGTCCTTCAGAAAACCCGTTTCCTGATCGCCTGAACTTTGCTTGTTCCTGGTTTTGAGATTGAAAATGTAAGATCTGCAAAAGATTGTTGATTTTCGTGTAAAAGAGGATGGACGTCAGAGTAAACTGGGGGAGGATTCACATATAACCAGATAAATAATCACAGTTCAGTCGCTTTCTGTGTTTTCAGACATTTTAAGGGCTTTTCAGTGAACCGAGGAATAAAATTCTGAAATTTCTGAAATTAGTTTTGTTGTGTATTCGTGTTTGGTTGGTGAGTTTCAAACGTGTTTTTATCACTTCAGTTGTTTTTGTTCTTGTACAGTTTAATAAATCACTTAGAGAGGATAAACGTTCACTTATTCTCATAGAGAAATAATTAAACTCAGATTTTACTGTGAGATCAAGTTTGAATTCAGGTGTTGTGCTGAATTCTGTGACTCTATGAACGCTGTATTGATAATTCTAATCCCAATCCTAACCATAACCCTGCAGGGTTACATTGTGTGTCTGGTCATCCGGCACAACTATTATTTAAGTAAACCTCTCTCTTTTCTTTTCTTTTCTTTTCTTTTTTATTTAGTTGTTGGTCCATATAAAACACTGTTTCTCCTTTTATGCAAGATATTTAGTGTTTGGAGTCAGGGCTTGATTTAAAAAAAAAAAAAAAAAAAGACAAGCATCACCTCTGTAAACCCAGTTCACAATGTTTTGGTTCCCAGAATGTTAAGGCACACATATCTCACATTACTATTACTGCTGTCCATTTGTCATACGTGTTTGTCTTTATCAATAAAGATTCAAGAGTCTCTCCATGTTTTATGACATTTATATATTGTTTATATGACCAAATTTCAGCGTCACATATAAAGCTGGACAAGGACTTTAAGATTCGGTTTGGTGTCTATCATGCCTAAATGTCCCACATGAGTTAAATTTAAAGCTTTAGCACAGAGTGGCTGTAGAAACACAATGCGTGTCCCACTCAAGATTAATTGACCCGTCACAATTAAAGCTGCTCTAAGCGATGTTGGGTGACGTCACTTCTTGTTTGACTTTTAAAGTATTGTCAAACAAAACGGACCCTAAACCCTCCCTCCTCATCTGCACACTAACCCCCCCTTACCCTTCTTGTCTGTTATTGGCTGGAACAGTTTGTTATGTTTCGTGGTGCGGGTTAGCCCAGTTTGTTTTTGTTGTCGTGTGTGTAGTCTGGGGTTTCTGCAGAGACTGCGTCTTTACAGTGTGTTCAGAGGACAGGCAGCTAGCGGATAGTGAGGAGATGTTTGCTGTATGTGACAAAACAAGTTTTGGCCTAAAAAACATGTGACATAACTTAGAGCACCTTTAACTCATTGGCAATGTGAGCTTATGATTTACATTTATTAAAACAACCAGTCCTGTCTGACTTCCCTTAAGTCACTCTCTGTGCAAATGCTTCATACAGTAACATTACATATGAGAACGATTCATCCACTCTGTTCTTAATCAATAATGCTTACATGTGCAATAACTTTAGTTGAGGCTTTCTTGTCAGAAAACTGTTGCTTCAAAATGACACTTTTTATCTAGAGGAAGTTGAGGCACAATTGTGATAAAGTTCAGAGTCTGAGCTACCAGAAAGAAAGTGCTAAACGGTCACACACATTAACACTTAAAGATGTGCAGTTTTTTTTAGATGAAGTGGAGTTTCACTTCATTTTACTACAGAGCAGCTTCACATCAGCTCATCTGTCGTTTTATTCCTGAAGTAGTTTTGAAGAGTTTGTCTTTTCATATTTATGGACTGAAAGTGTTGAAGATGTTTCGCACTGTTTTCTTCTGTCTGTGTTTCTGGCGTCTGGATGGTGAGTTTTAAATATGTTTTTATGGCTTCAGTGTTTTATCTTCTGGTACCATGTAATAAATTACTGTTTAATTTAGACAGAGAGGATTAACATTAACTGTTATTCTCATATAGAAATAATTGAGCTGTGATTTTACTGTGAGATCAAGTTTGAATTCCCAATCGCTGTTTGCTCAGGCAAGTATTCTTAGTGTTTACCAAGTGAATCAACTTCAAATTGCTTTATTCGTTTACAGCTCTAAAAAAAAGTTACTTCCCCAGTGTAATATTTTTACTTTTAATAATGAATTTCACCAGTATCCGACTCGTAGTAGTTGTTTTATTAGGCCTCCCTATTCTCGTACGAGTTTAGTGTATTATACAGAGGGTCAAATGTATGGAACAGTCTTCCCACATCACTCATTGAGGTTTCTAAAGAACAGTTTAAACAGAGAGTAAAATTGTTGATCCTAAGTTGTCTGAATTTTCCATATGGGTTTGTGCTCTAAATGCAATTTTAAATTGTTTTATACAAATATTTTTTATTTATTTTTTATATAATAATATATAAATGTTTTTAATTTGTTAAATAAAATTGTTTCTATTGAAATTGCCACTTATTAAAGGGGTCATATAATGTCATTTTTGTACAAGTTAATATGAATCTTTAGGGTCTAAATGAAAACTTTGTAATATACTTTTATTAAAAATTCTCATTAGTATTGTAAGAAAACACTCATTTTACCTGCTCAAAAACAGCTCTGTTTTCAGCACGCCGTTTTAGTGCATATGCCTTTAAATGATAATGAGCTTCGCTGACTCCGCCCCTCTGTTCTGTGGGCGCATTGACACAACGCACGTGGAGTGTTGACTTGACAAAATTTGAGGGTTTATTATGGCAGCGGGATTCGCTCTGAGGACAAATCTGTGCAACCTATCAGTTTGAACCGGAGTCGGACCCGAAACAAGATGACGGCCCGAAGAAGTTCGACAATTAAGGCTCGAACAGGACGTTTCTGAATGGTTGGTTTCTATTTTTGTATGTACTGGCAGGGTAACGTCATAGTTGTGAGATACAAACGCTATGTGTTTAACGTTACTAATGTAAGTTATAGGTTAGTTCGTTGACAGATTTATGTTGAAAAACATTTCTCGTTTTTTGGTAAATGTAGGCTTGTCAGTGATGCGTGACGTTATCTTATACAACTATCATGACTGAAACTGACATGAGGTCATGTCAGTAATGATTCTAGCAGTAGTTGAAGGATCCCTAAGAATTTGTTGTATGTTCATGTTTAGTGCAGTACGAAAATGTTTTATGTTTTAAGAAAACTTTTAAGTACATCTATAGTATTGTAACTGCATTGATATTCCTGTTAATATTCCTGTTACGTTAACTGTAACACCTGCGTACACAGTTTTTATTAACACATAACTATAACGCATTTTTCATTATAAACGTGGGATTATGAATTATATTGAGAACGTCATAACGTTACATAGAATACATGCCGTAATGCACCCTGAGTGTAAACATTAGCCACAATCACCGTGAAGCATGCAAGGGATTTGCAAAGATTAATATAAAGGTTTAATATAAAGGTTACACTCACTTCTTTTGGAGGTCCAGCAGCAACACGAATAGTTGGTACTGATTCCTTTTTCAGTAGCAGCTTCTTAGCAAAACCTGATTTATATTGACCCTCGCCTCGTTTAAAAAGCAGTCTGGTGAGAAATGATTTGCGCAAACATGAGCGCATTGACGTTGCTCGTCGGAAATATTCCCTTCATAAACAAAACTCAGCCACTGCGTCTTCAGCGGTTCGGATTTAGGAACATTAAAATGACTGCTGTGTTCCTTATTACACCCAAGAACAGAACACCACAATCGCTTAGACGGCCGCCATTCTGCTCCAGTGTAAACAATGACGAACTATGATTGACATCTCACTCACGAGCGAGGGCGGGTCTGTCTTGAAACGCTGCTGTCAATCAACAGTCGTGGGAGGGGCGTGCGAGCTTGTGACGTCACAGGCTCGAACGGCTCGATTTGAGGCGGGGAAAACATATAAGGAGATTAAAACAAAACCACTGGATGGATTTTTATCATTATATGATGGTTGTGTACAGGCACTGCCAACACACATTTCAGTACAATCAACTTTTAAAAGTGCATGTACCATTATATGACCCCTTTAAGGGTTCATTGAGGGTTTTTCGGCAATTGTCCATCACATCTTTTTGTGAAACATATAACACTGTTTTTAATGTTTTTGTTGTGAAAATAAATCAAATCAAATCAAATCAAATCAGGTCTAAACCCGATCTCAGAGATATTTGTCGAGAACGGACCCTTCTTTAGACAAGTAACTGATGTAACTGAACATGTTACGACAGCCCACGACAACTCTCGCTTCATAATCAAAGTGATTCTTTTCTCTTTAATACAGATGATGCAGAGTCATTAATAAATTAGTCATGATGACAAAAAAATATTGATAACAATATTGATATTTATAATGCTATGTTAACGATTTAGCGATTATAATGTTGCTTGTTTGGTAGCTTGTTTAATACAGTAGCTTGTTGGTTAAATTAGTAAGTCATCCACTAACACAGTGATAAGCCAATGTGTGAACTGATATTAGGCTAATATTGTAGATTTTGAAACACCTTAAAGGTGCAGCTTGGACACATCTTCAGTGAAGGACCCAGGGTCACAGGGTGTTTCGGGTCTTTGATCTTCAGACACCCTCACCTGGGCGACCCAACCGGGGTTCATCAGTCCCCGGTTTGTGTCCAAGCAGCGTGCTACTCCATGCTTCTCCCCTTTTAATCCATAACCACCTTGAGGCTTTTTCGGCTGCCTCACTGATGTTTTTAGTGGCTCTTCTTTCACGCAACCCTCTAATGCCAAGGATCCCGAATGCCCGATGCACAGATTGACTTAGAAAGCCCCTGCAGCCCACTTCTATTGCCTCACAGCGGGCCCTCCATCCTCTCCCTCTGCATGCCTCGACCAGCTCAATGTATTTGGTCTTCTTCCTTTCGAAAGTCTCCTCCATCCTGTCCTCCCAGGGGACAGTAAGCTCCACAACTTGCTTCGTTGAGTCAGATGTTAAGACCAGATCTGGCCTCAGTGATGTACAACGCACATTGCCAATATAATCGCATAACCCTAGCGAGAGCATTTAAACGAAAACAACTAGATAAGCCCAAGCACACGGATAGCATTAGCACAAGCATGGTGCCCATATCCTAATAGCTTTTACAATGCTAATGCGTGCTACAATGCGTGTTGTTGGCCAATAGCGTTAGTAGAATCTTGACTACCTGGCCTGCCAGAACTGACGCTGACGCTCAATTTGATGCTTTCTTGTCAAAGTAAGAAAACTGTTGCTTTAAGACACTTATCACGGATGTTCATTTCTGTTGAAAATGACACTTTTTATCTAGAGGAAGTTGAGTGAACTTGTGATAAAAATCATAGCCTTAATTCCTCTGAACTCTTAGACAGAGAGGATTAACATTAACTGTTATTCTCATATAGAAATAATTGAGCTGTGAGATCAAGTTTGAATTCAGGTCTAAACACATTTTTAGCATTGGCAGAAATAGTGGTCAGGACCCGATCTCAGGGTTTCCCCCCTTAAAAATATAATTAAAAACCAAACTGTCTATTGTAAATAATATAATGATATACAGTGTCCTCCACAATTATTGGCACCCCTGTTTAAGACGTGGTCAAGGACTTCTAAAAATTCTCCCTTTTTTTTAAAACAACATAGAACCCAAATGCAAAAAAAGAGAAAAATCCAACCTTTTATTTAAGTGCATTACTTTGGTGGGGGAAAAAAAAATCACACATTTAAAAAAAAAAACCTTGAAATCATGTGTCCCACAATTATTGGCACCCCTGATGTTAATACTTTGTACAACCCCCTTTTGCCAACAAGACAGCACTTAATCTCCTCCTATAACATTTCACAAGATTGGAGAATACAGAGAGAGGGATCTTTGACCATTCTTCTTTGCACAATCTTTCTAGATCATCCAGTGTCCTGGGTCCTCTCTTATGCACTCTCCTCTTTAGCTCGCCCCACAGGTTTTCGATTGGGTTGAGGTCTGGTGACTGAGATGGCCATGGGAGGACCTTGAGTTTGTGACTGCTGAACCATTTTTGTGTAGATTTTGCCACATGTTTTGGATCATTATCCTGCTGAAAGACCCAATGACGACCCATCTTCAGCTTTCTGGCAGAGGCCATCAGGTTTTTATTTAAAATGTCCTGGTAGATCAAAGCATTCATAATGCCATGGACCCTAACAATGTTCCCAGGGCCTTTGGAAGAGAAACAGGCCCACAGCATCACAGATCCTCCACCATACTTCACAGTGGGCATGAGGTGCTTTTCGGCATACTCATCTTTTGTTTTACGCCAGACCCACTTAGAGTGTTTGCTGCCAAAAAGCTCAATCTTAGTCTCATCTGACCAAAGCACACGATCCCAGTTGAAGTCCCAGTGCCGCTTAGCAAACTCCAGACGTTTACGTTTGTGAGTGTTGGTGAGAAAAGGCTTTTTCCTTGCATGCCTCCCAAACAGCTTGTTGGCATGTAGAGAGCGTCTGATGGTTGTTTTGGAGACTTTGTGACCCCAAAGATGCCACTCTTTGATGCAATTCTGTGACAGTGAGCTTAGGACTTTTTTTTACTTCTCTTACCATCCTCCTCACTGTGCGTTGGGGCATGATAAACTTGGGACCTCTTCCAGCCTTGTTTGTCACTGTTCCAGTTGTTTTAAACTTCTTAATGATTCCTCTGACTGTAGATACGGGCAAGTTAAGGCGAGTGGCTATTTTCTTGTAGCCATTTCCTGACTTATGAAGGTCGACACACATCTGCTTTACTTGAATGGTGTGTTCTCTTGTCTTTGCCATGTTGACAAATGGGTAAGAGAATTAGGCCTCTGTGTCACGTCATATTTATACCCCAGGGAAACAGGAAGTCATGAATTACTAATTAAAAGTTCCTAGATACCCTTACCAACTTTAGCAACTACAGAAAAATATATTTAAAAAAAAATCAATTAAAATTTTCAGCGGAATTGTTAGGGGTGCCAATAATTGTGGGACACATGATTTCAAGGTTTTTTTTTTTTTAAATGTGTGATTTTTTTTTTACCACCAAAGTAATGCACTTAAATAAAAGGTTGGATTTTTCTCTTTTTTCGCATTTGGGTTCTATGTTGTTTAAAAAAAGGGAGAATCCCTTTGACCACATCTTAAACAGGGGTGCCAATAATTGTGGAGGGCACTGTATAGCCTACCTAAATAACTGTTGTAAAACAATTCAAACACAAATGGGATAAAACAAAAAGTTCAGAACAGAATGTGAGTTTTCTTAATATTAAGCAAATTAAATATAAACAAATTAAATATAAAGGTTTTATTTAGAAAAAGAACATTAACAACTTACAAAAAGATCAAAATATAAATAACCAAACCAAAATCAAATATTACAAATATAAAATTATTTTAAAAAAAATGGAACGTTAACAACTTAAGATAATAAAATATAAAACTCTGTTGCTGCTGGGAAGTTGGTCATCACGGCATCAAAAATAATTTGCACAAGAAAAGCATTGTTGACAGTTTAACCTCAAGTGTGCATTTACTAAAACATTCACCTGTACTGCTTGTGTGTGTGTGTGTGTGTGTGTGTGTGTGTGTGTGTGTGTGTGTGTGTGTGTGTGTGTGTGTGTGTGTGTGTGTGTGTGTGTGTGTGTGTGTGTGTGTGTGTGTGTGTGTGTGTGTGTGTGTGTGTGTGTGTGTGTGTGTGTGTGTGTGTGTGTGTGTGTGTGTGTGTGTGTGTGTGTATGTGTGGCCTGGTAAACCCTACGTTATGGGGACAAAATGTCCCCACAAGGATGGCAATAGCCGAAATCCTTGTTCGTGTGGGGACATTTTTTGGTCCCCATGAGGAAATCAGCTTATAAATCTCACTAAGTGATGTTGTTTGAAAATGTAAAAATGCAGAATGTCTCCTGTGATGGGTAGGTTTAGGGATAGGGTTAGTGTAAGGAAATAGAATATACAGTCTGTACCGTATAAAAATCATTATGTCTATGGAAAGTCCCCATAAAACATGAAAACACAACACAAGGTGTGTGTGTGTGTGTGTGTGTGTGTGTGTGTGTGTGTGTGTGTGTGTGTGTGTGTGTGTGTGTTCCCTTTCGTTGTCACTCCGAGTTACGTCGGATGACGACGAATGGGGTTTCGCTTAGAAAGCCTATCAACTTCGAATATTACAAAACGAGCCAATGGCAAAGAAATGCCATGGGTCTGCGGAATTTGCATGACGTAACTCCGCCCCACCTCATGGGTATAAAAGGAGGACGCCGCCAACATGCAGATATGTTTTCGCTTTGGAGCCAAGTTTATTCTTCTCTCCACAAGCCATCTCTGAATTGTCAGCTTTACAAACGAGTACCTCAGTCAAGTAACACTAATAGAGAGATACAACCACGATAGGATGATAAGAGCAAATAATTTGTGACTCTAATGAGAGCAGTCTCAGTACTATGGTACGGTCTAAATTCTGACTGAAAATCCTTGCAGATGTTATTTCTTTCTAAAAAGGAACACAGTTGTGAGGATACTGCTTTTTCTAATGTCTTTGACAGAAAAGGCAGATTCGAGATTGGCCTGTAATTGACTAATTCTGTAGGATCAAGTTGCGTTTTTTTAACAAGCGGTTTAATCATAGCCAGCTTAAAGGTTTTTGGTATGTACCCTAGAGACAAAGACGAATTAATGATATTAAGAAGAGGATCTATGACCTCTGGAAGCATCTCTTTCAGTAGTTTAGTCGGTATAGGGTCTAACATACATGTTGTTGATTTAGATGATTTAACAAATTTGCAAAATTCTTCCTCTCCTATAGCAACAAACTAATCATAACGTTCCTCATGGAGCCTACAAGGCACTCCCTGATGCGCTACTGTAGTAGACGGTTACATGGTTATAATTTTGTCCCTGATATTATAGACCTTATAAGTGAAGAAGTTCATAAAGTCATTACTGCTGTGTTTCTTGGAAACTTCTGGGTCTTAACTTTCTTTTTCATTAGTTTAGCCACTTGTTCAAATAAATACTAATGTTTATTTTCTTCTAATAGGGTTGAAAAATAATCTCTCTGACCTCTCTCTCTGTAAGCAATTTAGCTCTCCTTCCATGAAATCCGAAATACCTCTAGTTTTGTTTTCTTCCAGTTGCGCTCCATTTTTCTGGCTGCTCTCTTAAGGGCCCGGGTGTGCTCGTTGTACCACGGCGTTGGACTATTCTTTTTAATCTTCTTTAAGTGCAACAGAGCATCTGTGTCTAAAGTGCTGGAAAAGAGAGAGTTAAACGTTTCTGTTGCAATATCAAGTTCTTCTAAGCTATCCGGGATGCTGAGATGATGAAACTGATTAGGAAGATTATTAATAAAGCAATCTTTAGTGGCAGAAGTGATAGGTCTAACATATTTATAACATGGAGTCAGCTTTGCAGCCTTGGCTAAATGTAATTTACACAAGACTAGATAATGATCTGAAATGTCCTCGCTCTGCTGCAGAATTTCAACGGCATCAACATCTATTCCATGTGATAATATTAGATCTAGAGTATGATTACGACAATGAGTAGGTCCTGACACGTGTTGTCTAACTCCAATAGAGTTTATAATGTCTTTAAATGCCAATCCCAATGCATCTTTTCCATTATCTACATGTATATTAAAATCACCAACAATTAGTACTTTATCTGCAGCCAATACTAATTCTGATAGAAAGTCAGCAAATTCTTTGATAAAATCTTTATGGTGCCCTGGTGGCCTGTATACAGTAGCCAGCAGAATTCTCAAACGTGATTTATCGTTTACATTATATATTTTTACATTAAGCACCAACACTTCAAAAGAAGTATATTTAAAAGTAGATTTCTTAGTGATTTTAAAAATATTACTTTAAATTACAGCAACACCTCCCCCTTTGCTTTTTAGACGAGGTTCATGTTTATAACAGTAATCTTGTGGGGTGCACTCATTTGAAGTAATGTAATCGTTTGGTTTTAGCCAGGTTTCTGTCAAACACAACACATCTAGGTTATGAAGGATTACAAATTTATTAAAATATTTAATTTAGGTTCCAAAACAAACTGTGTATAACCTGAGACAGTTCTGGACATTGAATTTAGCATTTAAGATTAGTATGGTCATTATATCCGGCCCATCCTGTTTTTCTGTATTGGTCAAGATTACTGAAAAATCTTAATGGCCTCTGATACTCCCACTCTTTGTCTCAATGATAATGTAAAGGTTTAACCAATCTAGTCAGGCTGACTGGATTAGCATCTCAAGGCTCCGAATAACTGCTATGCTGATGAGATCAGGCCTGAAGAATTTCCTGTAACCAATTGAATCTTGCCTTTCCATTTCCTTTGTTTCCCCCTCAATAAACTCCTCCCCCTTGAAAGGTAAATGAACTAAAAATGTATACTGGCCTAGCCAGATTTGGGTACGGTCTTGGACCAGCGCAGACTACAGCAAATAAAGAATCCTGCTTTAAAAGATACACCCGATTCTCCTGGTCTTCGCTCTTCTGAGGTTCTACACTTTAGAAGAAATTAATTCCCAACAGATGGTGCCGTGACCTGGATAGAATTAACTTCACCTGAATCCAGATTTGAAACAAAGACTGAGTTCCAGAACTTCAAGCTCAACAAAGAATTTCAACAAAGAATGAACTTCTGACTGAATTCCAGACTGAATCTTGAAACTTCAAGCAACAAAGATCTCAAGAAAGCGAACTGAGTTCCAGAACTGAATCTCAACAAGAATTCACCTTTCTGACTGAAGTTCCAGACGGAATCTTTTTCATACAAACAAAGATTCGGTGAGTTTCACTCTTTTCAAAGAACCGCTGAAAGACCAGTACAAATTTTGTGCCTCTGCGCAGCCAGAGAAAGAGTTATCAGACAGCTGTAGTGTTTGGTTAACTTAAGTTATCCTTTAAAAGTTTGCTTTTAGAGATGAAAATTTGATCCTCTGTTCAGGCAGGGAAGTTTTAACATTACATGTTAAAAAATGTTACCCTCTGTTTCAGGCTGGCTAGGAAGAAAAGAATACCCTCTGTTTCAGACAGGGAGATTTAGCATCTTATGCTACTGATTTAAATACCCTCTGTGCAAACAGGGAAGACTTAGCCGAAGTTAAGTGTGAAATGTTGATTAATTTGGAAGGTTAACAAGAATTGATCTGTGTTAACAAGTGTACCCTCTTTTGATCAGAGAAGTTTTAGTGTTTGATTGTGTGATAACAAAGAACATCACAAAATGGTTAGAAGGAATGCTAGGCTAGTTCCATCAACTGAGAAAAATGGACTAGCTACTCCTTTATGGACAGACAACGAGTTCAAGTCATTGCTAGGAGAGCACATGAATTCCATAGTGAATGAGTCAGTTAGATTGGATTTGACAAAGAAATTTGATATTGACCCAGAAAAAGTTTGGTCTATTGAAGAATGCAAGAAGGTGTTAGGTGCATGTATCAGAAAGAAAAACATGAAAGGCATAATTTGTTGCCATAAAGAATATTTGCTTATCCATTGCTCAAGAACAAGCTAGGTGTATTGATAAGTTAAATGAACAGAACAAACAATTGCAGACTCAAGTGTCTTGTTTCAAGACAAATGTGAGCCATAACCAGGCATCAACCAAATGTGACTCTGAAGACCAACAGTCAGATGAAAGCTATGGATTTGAGGTGTGTGGAGCAAGAAAAAAAGCTCAGACTAGGGCAAAAGGGATTGACTCTGTTCAATCTGCAACCCCCACACTGCAGTTACAAACAGTCAAATTATCTTTAGGTCCTAAAGAAATCGAGAGAATCGCTGAAAATTTGCCATCAGTGCAAAGAAATTTTTCTGAATTTAGGAGAGAATTGTCCAGAAAGATGCGGCTTTACGATATGTCTCTAGCTGAAGTCAGCCAGCTAATATCACAGATCTTGACTGAGTCAGAATTCAATGATTTTGAAAATGCCGTAAACAATTCTGAGTTTCAAAATGCCAATAAAGATGATTTGAGAGAGGGAGTTTTGAAAATCCTAAGGAACATTGTTGGACCAAAAGTGGACTGGTCAAAGATCACTAGTTGTGTACAGAAGAATGATGAAACTATTAGTGAGTACACAGAAAGATTCTGTCAGACAGCTGCAGCTTACAGTGGAATATCAGACACATCAGAGAAGGTGTTAAATGATAATGGCCCCTTAGCTCGTACATGGTTTCATGGTCTTTTGTCAGAGCATAAAAATTCATTGCCTTTCCTAGATCTAACTTGGTCTAACAGAACTCTCAGAAGTAACGTTGACAGGTTAGCTGCATGGGAAAGAGATGCTGATGTCAAGGCCAGAGTGAAAATTGCAACAGCTTCCTTTAACCCTCAGAGACCTAAGGGTATTTTTACAATAAATTTTCCGTCTGGTGTTATTAACTAAAAAAGCTTGTAAAACATCAACCCTTTTGTGCACAGACAATTGACACACCTCTTTTTTTTCAGGACAAATTGAACTTTCAGCATATTTGTGTTACATTGATGTCACCTGAATGTAAAATAAGTTATGGGACCATAAAGACAAATGAAAAAATAAATCGGAAATTGAATCACTCAAATATTTATTGAAATCACACACAAATAAATAAAAGCTAAGCAAATTTCCTCTGGAAAACAGTTTGTTCATGTCTTTGGAGTCCTGGAGCACAGGAATAAACATTATAACTTGTACAGAACCAAAACTATTTACATTTTTCCAAAATAAGTCCAGGCGTTTTCATGAAATTCACTGGTGCCAAGCCTCAAAACAGTTCCTAGTATCACAAAGAGGGCCACATCACAGGCTTTGCATTTCTATTTTATTTATTCTTTTATTTATTATATTCTTTTTATACTACATTTATACTACTATAATACTTTTTACAGTAAATAAATAAATGGCACTTCAGCTGGGTCTGTCCTGGTAATCTAGTTCCACATCTGTCAAAAAGCTCTGTTCTCCTGAAAATCTATCATCCTTCATGGCAAAAAAGGCCAGCGCTGATATACATCAATGTCTCTGTGCTCCTCTGTGAAACCTGCGTCTCCGTGCGTATCTCTCTCTCTCTCCCTCCCTCCCTTGGAGAGAGCGCATTGCGCAATGACCCAGTGACGCACCCAATGTTTACGACGGATCAGCCTGTAATTGGTCAAAAACCATCACGTGATATCCACAATGGCAGCTTGCATCGAGCTAGCGGCAAATATGACGGAATATTTATAGATTATGGACTTCAAGTGTATCAAAGTTGGATATAAACGTTTGGATTTATTGCTGAAAAACTCCGAAAGGATGCACAAGTTCCAGGCTGGATAGAAAACCTTCTGTAAAGGCTAGAAAGACACCAAAGACACCCCCGTGATGGCTAGCTCGTTAGCTTTCTGCTGGAAAAAACGGTAAGAAAATCGATACATCTGTCATTTAGTAATATCAAAATTTCTCGGAGGTGATTTGTGGCGTCGTCGACGATGCCGTCGGGCTCAGAGGGTTAAGGTCAATGCATAGAAACAACAGAAACGCAAATGTCCTAAGAGAGAGGGCAGCAGTTGGTATTATTGTGGTAAACATGGACATTGGGGAAAAGAGTGTAGGAAAAACAAAAAGAATGTTAGAGAAATTAACAATGTAACTCAGCTTCTGCTGGATCTCCTGGCTGCTCTGAAGCAGCCTCTCCCCTCGTCATTAACCCAGTTGGGAAGCTGTTTTAGTTGTTAACCATCTGGGCTGTGAGTGCTTACGTTCCCCCACTAACTTACAACAGAGATAAAAGACTTATTTTTGTTTAATAGAACAAAAGGAAAGTGACTATCTCAGCTTTCTTTTGGGGGACACTGGTTAAGTAGACTCACAGCCTTAAATGCTATTTTACAGCACAGGCCTTTCATCATTAATAGTGTTAGGTCAGACTGTAAACGTAAAATGCCCTCATGCAGTGTCCACAATAATGCCAAACATTGTTTCATCCTCATGTATGATGTCTGCTATGACTGAAGTTGTTAGAGGATGGAGAAATAACTCAGATGAAGATTACACACGTCACAGGACAGGTAGTCAAAGAAATCTCTAGAATGTTGCAAGCCATTAAAGCCTAAGTGGCACATCAAGTGATATTAATTACAGCAGTTGCAGTATTGTGTCAGGATAAAACTGGACAGATTGTGTCACACTGTAAAAGTTGCTCCCCCTCCCACAGGGAAATGACAGGACACAGGAACAGTGAGGACCCGAAGGAAGAACCGATTGCAACAGGCATCGGGGGCCAACCCTTCGGTGAAGACTCCCTCATAGGCATTTCCCCCATCCATTAGTCCATTCCTCACCTCACTGGTTCTATTTAGGTGTCAAAATAATTAAGAGAATAGGGAAAGATGGAACAACAATAGCAGAACAACAACAGCAGACTCTGAAAAGTTTACAACAGTAGTGTTTGAACAAATACTGCTCCTGTCTTTTGTTTTCTCTCTTCCTCTGTACAGATACCACTTGCTGACCTGAGACCCATACGCACCGGCCTCCTCATCTGCGTATGAAGACATAACCTCAAGAATCAACTAGACCTACTGCCCGAGCCAACTATCACAAAAGGATAAAGAAAAGAAAAAAAATAAACACAACGCAGAGACGACGAAACCTTCAGTCATACATCGACATGATCAAGATTGTCCTACTACAACACATCATGAAGATCGCACAAAGTTAGGACTTCAGAAACAACATATTCTTAGAGCTGATGAATATGTCAAAAACGCCTTGTTTGCAGGTCACATCCGAAGATGACTGCATTCCAGGACTCACTTGTGCACAAACATGATGATCCAACAGGACATTCTTGGTTTTTCAGCCTAATTACACCAAGATGACTGAAGATAATTCTTCATGGTTCGGAAACTTGATTGATCTCAAGAAAATCACAGTTCCAACCAGAAAAGACTCACGGACTCTAATTGCATGTTTTGTTTCTGTGTCAACATGCAATTGCAGAAACATAAACACAGAGCAAGCTATGTGCCTGTAACTTACGCAAGTTACAAGAATGAACTTTTAAGTGCTTAAATTTGTATATTATGTGGGAGTTATTTAGAACTCCCAAAGAGGGGATTGAAGGATTACAAATTTATTAAAATGTTTAATTTAGGTTCCAAAACAAACTGTGTATAACCTGAGACAGTTCTGGACATTGAATTTAGCATTTAAGATTAGGATGGTCATTATATCCGGCCCATCCTGTTTTTCTGTATTGGTCAAGATTACTGAAAACTCTTAATGGCCTCTGATACTCCCACTCTTTGTCTCAATGATAATGTAAAGGTTTAAGCAATCTAGTCAGGCTGACTGGATTAGCATCTCAAGGCTCCGAATAACTGCTATGCTGATGAACTCAGGTAACCAGCGGAATCATTTACATTTGCTTTGTTTCAAGAGTCTCCTCTGATTAGCATCTCAAGGCTCCGAATAACTGCTATGCTGATGAGATCAGGCCTGAATAATTTCCTGTAACCAATTGAATCTTGCCTTTCCATTTGCTTTGTTTCCCCCTCAATAAACTCCTCCCCCTTGAAATGTATATGAACTAAAAATGTATACTGGCCTAGCCAGATTTTGGGTACCATCTTGAACGAAGCAGACTACAGCAAATAAAGGATCCTGCTTTAAAAGATACACCCGAGTCTCCTGGTGTTCGCTTCTGAGTTCTTAAACTTTAGAAGAAATTGATTCCCAACAGTTATAATCTGCAATCATATCATTAACTTTGAGCACTTTTGAAGTAAGGGATCGAAAATTCAGCAACCCAAGCTTTATCGTTTGCTCATCTGTATTATATCTATTTTTTATTTGTTGAACATCAATTACATTTTTAACCTTAGATGGGTTTGGACTTTTTTGGATTTCCAAATTCGGGGAACAGACACAGTCTCTATATGATGATACCTAGGTGAAAGAGTCTCTATGTGATGGGATTTATCTGACCTTGGTGACGCGAGGCCGCTAGCAGACGGTTGGTTTAGCCAGTTTGTCTGCTTCCTGACCTGAGCCCCAGATTGTCATGTTTTATCTATGAGCCAAAGACTATGAGCCAAACTACTAGACAGAAGAGCAGCAACATCCCAGGAAGGATGAATATCATCTCTTTTCAACAGGTCAGGTTTGCCCTAAAACTTTTCCAAATTGTCTATGAATTCTATATTATTTTCCGGACACCACTTAGACAACCACCCATTGAGTGAACACAATCTACTCGACAAACTATCTCATCACTTCTTCGAACAGGAAGGGGGCCAGAGCAAAATAAAGTGCCTGACATCGTACTTGCGAGTTCAAACACCTCTTTAATATTCATTTTGGTGATATCCGACTGGCGGAGTCGAACATCATTAGTGTCGACGTGAATAACAATCTTTGAGAATTTACGATTAGAATTAGCCAGCACTTTTAAATTTGCTTTGATGTCAGGTGCTCTGGCTCCCGGCAAACATGTGACTATGTTGGCTGGTGTCTCTATTTTCATGTTCCATGTGATCGAATCACCAATTACGGTAACGCTTCCTTTTACAGTACAGTACTTACAGTGTACTTACCTAGAAAGTACTGGCTAATATAAGGTAAGTACATGAAACAGGGGTAGGTTTAGGGGTAGGTTCAGGGTTAGTACTAGTTATTACCCAGTAATTGTAGTTACTAAAATAAGTACATTGTATTTACATGGGTAACTGGACTGTAAAAGGAAGCGTTACCCCAATTACCAGGGCACAATCAACAGAATTCTCAGTGGGTGTTTCACTGAGCGGGGCAAATCGATTTGTTATGGTAATCGGAACAGAAGATTTTTTTTGTTTTTATCCGCGACTAGAGCGATCCCTCACTGTCACCCATTTGCCTTGCTGCACAGGCAATAATTCAGCCAGAACCGAATCATGTAAAGAGTTCACTACGCTAGGCGCATCCAAAATAGTATTCGAAGATCAAGCACACTTACTATCCTTAATTAAAGTTTGGATGCGTGTCTCTAATTCTGAAATCTTCTTTGTCAGCCTGACTGTCTCCTTGCATTTATAACATATAAACCCTATATTGCAGACGGGGAAGGCTATGCTAAACATGTAACATGAAGTGCAGGTGACAATAACAGAACAAGACATTACTCACCGTGTTTGTTGACTGATTCTTACTCACCTGGGCTTTTAATGAACTCAGAGGTGCGGGCGCGCTAGAGAAAAATAAATAAATAACTGAGCGCACGGGTGGCACGTTAAAAGGCTAGCGAGTTACTAGCGTGTTGTGCTAACAATAACAGAAGGTAGCGGTGTCAGGTTAATCTGAGTATAAACAACTAATAATAATAATAATAATAATTTGTTACATTTATATAGCGCTTTTTCTGGGACCTCAAAGCGCTTTACATGGAAGAGGGGGAATCTCCTCAACCACCACCAATGTGCAGCATCCACCTGGATGATGCAACGGCAGCCATATTGCGCCAGAACGCTCACCACACATCAGCTTACTGGTGGAGAGGAGACAGTGATGAAGCCAATCAGTATATGATGGTTTAAAACAGAAAGAAATACGAAGCTAATATGAGGCTTAGATGGAGCTTACAGCCTCGAAGCAAACAAAACACAGCAGGCAGCGAGGCAGACAGGAGCAATCGATCAGATAGATAGATGATCAGGAGGGAACTGCTGTCCCAAGCAGGGTGCATGATTTATCACCCTCGTCCAGAGTTGTGGAAACTGTGGGTCTGGTCCCTGAGGAGGCCCAGCACATAGAATCAGGTCTTTCGACTGAAGTCGTGGAGACCATACTCCAATCTAGAGCTCCCTCCACGAGAAAACTTTATGCACTGAAATGGAAACTGTTCTCTACTTTTAGAACGCAAATTCAATTTGTTGGTTCAGTACTTGATTTTCTGCAAGAACGTTTCTCTGCTGGATTGTCCCCTTCCACCTTGAAGGTGTATGTGGTGGCTGTAACTGCCTACCACTCTGGGTGGTACATAATTGTGGAGAGATCCTCTCATTGTTTGTTTTCTCTGTGGCACTCTGAGGCATAGGCCTGCACTGCATACTAGAGCACCGGCGGAAGGCCTGGTTTTGGCTCCCTTTGAACCTATTGAAGAGGTTTCAGAAAAGTTCCTTACTCTAAAAACTTTATTTCTCATTGCTATTTCTTCTATCAAGAGATATTTTTCAGCCTTGGAGATTTTTTAAGCCTTGTCGGTTGCTCCTTCGTGTTTGGATTTTGCTCCTGGCATGGTGAAAGCCTTTCTTCACCCTAGGCCGGGATATATCCCTAAAATCCCTACTAATGTTTCGGGTCCTATCGTGCTGCAGGCCTTTTTTCCTCCACCTTTTATCTCACCAGATCAGGAAAAGCGTAATCTGCTGTGCCCTGTTCGGGCGTTGGATACCTATGTTCACAGAGCTGCCCTGTGGCGTAATTCAGATCAACTGTTTGTCTGTTTTGGGTCACCCAAAAAAAGGTTACCCTGCTTCCAAGCAGATAATGAGCAAGTGGGTAGTCGAGGCGATCTCACTTGCTTATGAAGCGGCAGGTCAGCCTTCATCTTTGGCTGTCCGGGCCAATTCTACTGGGAGTATGGCTGCCTCGTAGGCTTTATTATCAGGAGTTTCACTCTATGACATCTGTAATGCGGCAGGCTGGTCCTCACCACATACATTTGTCAGATTTTACCTAAGACTTGGACCTAGGCTTCACTCCTGGGTCTAGGCTTGTTTCCTAGTATGCGCATGTTTTCATACAAAACAGGCCTTTGTCATATGGTGTCAGGGGTATAGGGTTCCCACCGCGTCTCGACGCAGCTCGAGTTCTTTTGAAAGGGAACGTCTCAGGTTACGTATGTAACCCTGGTTCCCTGAGAGAGAATGAGACTCTGCGTTGGCTTGCCATACTCCCTGCATGCCT
Organism: Chrosomus eos; assembly: GCA_036326025.1. Classification (NCBI taxonomy): domain Eukaryota; kingdom Metazoa; phylum Chordata; class Actinopteri; order Cypriniformes; family Leuciscidae; genus Chrosomus; species Chrosomus eos. The sequence continues at coordinate 2,276,687 of CM070826.1, forward strand.
GTGATCGACTTGCTTCTGCTTTTCAGAAGGTAACTCGGTTGGTTTCCTCATGTGCTTTATAGCTTCCTGGTCGATGACGTCACCCGCCTATGACGTCTCTGTAGGATTAAAAAAATTCCAAAAAAACTGAAATGAACATTTGCTTTGAAAGATATTTGCTTTACTCTTTTCCACCCCCTCTTTCTACCACAAGGACCATTTGGAGTTCCCAAAGGCTCAAAAGGGGCTGATAGTGATCAAGGTCTATAGGACAAGATGTGTGCACTCCGGGGGTCTATGCATTGTTTTTTGTTTTTTTTTATTTATCCTATATTTTACCAGGTGATGTCCCATTGAGATATTCAAATCTCTTTTACAAGGGAGCCATGGAGGCAACAATTATACAAGTTACACAGAAACACAGAAACAAACAGAACAAAGCAGATTTACAATACATGTAAAACAATTTAAGAATGACATGAAGGGTCATTGAAAACATGTGCATTGTTGAAATTTGGAATATTTAAGTTATTTGTTAAAATGTTCTACTGGGATAAAAACAGAAAGCTTCAATACTTTTTGGAGCAAATTCCAACACCAAGGAGCAGCATAACTAAAAGCAGACTTACCAAATTCATTTGTTATACGTGCGATTTTTAGAGCCAGAATGTTAACAGAGCGGAGATTGTAAGTGGAATGATTCCAGGTCAACAGACTAGTAAGATAACTGGGTAAATTACCATTAATGACTTTACAAATAAAAATATGCCAGTGAAACCATCTACGCAAACCTAAAGAGCTAAAAACCAGTAGCCTCATAAAGACGACAGTGATGAGTGCGGGACTTGGCATTAGTAATAAACCGTAATGCACCATGGTAGACTGTGTCAAGTGTATGCAGCGTGGTAGAAGCAGCATGCATATAAATAACATTCCCATCGTCCAAGACTGGTAAGAAAGTGTCACTAATCAATTTCCTCCAAGCTTGGAGAGTAAAACAGGATTTATTTCTAAAATAAAAACCAAGCTTTACTCTCAGCGTTCTCACTAATTTATCAATATGAACATTAAAAGTTAGCTTTTCATCAATCCACAGACCAAGATGTTTATAAGATGAAACATTTTCAACACACTTCCCATCCAGTGTGGAAATGGCTAGTGCATATGATGCGGGTGCTGTGCGAGACTTTGTGAACTGCATCACCTTAGTTTTACCAGTGTTTAAAACCAATCGACGATCAAGAAAGGTGGCCTGTAATAAATTAAAAGATTGCTGTAGTGAATGGTAAGCTTGAGCTAGGGTGGGGACGGAACAATATAGTACAGTGTCCTCTGCATAGAGGTGTATTTTGCCATTATCTACTACATAGGCAATGGTGTTTATGTAAATAGTAAATAGGACCGGGCCAAGGATAGACCCTTGAGGGACACCTCGTCGGACCCCCAGTGGGGCAGAACTATGCCCATCGACAACTACAGTTTGAGTTCTGTTGGCAAGATAGTTTCTGAACCAATCAATTGCCTTCGTGTCCAAGCCAATGTCCCTGAGCCTCTCAAACAAAATACAGTGATCAACTGTGTCAAAGGCCTTTGACAAGTCGATGAACAGGGCTGCACAGCTCATCTTATTGTCAAGGTCACAGATGATGTCATCAAGCACCTTAGTAGCTGCAGTAATGGTGCTATGCTTGGCCCTAAAGCCTGATTGTGCCGGGCAAAGTATGTTATAATTTTGCAAGAAGCCCTTAAGTTGGGTGTTTACTAAAGACTCTAGGACCTTTGCAAGTACAGACAGTTTAGAAATTGGGCGGTAATTATCGAGAATGGAGGAGTCCCCCCCTGTCAACAGGGGCAGCACATGGGCTGATTTCCAAACATCTGGTAATTTATTTGAAGACAGGGACAAATTAAAAATACATGTAATAGGTTCCACTATAATATGTGCAAACAGTTTCAGTAAAGCAGGGTCCAGGTCATCAGGACCGGGTAATTTCCTTGTGTCAATTTCCTTAAGAGCCTTAAGCACTGCAGATGAGGGAATGGGTTTTAAGTTGAATCCCTCACTGACAAGAGAAGCAGGTGAATTGTTTTGGAGAGGTGAAGAAAAATGTCTGTGTGAGACTTCTTCAGGATGTGATTGTTCAAATATATCCCCTGCCTTAATGAAATGGTCATTAAAAGCATTAACAATATCATTTTTGTTTGAGATCTGTTGGGTATCTTTAACTATATGCTTAGGGAGAGCAGAGTCACTGGGAGGTATTTCGAGGGATTTTATCGTCTTCCAAAATTTAGATGGATTATTTAGGTTTGAGGAAATTGATTTGAGGTAGAAGTCAGATTTGCACTTTCTTATAAGGTAAGTGCACTTGTTCCTAAGATACCTAAAATTAGTCCAGTCAGATTGGAGGTTTGTGGTCTTTGCTAAGACCCAGGCTGCATTTCTCTCATGAACCAGAGAAGACAGTTCATTGGAAAACCAGGGGTTATCACGCCCTTTAATTCTATAGCATGTTAGGGTGGCATGTTTATCAGTAATCGAGAGAAAAAGTGAGTGAAAGTAGTTCCATGCCACATTTATATCCGGTATCAGACTAATTCTTGAGAAATCACAGATGTTTAATGCATGTAAAAATGCTTGTTCTATAAACCTTTTAAAGTTTATTTTAATGAGGATGCGAGGCTTGAGATTAGGGAGCTTAGTGTCCCTAACACATGTTACCGTACAATGGTCACTGATGTCGTTAGAGAATACACCTATTCCTTTATATTTCTGTGGAGTGTTTGTGAGTATAAGATCTATCAAGGTTGACTTATCTGGGAATTTTCTATTTGGATGTGTAGAGGAGGAAACAAGCTGGCTAAGATTTAGCTCATTACAGATATTTTTCAGGCAGTCAGAAGCCAGTGCCAATTCAGATCTCCCATAAGGACAAATTCACTATCCCGTAATTCGACTAATACATTAGCAAGAGAATTTAAGGCCTCCTTAGCAGCAGAAGGAGGGCTATAGCAGGCAATGACAGTAAGGAGTGATGTGGAAGAGAAATAAATATCAATAGATAAAAACTCAAATATTTTAGGACGGGAGATAGATTTAGTTACTGTGCAATTAAACCTGGTTTTAATATAAATGCCAACACAACCGCCCTTACTTTTGCGATCACTACGAAATAAATTATAACCAGTAATCAGGAACAGATTTCTTCAACCAAGTCTCAGATAAACCAAAACATCAGGGTCTGAAGTAGACACCCAAACCCTGACTAGGTCAATAGTTGGCACAAGACTTTTAACATTCATGTGGAGGAAGCCAAGACCATTTCGATCCTTGAAATCAACTGGAGTAGGTAAATTAATACATGGGGGTAAAGGCCCAGGATTTGGTTTAATGTTACCTGACATCAAAAGAAATAGAATTATTAAAAGACGATATTGTAATGTAACAGCTTTGCCTTTGAAACTGTGAGAATCATGATTATGAGGTTGGCCAGTAGGTATTATATTCAATGACTGGGTGGTATAACGCAGTGCAGGAAAAATCCATAAGTGCAATATAGGAGAGTTTAGGATGCAAGCCATTTATCTCGTCAGGGACTTGGTCAAATGAAACAGTATAAAATGCGGTAATATTAAAAGTCATTAGTAGAAGAACAGTGCAAAGCAGGAGGAATATGACATGCATTGTTGGTCTTTAGCGATGTGCCCAGGATAATCCACAGAAACGGGAAACAGCTGATTGAGTTTGAGTGCAAAGCTAAACCACTCCGGGTAAACGAGTAGCCCAAACTTTGCGTGGAGTGCGAGATGAAAATACTCATGCATCAGCTGAAATGCGGGAGAGAAAGTTGTATAAGCGATCGACACTGTTTCTTATCGCTTTGTAACACCTTTAGTACAATGGGAGAAGTTGTAATTATCTGATTGGTCAGTTTGAATGTCTCACATTTTTATTTTAGTCACATGGCAACATGACATCATGACTTTTGCGTAAACATACACGCCCCTTTCAAGTCAAGTGGCGTGTTATCTATACACATTTTGAGCTATCCGCGTGTATGCGTGTATGTCTATGCCGTTAAATGTCCGAGTGATTCCGCGTGCATGTACACGCCGTTAAATGTCCGAGCGAAACGGAGCAAAATGTAGATCTACATCTGGGGAGCAATATTTTTTTTCCTAGGATGGTAGGGGAAGACTCATAAATGGTATTAACCCCAGTGACGGGTAGGTTTAGGGACGGGGTTGGGGTAGGTCATATATTTCTATATACAGTAATGTAACGTTAAGTCAACGGCGTTCATAAACATGCTGAAAACCGATTATGCGTGTTGATAGCACGCCAAAAATGGAAATACAAATTGCCGTGTCATACACACGCCATTTCATGAGATCAGTGCACATGGTCAGGGTAAGAATAAAAGAAGATTGGAACTGTTGCTCTGGCTTTTTATGCTCTACTCTTTTATGCTCTGGGTCTCTTTCTTGGGGCGCTCTCTCTTAACCTCCTCTTTTCCTCTCTCTCTCTCTCTCTCTCTCTCTCTCTCTCTCTCTCTCTCTCTCTCTCTCTCTCTCAGGTAACATTTTACATATATGCTGGGTACAATTAAAGGGGTGGTAACACATGATTTCACTTTTCTAACTTTAGCTAGTGTGTAATGTTGCTGTTTGAGCATAAACAACATCTGCAAAGTTACAGCGCGCAAAGTTCAAAGCAAAGGGAGTTTTTTTTTTTTTTTTTTTTGAGATTTGCTTTTAAAGAAATCAATTTCTACTGATTTCTACCGGTAGGGACTACACAACAAGGTTGCTGACATCACTAACTCCAATAAACCCCTCCTCCGAGAATACTAAATAAGGGGGCGAGGCCATTTTACCGTATATACCCGAATATAAGACGAGGTTTTTGTCCTAAAAATAGGCTGAAAAATAAGGGGTCGTCTTATTTTCCCGATATAGATAAAATCACGGGGGAAAAGGGAGAAAGCAGGGAGGAACAGTAGAGGGCGCCAGCACAAGCTCAATGTAGTGTGGGGCGGGCGCCGCGGTGCGCTTCAGAAGAAGAGAAATTCCAGTATGCTCGTTTTGGATGCATTCCGCGGACACTTGACGGAGCCCGTCAAAACTCAGTTGTGGAAAATGAACGGCGATCTAATGATCATACCCGGGGGGGATGACAAGCCAGCTACAGTTATTGGATGTAGTCGTCAACAAGCCATTCAAGGATAATCTGCGCAAGAGGTACTGAGTGGCTCCTGTCAGGCGTTCACTCACTGACGCCTACTGGAAACGCAAGGTCTCTCTCTCTCTCTCTCTCTCTCTCTCTCTCTCTCTCTCTCTCCCTCTCTGCCGTGTACGCGCTACACGGTTTGATTTGGAGCACATACAGAAGACTAAGTTCTGTCTAACATGTTCAGCTCCAGTCTAGATTCCAGGAGATTTTAACTAATTGGCGAGCATCAGGGAGCCGCTATCAATATGCGGGATTTTTATAGGTTAATAATAGAACTGATGCGCACAGTGAACTGAATTGGAAACAAAAAACAGCGCTGGACAGGGGGCTTAAAATCCAGACTGTCTGGCCAAAATCTGGATGTATGGCCACCCTAACCACAATTACATGCATACATAGGTCTACATAATTATTGCTTTGTGAAAAGGACGGTTATTCATTTTTGTCACTCATTCATTCATTTCTCTCTTCAACTCATTAACAGAGTGCACTTTATTTTGTGACAAATTAATCCAAATATTTAATGAATGGTGTTACAATGTTTTTTTCCAATGAATTATCACTAGAATTTTCAAATACAATTATTTTCTGTTGAAAACGTCTCGGTTACTGATGTAACCCTCGTTCCCCGAAGGAGGGAATGGGAGACGTGACGTTGACGTGATGACGTTAGGGGATCACTTCAGGGAGCCCTATCAACTTCGAGTGTCTACAGAACAAGCCAATGAACGTTGGCGTGCGTGAACGCGTCACGCGCCCCGCCCCGCAGCGCGGGTATAAACAGGAAGCGGGCGCACGCACTCATTGTTTTTCGCTGAGGAGCCGAGATAGAGACGGCCGTACAGCGATGGTCAGCAACTGTGGCGACGGGACGTCACGTCTCCCGTTCCCTCCTTCGGGGAACGAGGGTTACATCAGTAACCGAGACGTTCCCCTTCAGTCGCTCACGTTCGACATGACGTCGACGTGACGACGTTAGGGGATCCCATGGAAAACGCCGTGGTTGCTGCCACATCCAGCACCCTACTGAAGAATCTCAGACCCCCAACTGGCTGGGGCGGAAGACCTGCGTAGAGGGAGTTCACTGCTGTTCCGTTTAACCCACACAGTGGAACTCTTGGATAACACTGGGAAAGAGTGCCTTTCCAGGGGAGAGGGACGTTGCGGAACCCACATCCTGCCAGAGGGGAGGTAACATGTGAAGAATACACATATGGACTGGCCAGAGGGGCAGTGCAACATATGGAATGTCACTGGGGTGGCTCCAGCCTGAGAAGGGGGAGGCTACTGTCACAGGTCGGGAAGGCCCCCCCCTGGCGCAGACCACCCCTGTGAGCGTACCACCTCGAGGAGTTACCCAGAAACACCACGAAACCAGACAAGGTATCAAGTATAAAAAGTGTTTTATTGAATTAAAATTTCCTAACTAAAACTTGGTGTCTCTTCTTCCTGGCCACCAGGGGTGTGCGATGGAGCAAGCGCTGACAGTGGATACACACAGTCGTTCTTCTTACAGCCAGAGGCCAGTCAACGAGCAGATGCTTCTCAGGAGTTCACACGACAGTTCCTCCTCGGGCAGCCAAGAGTAAGTATTGGAGCAGATGCTTATCTGGATCTCACACGACAGTCCCTCCTCGGGCAGCCAGGAGTAAGCGATGGAGCAGGTGCTTGGCTGGAATTCACACGACAATTCCTCTTCGGGCAGCCAGGGGTAAGTAATAGAGCAGATGCTGATCTGGAGTTCACACGAACGTTCCTCTTCGGGCAGCCAGGGGTAAGTGATGGAGCAGGTGCTTGGCTGGAATTCACACGACAGTTCCTCTTCGGGCAGCCAGGGGTAAGTAATGGAGCAGATGCTTATCTGGATTTCACACGACAGTTCCTCCTCGGGCAGCCAAGAGTAAGTATTGGAGCGGATGCTTATCTGGATCTCACACGACAGTCCCTCCTTGGGCAGCCAGGAGTAAGCGATGGAGCAGGTGCTTGGCTGGAATTCACACGAAAATTCCTCTTCGGACAGCCAGGGGTAAGTAATGGAGCAGATGAATCAAACAGCAGTGCATGAATGTTTCACCATTCCTCTTTAAATCAACAGTAAACAATTACTCATGGCAGATGCTTTCTTCAGTGTGAGAAGCTCGATGGGCAGATACTGGTTCTTCTATAGAGCAGGAGAAGCAAACAGCAATACATGAATGCTTCACAAATCCTCTTCAAGTCATCGGTATTCAAATACTCACAGGAGGGCTTTCTTCAGTGTGAGAAGCTCAATGGGCAGATACTGGTTCTTTAGAGCAGGAGAATCAAACAGCAATACATGAACATTTCACGAATCCTCTTCAAGTCAACAATATTCAAATACTCACGGGAGGGCTTTCTTCAGTGTGAGAGGCTTAATGGGCAGATACTGGTTCTTAGTTGGAACAGGAGAATCAAACAGCAATGCATGAACTTTTCACAAATCCTCCTCAGACTGGACAGACTGGAGCTACAATCCTGTACGGTGCACACTCAACACACAGTAAATGGTTACTTCTGACCCAGCACTCCAGGACAATGAGTGTAACGGCTGGGAACACGGACAGACATAAGGTGACTATCCTCACACAGGTGCATACATAAATCACTTCAAATAGTAACAAGTGTTCACTTCACACTAAGCATTGCAACTCACACCAACTCGCAGTGAATAAGGTCTCCACTCTCTCCTCATGAGAGTCTTCACTCTCTCCTCCTGAGTTGATAAAACAGCACATCCAGACTGTATGGGAAGTGTACTACACACACACCACTGACAGTAAAGGCTTCCACAGCATCAGACATCAGATTTCAATCGGCTCCAAGGCAAACTCGCCAAACGTTTGTATACAGCACAAGCATTCAGTCAGATATTAAGGATTTCCGATGGCACTTAACTGTTTGATGAGGTAACATGAACCCACTGCCTCACTTCTCTGCTAATGTTGTCTCTCCTCCCCCATCCAGGTTGAATCGCCGTTTTTAGACTCCTGATCTGCCATGGATCGCCCCTTCCTGCTCTATCTTTCCAGCTCTGCGTGCCTTCTTCACTCAAACATCCGCTTTTATTCCCCTTTGTGAACGCCATGATTAAATCTCCGCCCACCTCGCAGCTGCCGCTCGTTTCTCCCGTTTGCGGGATCCAGCCGAACTGTTTTTTTCATGGGGCAACCGGCCAACCAGTTACATTAAATTAGCTCCCCATGGAAACAACACCGAAATAATAGTTCCGCCCTTTGTCACCTGGTGACATCACACCAGATAGTGACGGCAGAGCGGACTCTGCCAAGGGAAAGACACGGGCTCACCGCAGGGAGCTGGTCGTGGAAGAATACTCATATGGGATCGCCGCAGGGATCACCACATATGGAACCCAGCGTAGCACAAGTTACACAAGCATACAAGCACTAGGCCTGGCGTCGGACGCTCCGCAACGTCCGACTGCCGAAGGTTTGCGGAGGAACTCTACAGGGTTCGCCTGAGTGGGGAACTCGACTGGAGCAAAAAGTGCATGTATCCGCTCCATGTGGAGGGGAGTGGCGCAGCAAGCCGACACTAAGCGGGAACTTCGGGGTTACTGGCTGGTTGAAGTGAGCACACAGGAAGAAACCGGCTCAACACGTAGGCTATAAAACCTAGCGAACGTGTTAGGTGTCGCCCAGCCAGCAGCTCTACAGATATCTGTCAGCGAGGCGCCGTGTGCTAGCGGCCAAGAAGAAGCGACACTCCTAGTGGAGTGGGCTCTCAACCCAGGCGGGCAAGGCACGCCTTGGGCTTCGTAAGCCAAGGCGATGGCATCCACTACCCAGTGGGCCAACCTCTGCTTGGAGACAGCCTTTCCCTTCTGCTGGCCTCCGTAACAGACGAAGAGCTGATCTGAGGTCCTGAGGCTTTGCGTTCTGTCCACGTACAAGCGCAGAGCGCGGACGGGACAGAGAAAAGCCAGGGCTGGGTCTGCCTCCTCCGAAGGCAGTGCTTGCAGGTTCACCACCTGGTCCCGGAAGGGTGTGGTAGGAACCTTGGGCACGTATCCGGGCCGGGGTCTCAGGATCACGTGAGAGTTAGCCGGGCTGAATTCTAGGCACGATTCGTCGACCGAAAATGCATGCAGGTCCCCTACCCTCTTGATGGAGGCCAAAGCAACCAGGAGTACTGTTTTACAGGACAGAGTTTTTAACTCAGCTGACTGCAAAGGCTCAAAGGGTGGTCTCTGGAGTGCCGAAAGGACCAGAGACAAATCCCAAGAGGGTATAGAGAGTGGGCGAGGAGGATTTAGTCTCCTTTCTCCCCTCAGTAACCTGACGATCAGGTCGTGCTTTCCAAACGACTTACCTTCAACTGCATCGTGATGTGCGGCAATGGCGGCAACATACACTTTAAGGGTGGAGGGAGACAGCCTTCGCTCCAACCCATCTTGCAGGAAGGAAAGCACGGCTGGGATCGAGCAAGTTCGGGGGTTCTCCTTGTGAGAAGAACACCAGTCAATGAATAGGTTCCACTTCAGAGCATAGAGGCGCCTCGTAGAGGGGGCTCTAGCGGAAGTGATGGTGTCAACTACCGCTGGGGGTAGGTCACCTAGAACCTCCGCGTCCCGTCCAGGGACCAGACATGGAGTTTCCAGAGGTCTGTACGCGGGTGCCACAGGGTGCCCCGTCTCTGAGAGAGCAGGTCCTCTCTCAGAGGAATGGGCCAGGGTGGGGCTGTCGCGAGGAGCACTAGTTCGGGGAACCAGGTCCGGTTGGGCCAATACGGCGCAACTAACAAGACCTGCTCCTCGTCCTCCCTGACTTTGCACAAGGTCTGTGCAAGAAGGCTCACTGGGGAAACGCATACTTGCGTAGGCCCGGGGGCCAGCTGTGTGCCAGAGCATCCGTGCCAAGGGTCCCCTCGGTCAGGGAATAGAACAACTGGCAGTGAGACGTGTCCGGGGCGGCAAACAGATCTACCTGTGCGGTCCCGAAGCGCCTGAAAATCAGCTGGACCACCTGGGGATGGAGTCGCCATTCTCCCGGTAGCACCTGCTGCCGCGAGAGCTCGTCGGCTGCACGGTTGAGCAGGCCAGGAATATAAACGGCATGAAGCGACCTCAGATGCTTCTGACTCTAAAGGAGGAGATGGCGGGCAAATTGTGACATGCAGCGGGAGCGTAAACCACCCTGACGGTTGATGTACGCAACGGTCACAGTGCTGTCCGTATGGACCAGCACATGCTTGCCTTGTAGCGGCGTTTTGAAGCGGCTCAGTGCAAGATGTACTGCTAACAACTCGAGGCAGTTGACGTGCCAATGCAGTTGAGGCCCCGTCCACAGACCTGAAGCTGCATGCCCGTTGTACGTGGCCCCCCAGCCGGTGGCAGAGGCATCCGTGGTGACCACAGAGCGCCTGGACACTTGTTGTAGGGGAACACCTGCCCGCAGGAATGAAGGGTCCGACCACAAGCTGAGAGTTTGGCGACAGTGCGGCGTCACTTGGACCCGGCACGAGCCGCTCTGCCACGGCCATCTCGGGACTCGACCGTGGACCCAGTGTTGGAGCGGCCTCATATGAAGCAATCCGAGCGGCGTTATCGCGGCTGCAGAAACAGTTTCAGTGGAGCCACTGTTCTGCGTTTGAGCGTACTCACGCAGTTCAACACTGACTGGACGCGGGCCTCGGTGAGGCGCGCTGTCATGTTGATCAAGTCCAACTCCATACCGAGAAAAGAGATCCTCTGCCCGGGGGTGAGTTTGCTCTTTTCCCAGTTGACCCGAAGCCCTAAGTGGCTGAGGTGACTGAGCACCATGTCCCTGTGTTCGCACAACTGCTCTCTCGACTGGGCGAGAATAAGCCAGTCGTCGAGGTAGTTGAGAATGCGCACACCACGCTCACACATGGGAGCAATGGCCGCCTCCGCGACTTTCGTGAAGACACGGGGCGACAGGGCCAGCCCGAAGGGTAAGACTTTGTACTGATATGCCCGTCCCTCGAATGCAAAGCGAAGAAACGGTCTGTTTTGAGGGAGAATCGAGACATGAAAGTACGCGTCCTTCAGGTCGATCGCTGCAAACCAATCTTGGGGACGGATGCATTTGAAAATGCGTTTCTGCGTAAGCATCTTGAATGGCAGTCTGTGAAGGGACTGGTTCAAGACACGCAGGTCCAAGATTGGCCGTAACCCACCGCCTTTCTTGGGTACAATGAAGTACGGACTGTAGAAGCCGGTCTTCATATCGGCTGGAGGGACCGGCTCGATCGCGTCCTTCGCCAGTAGGACTGCGATCTCTGCCCTGAGCACAGGGGCACTGTCCGCCAGAACACGGGTGAACAAAATGCCCCTGAATACAGGGGGACGCCGGGTGAATCGCATAGCCGAGTCTGACAGTACGGATGAGCCAACGAGACGGGCTGGGAAGCGCTAGCCAGGCTCCCAGACACCGCGCAAGCGGAACCAACGGTACCACAGACGTACCCGGGGTGGGGCAGCGCGGTGGAATGCAGGGACCCGACTTGGACGGCATAGCGGCCCGGAGTGGGGTCTGAGTGTCTGGTGCGACATGTACTTGCTTCCGTCGAAGGGCAGAGTGAGTGTGTGGAGGCGTCAGAGCGTCCGGAACACAGCCACTGCTGCTCGCTGGCGATGAAAGAGGGGCTCGAGGGTGACAAGGCAAAGCGTCGTCGACCGCCAAGCGCGCTCTCTTGGGACCCAGAGGTTTCAGAAATTGCTCTTTTATTGAAAATGTGGGTACAAAAAAAGGAAACAAAGGATTCTCCACCGGGCCCTCCACCGGGGGAAGGAGCGGTGCCTTCATCGTCTCCTGGAGAGGCAACTTGATCCACCTCTGGGTCACCCGTCTCAGGGTCGTTTGCACCTGCGCTTACCACCTGGTTTGGCAGCGGCCTGGACGGGCGTGGCTGACTTCCTGCGGTTTGCTCCACGCTGAGGCCTGGATGGTGGCTGCTGTTGCTGAGTCTTAGCGGGAGCGGAGGACGCCGCAGGAGGACGGCCTCGGCGACGAGCGGACGGAGGGACTGCGGCCGGCGGACGGATGGGAGCAGCAGTGGTCCGCCGGGGCAGGATGTGTCGGATGGCCTCCATCTGCTTCTGGGTGGCCGAGAACTGTTGGGCGAAGCTCTCGACCGCATCGCCGAATAACCCAACCTGGGAGAGAGGGGCATCCAGGAACCGATATTTATCGGTGTCCCTCATGTCCGCCAGGTTGAGCCAAAGGTGACGCTCCTGGACCACCAAGGTGGACATCGCCTGACCGACTGAACGTGCGGTTTCCTTCGTCGCCCGGAGGGCGAGGTCAGTAGCCACACGGAGCTCCCGGAGGAGCTCTGTGTCAGAACCACCCTCGTTCATGTCCATGAGCGCCTGGGCCTGGTGGACCTGCAAGAGCGCCATGGCATGGAGGGCGGAAGCAGCCTGTCCACAGGCCTTATAAGCCTTCGCTGTTAGACCGGACGAAAATTTACAGGCCTTGGACGGGAGGCGCGGATTACCCCGCAGGAGGAGGCGGACGCCGGACACAGTTGCATCGCGACGGCCCGCTCCACCAGGGGGATATCCACATACCCCTTAGCTGCCCCGCCGTCGAGGGTGGCGAGGGGGGAGGAGCCACTAGAACGGCTTCGGGCACTATACAGTGCCTTCCACGTCCTAGAAAGCTCCTCATGCACTTCCGTAAAGAAAGGCACCGGGGCGGCGCACTGAGAACCAGCACGGCCCGCCCCGAGAAACCAATCGTCCAACCGAGACGGTTCGGGACGTGGTGGAGGATTCCACACAAGCCCGACCTTCTCGGCGGCCCAGGAAAGCATAGCCGCCCACTCTGGATCCGGCTCGGACAACGCTACACACCCCGAAGGGGGCAACGCAGCCGAGTCGTCATCTCCAGAGGAGTGAAGCTCCCCTTCCGATGCTGCGATCGACATCTGATCGTCAGCTGGCGCCCCTAAGGAAACGACTGGCCGTTCCGGAGAAGGACCGAGCCGTTCGCAAAGGGGCGCGGATGGCAACAGCACATGAGAGGCGTGAGGGGCCCGCGGAGATTGCCTGAACGGGGAAGCCCTCACGGTAATCCTCAGATCACCCTGGTCATGCGCTGAAGTAGGCCCATTCTGCGGGGCAGAATAAGCACTAGATCGGGGCATAGGCGAGTGGACTGCACCTCCCGTGAGGTAAGCGAGTCTCGATCTAAGTGCTGCCATTGTCATATTCCCGCAATAAGAACATGAACAATTCACAAAAGCTGCTTCAGCGTGCTGAATGCCCAAACACGAGCATGCCCTGGGAACAACCGCACCCAGAAACACACAAGCGGAATGACATCCTGAAAAGGACGCAGGGTCACGCTTGTGTTGCTCTTTTAGTTGAAAATAACAAACAGAGAAAAGAAATAAAAACTCTTTTAGTGCTGAAGCACCCAGGGATAGCCGTGGTGTAATCGGGTACACTCTCAATAGAGGAACGCCCACGAGACTGACACACACACACACACACACACACACACACACACACAAACAATGCCGTGAAAACGGCAGTTGTGGTTAGAAATGCTCGCGGCCACCACTGATCGCGCCGTCACACCAGCACTGCAACAGAGTTTTCTTCTCCCTCTAGTTTATTTTATTCATCTATTTATTTATTTATTTATTTATTTCGAGCAATATATAATTACACATGACAAGGCAATAAAGAAGTATTTTGATTAATCTATGCAAGCCTTTAAATTCATCATATTTTCATCAAACTTAACAAAATAATTCCATCTATTGCTCGAAACGGAGTGGGTAGAAGTTAAACTTATTTGAACCCACCCCGGATACCATTAACAGGAAAAACAAAAACAAAACAATCGTTGCTTCCTTAAACATTATAAACACACTCAATTACAATTTTTTATATAATTACATATAAAAAAAAACATGAGAAAGGAAAGAAGGGGAACCCCTTCTCCCCCACCAAAAAGCAAAACAATACCAAAAAACTAAAATAAACACATCATGTCCTAAATACACACCATATATGACCTTAAGTAACAATTATAATAATACCAACAATGGTAATCAAATACCTACAAGGTAAAATAAGAAAGATTATGAATACATGGATACATGATAATACCAACAATGGTAATCAGAATTCCTACAGGGTAATATAACAGACTATGAATAAATGAATAGAACACCAAAATATTAAACCATGGCCGCCATGTAGTGTGACAAGACCTTCTGTTTGTAGAGTACTTTAAATTGATGAATGCTTTGGCTTTGCTTGAGTTCGAGCCCCAAACTATTCCATAGTTTAACCCCGCATACAGACACACAAAAACTTCTCCTAGTAGTTTTGATAATTGTTATTACAAAGTTCCCATAACTCCTCAAACTGTACGATTGCTCTCTCTGTGTAAATAACTTTTGTATGTTAGCAGGTAATAGGTTGTAAAATGCTTTAAATAAAAATGTTGCTGTATTAACTTTAACAAGGTTCTGTATTTTTAATAATTTTGTTCTAAGAAAAATTGGATTTGTGTGTTCAAAATAATCAACTTTGTGTATAGTACGTATAGCCCTTTTTTGTAAAATAAATAGTGATTGTGTTAAGTTATTATAGTTATTTCCCCATACTTCAACACAGTAAGTTAAGTACTGTTGAATTAGGGAACAATACAACATACGTAGTGTATTCTCATCAAGTACCTGTTTGGCTTTATTTATTATCGCAAGGCTCTTGGAGACTTTGGTTTTAATGTGTCTGATGTGAGTTTTCCAAGTTAGTTTGTTGTCTATTATAACTCCTAAAAATTTCAAAAAATTTCAGAGACATATTCAATTTGTATCCCATCTATCTCAATCATCTTATCCATTTTTTCCTTGTGATTACCAAATAATATAGCTTTGGTTTTATCTAATTTGAAAGATAATTTATTACTGTCCATCCATTTTTTTATATTCCTTAGTTCCGTGCTTACAACATTAATAACCTTATCATAATTGTCATCACAATAGAAAATGTTAGTATCATCTGCAAACAAAACAAACTTGAGTAATTTAGAAACATTAAATATATCATTGATGTACAAGTTGAATAGTTTAGGGCCCAATACTGACCCTTGGGGGACACCACAAGAAATTACAGACAATCAGAAGAGGACTCACCCATTTGCACATATTGCATTCTGTCACTTAAATAGCTTTTTACCCAATTTCCAGCCCGTACCTTTCTAATTTCTTGAGTAATATTTCATGATTGATGGTGTCGAAGGCTTTCTTCAAATCAATGAATATTCCAATGGTAGATTTTTTATTGTCCAATGCATTTGATAATCCTTCTGTAGCATCAATTATAGCCATAGATGTAGATCTCTTGCTTCTAAATCCGTATTGACTTTCATTTATCAAGTTATGTTTTTCAACAAATTTTTCTAATCGGATATTAAATATTTTTTCTATAATTTTTGAAAATTGAGGAAGCAATGAAATTGGTCTATAATTGGTAAAATTATGTTTATTTCCATTTTTAAATAATGGAATAACTTTAGCAATTTTCATTTTCTTGGGAACACAACCATTTTGAAGTGACTGATTACAGATGTGCGTTATAGGTGTTTTGATGTTATTTATAACTTTTTTTAGTAATGCCATATTGACGGAATAACAGTCCATCGAGTAGTTATTTTTAGACTTTTGTACAATATCCGTTACTTCTTTCTCACTAACTGCTGAAAGGAAGATGCTATTTGAATTATTCTCAATTTTATCAATATTGTGCTCTATTTGGTCATCTGGGATTCTTGATGCCAAGTCACGGCCGATGTTTACAAAAAAATTATTAAAGCTATTAACTACCCTATTCTTAGTACGATATTCACCATGTACATCAACAAAATATTCTGGGTAAGTCATTTTTTAAAGCCTTTTTTGATAATGCTATTTAATACATCCCAAGTTCCTTTTATATTAGTTTTATTATCAATCAATAATTTCTTATAATAAAATTTCTTGGCTATCCTTAATACGTCAGTTAACTTGTTTTTATACAGCTTATATCTATTCTCTGCTTCTTTTGTTTTTAGTTTAATGAATAATTTATAGAGATTGTTTTTCTTTTTACATGCATTTTGTAAACCTTTAGTCATCCAGGGACATTTTAAATATTTATTGTATTTACTGTAAACCGAAACAGGGCAATATTTGTCCGTTGTTACTTTAAGACATAAGTAATGGGTGGAGTCATGTGATGATGACGAAGTGAATGCGGCAGATACAAGTGAATGTGAGCATTAAAGAGATGCAAGTTCTTTCGTTCCTGAATTTATGTTTCTGACTCTTCATTAGTGTCCTCTGTCTTTATAAAAAAAAGGGAAAGACACGACACCTGTGGGAACGGATTGCGAAAGCGTGGGCACGGTTTATGAATTTGTGGGTACAGATTGCAAAAACTGAAGGCACGGTTTACAAATCTGAGAACGCGGATTATGAATTCGTGGGTACGGTTTAATAATCTGTGGGCACGATTTGTTAAACCGAGGGAACAGTTTGAGAATTTGTGAGTACGGTTTTATAAACTGAGCGCACGGATTGCAAAACCGTCGCCACGGATTGTTTTTTTTTCCAACAGGTGACTTCCCGGGCTCCGTGGATTTCTATTGTTATACATTCCATTAAATTATCAAGTACAAATGACATATTGATTAGAAGCGAATATTTTAAAGTTTTGTGCACATATAGCGCGACCCCACCTCCAGTTTTATTTTGTCTATTCACATAATGCAGATCATAATCATCCATTTCAAAATCAATTCCTTTCTCTTGATTGAACCAGGTTTCAGAAATCGCTATCACACTAAAGGGATAAACAAAACTTTGTAGATATTCACTTATTGCATTAAAATTTGTATACAAACTTCTGCTATTAAAATGAATAATTGTCACAGTGAAAAGGCGGAAGCAAAGATGCAAGTAACTCTTTATTAATATAAATGCAACAGTCCAGAGACACGGGTGGGCTGGTGGCGCAGGGACAAGATGGTCAGCGTGCTGGTGCAGAGTGCAGGTCGTGAAGCTGTGCAGGTGAACATCCAGACGAGACGAACACGGACACGAAGACACCGAACAGGAACTCGACTGGAAACAGGACTGCAGACAGGACACGAGGAACAACACTGTAGACACCAAAACCAAAGCAACGATCTGACAAAGAAAGGAGATAGTGATGAGTCTTTTATGGAGAGGTGAATTGGCAGCAGCTGGCGCTGATGATGAGATCAGCCGGTGCACTGATCAACTGAACGAGCGGTAACGCCCACTCACACGTGCTCATACTCACAGAACAACAATAACACGAGACATGAAGGAAACAGTGAATTCATGAATCGTGACAGTACCCCCTCTCCTAGGGACGCCTCCTGGCGTCCCCAGACTCCCTTACCTGTCGATTGTAATCATCAATAAGGGAGTGATCCAGAATGTCTCTAGCAGGAACCCAACTTCTCTCCTCCGGACCGTAACCTTCCCAGTCCACCAAATACTGGAACCCGCGTCCCCTCCGCCTAGAGTCCAGAATACGATGAACCGAATATGTGGTATCCCCGTCTACGAGTCGCGGCGGTGGGGGAACCGGGACAGGCGGATTAATACGAGAATGAAAAACTGGCTTAATTTTGGACACATGAAAAACAGGATGAATTCTCCTGTACACTGGAGGAAGGTTGAGGCGGACTGCCACCGGACTAATGATTTTGGTGACAGAAAACGGGCCAATGAATTTGGGAGCAAGCTTATTCGAGACGGAACGGAGAGGAATGTTCTTGGTAGAAAGCCACACTTTGGAACCGACGACGTATACAGGAGGCCTCCGCCGGTGGCGATCGGCTTTGGCCTTGGTGCGCGCTCCCACTTGGAGTAGAGTCTCTCGGGCTCTAGTCCAAGTGCGATGACACCTCTGGACAAAGGCGTGAGCGGAGGGAACCGCGACTTCGGGTTCCAGACTGGAAAAAATTGGTGGCTGGTACCCTATGCTACACTCAAACGGAGATAGGCCCGTGGATGATACTGGTAATGAATTGTGGGCGTACTCCACCATTGACAGTTGTTGGCTCCATGAGGAAGGATTCTTGGAAACCATACATCGCAACGTTCTCTCCAAATCCTGGTTGGCTCTCTCAGTTTGGCCATTGCTCTGGGGATGAAACCCTGAGGACAGGCTAACAGTCGCCCCCAGTAATCTACAAAATTCTTGCCAAAATTTGGACACAAATTGGGGACCTCTGTCGGAAACCACGTCCGTCGGGAGGCCATGTAACCGAAAGACGTGGTTAACGACTGTTACCGCTGTCTCCTTGGCTGAGGGCAATTTGGGCAAGGGAATAAAGTGAGCCGCCTTCGAGAACCGGTCCACCACGGTTAAAACTACCGTGTTACCCTGAGAGGGTGGGAGGGCGGTGACGAAATCTAGAGCGATGTGGGACCAGGGTCTCGAAGGGACCGGCAGCGGTTGAAGGAGCCCATCTGGGGGTCGATTGGAAGTCTTACCAGTGGCACAAACTGAGCAAGCCAAAACAAAACTGTGAACGTCGCGAGCCATACGTGGCCACCAAAATCGTTGCTTGACTAAAGATGTAGTGCGGCTAACTCCTGGATGACAAGCTACATTGGAACAATGCCCCCACTGAATAACGTCGGACCGTAATTCCTCTGGCACAAATAAGCGGTTCGGTGGGCACCCGACCGGAGGCGTTACCCCTTGTAAGGCCGTCTTGACCTTCGATTCGACCTCCCATGTGAGTGTAGAGATAATTAGAGTCTCTGGAAAAATGCACTCGGGAGTAGACGGGCGATCGGAACGGTCAAAAATGCGCGATAAAGAATCGGGTTTGATGTTTTTGGAACCCGGGCGGTACGAGAGAGAAAAGTCAAAACGTCCGAAAAAAAGTGCCCACCGAGCCTGCCTAGAGTTCAATCTTTTAGCAGTTCTGATATATTCCAAATTCTTATGGTCTGTCCAGACGACAAAAGGTACCCCCGACCCTTCTAACCAGTGGCGCCATTCCTCCAATGCCAGCTTGACTGCCAACAACTCTCTATTACCAATATCATAGTTACGTTCGGCAGGGGATAATCGATGAGACAAAAACGCGCATGGGTGCATCCTGTCGTCCGTGAGAGAGCGCTGGGATAGCACTGCACCTACCCCCACCTCTGACGCATCGACCTCCACCACGAACTGACGTGATGGATCAGGGGTAACTAAGATGGGGGCTGAAACAAAGCGGCCTTTGAGTTTAGCAAACGCAGCCTCAGCTGCGTCTGACCACCTGAACGCAGTTCTGGGGGAGGTCAAGGCAGTCAGAGGCGAGGCTAGTTGGCTGAAATTGCGAATGAACCGCCGGTAAAAATTAGCGAACCCCAGAAACCTCTGCAGGGCCTTGCGGGAATCTGGACTTGGCCAATCCACCACAGCCTTAACCTTCTCAGGATCCATACGCACTCCCTCAGACGACACAATGTACCCTAAGAAAGGAACAGACTGTGCATGAAAAGCGCATTTCTCCGCCTTGACAAAAAGCCCATTCTCTAGCAGCCTCTGAAGCACTCGCCGAACGTGCTGCACGTGTTCCTGGAGAGAAGAAGAAAAAATCAATATGTCATCCAGGTAGACATATATGAACTGGTCGACCATATCTCGCAGCACGTCGTTGACGAGTGCCTGGAAGACTGCTGGGGAGTTGGACAGGCCGAACGGCATGACCAAGTATTCAAAGTGCCCCCTGGGGGTATTAAACGCAGTCTTCCATTCATCACCCTTCCTGATGCGGACCAAATGATAAGCATTACGTAAATCCAATTTTGTGAAGATTGACGCTCCCTGCAACCTCTCGAAGGCTGAAGACATCAGCGGCAAAGGATACGTATTCTTTACCGTGATGTTGTTCAACCCCCGGTAATCAATACAAGGTCGCAGGGACCCGTCCTTCTTCCCCACAAAAAAGAACCCCGCCCCCGCTGGAGAAGAGGATGGGCGGATGAACCTGGCTGCTAGAGAATCAGAAATGTATTTCTCCATAGCCTCCCTCTCTGGAACAGAAAGTGAATATAACTTGCCCTTAGGCGGAGACGTACCTGGCAGTAACTCTATAGCACAGTCATAGGGACGATGCGGAGGAAGAGAAGCAGCGCGAGACTTACTGAACACCTCCTTCAGGTCTAGATACTCCGTGGGCACGTTTGACAAATCCACTGCTTCCTCCTGAAACATAGAAACAGAAACAGACGGACAAGCAGACACGAGACAGGACTCATGACATTTACCGCTCCATTCACACACAGATTTCTGTTGCCAGTCTATTTTGGGGTTGTGTTCAATGAGCCAGGGGTGTCCTAAAACAATGGGTGCAAGGGGGGAGTCCAGGATGTAGAAGAATATGGTTTCAGTGTGGTTGCCAGATACGCAGAGTGTGACGGGTCCAGTGGTAAATGAAATGATGGGGAGAGCTTGGCCGTTGAGAGCGTGAACTGCGATGGTACGGGTGAGAGGCAGAAGGGGAACCTGAATCTTGAGTGCGAATGTGTAGTCCATAAAGTTACCTTCTGCCCCGGAGTCCAGTAGTGCTTGACAGTCATGAGTGTGGGCTGACCATCTTAGTCTTACCGGGAGGAGCGTAGATGTTGATGAGGTCTTCTCAGCGGAGATCCCACCCGACAGTAGCCTCAGATTTACTGCCGGGCTTGCCCTTTTACCGGGCAGTTGAAAGCAAAATGTCCTGCTGTGCCACAGTAAAGGCAAAGGCCCTGGGATCTCCGCCTCTCCTTCTCCTCCCGGGAAAGCCGAGCTCGACCGACCTGCATGGGCTCGTGATCGTAGACGGGGCTGACCGCGTCCCCGCCGCTGGCTCGCAGAGTCTCCACCGCTCCAGACATCCGAGCGGGTAGCCTCCGACGTTCAACTCCACACGACGGGAATCCACACGGAGGGCCAGTTCTATCAGTCCATTGAGAGTAGTTGGTAAGTCCATGGCATAAATCTCTCGCTGGACGCGGTCAGCCTGCCCATGCAGGAACATGTCCCACTGCGCCTCCTCGTTCCACTGACACTCTGCCGCCAAGGTCCGGAACTCGATGGAGTAATCAGATACAGATCTTTCATCTTGCTTGAGGTCTGCGAGAATCCGTGCCGCTTCTCGGTCAAACACTCTCTTCATCTCGGCGGAGAGTGTTAGGAACGAGGTGCAGCATGGATCCTGGTTCTCCCACACCGCCGTCCCCCATAACGCTGCCCTCCCAGTCAGTAGCGTGAGCACAAACGCAACCTTGCTTCGTTCGTTAGCGAAGGTTCTGGGCTGCAGGGAAAAATGCATCGAACAACGTGTTAGGAATGCTCTGCAAAAGTTTGGCTCACCGTTGTAACTCTCAGGCACTGGTAGGCGGGGCTCTGACTGGGAGACGTTCTCTGGTGGTACGGGGGAAGCGGGCGGTGCGGGTGGCGCAGTGGGAGCTCGCATAAGTTGGAATTGCTGGGTGAGCCCGGACACCTGCGCCACGAGAGCTTGAATAGCCCGACCCGACTCGTTGATATTCCTCTCCTGGGAATCCATCCGTGTCATGCTGGTCTTGATGAATTCCTCCAAGGACGAGGCGGTTCCACTTGCTGCTTCCATTGCTGGTCAGATCGTTCTGTCACAGTGAAAAGGCGGAAGCAAAGATGCAAGTAACTCTTTATTAATATAAATGCAACAGTCCAGAGACACGGGTGGGCTGGTGGCGCAGGGACAAGATGGTCAGCGTGCTGGTGCAGAGTGCAGGTCGTGAAGCTGTGCAGGTGAACATCCAGACGAGACGAACACGGACACGAAGACACCGAACAGGAACTCGACTGGAAACAGGACTGCAGACAGGACACGAGGAACAACACTGTAGACACCAAAACCAAAGCAACGATCTGACAAAGAAAGGAGATAGTGATGAGTCTTTTATGGAGAGGTGAATTGGCAGCAGCTGGCGCTGATGATGAGATCAGCCGGTGCACTGATCAACTGAACGAGCGGTAACGCCCACTCACACGTGCTCATACTCACAGAACAACAATAACACGAGACATGAAGGAAACAGTGAATTCATGAATCGTGACAATAATAGTCAATTTATCCTCAGTGATGCAATTATTGCTGTATTGTTCCTTTGTATAGTAGTTACAGTTGTTGTTAATAATAGAAAGGAAATTGTTGTCCGGATCAATATCAGTCTCTGCATCATGCGTATTGTACTCAGTGTATTCCATTGCACCCAGATCCAATTGACGAAGTTGATCAATTCTCTGCAATAAGTCTGTCTCAATATAATTGTCCTTTTGACCACCAGTATGTGACTCAGTGCTCATTGTAATAATATAAGTCAGATATTACCTTAGTTGTTTCCAGATGACTGATGTGCATTATGATCATTCATACTTGTCCAACTCCTCCATGTTTTTTATTATGAGAATTTTCGCCTCTTCTGGGGAGCCATTTAACTTGATGAAGATTTTACCGTTTGTTACCCATGTGTGCTGGATTTTTTCCTGTGTCCGGAGGTATCTTGCTTTTCTGGCTATGTCTGCATTCTTTTTTGTTAAGTGTTCATTTATATATACATTCGTCCCTTTAAGTTTACGGCCTTGTTTTACAGGGCCGTCTTGTTTCTCCTGTTGACAAATCTCAAGATGACAGCTGGTCTATCATTGTTGATCCTTCTCGGTAGAGGGTGGCAAGCTTCAATGCAATCCAAGTCCAGCTCTATGTCACAGGTCGGGGCGGGCCAATCGGGCTGCACCCACCCCTCGGGACCAGTACCACCCTTGGGGAGTCGGACAGAGGCCAGACAATGAGGACAGACAACGAGACTTTCAGTGAACAATAATTTATTGAATATAAAATGAGATAAAAGGTTCAGAGGTAGAGTCTTCTGTACAGGGTCGTTCCGTCCACGGACAATCCATGTGTGCGTTTCGGATATATGTTCCTCTTTTTAAACCGGTGACAGACAGAGAACTTACGGCTGGAGGGCTTCGCTGCCAAGCAGACGGGTGGGTGTATAGGTACGTAATCCTCCTCTTCACAGGTGGCAGACAGAGAATTTACGGCTGGGGAACTTCGCTGCCAAGCAGCCAGGTGAACAGTCAGGCACGTACTCCTCTTCTCCACAGGTGACAGACAGAGAACCTACGGCTGGAGAACTTCGCTGCCAAGCAGCCAGGTGAACGTTCAGGCACGTACTCCTCTTCTCCACAGGTGACAGACAGAGAGCTTACGGCTGGAGGGCTTCGGGCTGGAGGGCTTTACTGCAAAGCAGACGGGTGAGTTCAGGCACGTAATCCTCTTCTTCATAAGTGACAGACAGAGAACTTACGGCTGGGGAGATGTCACTGCAAAGCAGTCGATTAAACATTCACCTACGGGTCCCTCTTCACCATGGACTGGGCCGGCAGAACAGAGCTAACGGCGGGAGAGTTTTCGCTGTGAACAGACAGGTGAATATGCAGGCACGTAATCCTCTTCTTCGTAAGTGACAGACAGAGAACTTACGGCTGGGGAGATGTCACTGCAAAGCAGTCGGTTGAGCATTCACCTGCGTGTCCCTCTTCACAATGGGCTGTCAGATAATACACTCGAATGTCTGTGGAGTACAACAGTGTTAACCTCTTCTTAAGTCTTTAGAACGTGATGGAAACTCAGGTAAGTAATGGACATCCAGCAGGTTTAAGTTCACACTTCACACATCAAAGCAGTGCGTCACATCACTTCATCTCAGCACTCAGTGGGAAATACATATACAGATGGCCATCGCCCATTTTCTGACCTGGCATGCACATGAAAGTCCCGTAGATACAAGAAGAGGAGGATGGAGATTGATCGAACTACTCACAGTCTCTCACAAACGATCTTACTGTCCAGCGGTTCCCTCTTTCCAGCTGAGTCGATGTGCTCTTTCTCCCAAACTCACAGTGCCGCGCCCGTTCGCCGGTCCCACTTCGTCTTCTCCAACGCTCACGCTTCTCCCAAACTCATAATGCCGCGCCCGTTCGCCGGTCCCACTTCCTCTTCTCCAACGCTCACACTTCCTCCGAGACTGTGGGCCCCAAAACACAACCAACACCACTCTCCAGTCTGTACTCTCTCCTCTTATACTCCCCTAAGGGCAACGTGTCCCAATCGCGGGCTTCAATCCCTTCACGCGCAGCTGCCGGCGATTAGATTTGATCACCCTATTCGTGGGAGTTTTCCACTAGCCCGGAACTAACCCGGTGTCCCGTTGTTATGGTCCGGCGGGAGGCAATCTCGGCGAACATTGGTTCCGCCTCGCAAGAAAAAAAAATTAAATTTCGTCACCTCGTGACATCTACTCCTTTGCTCTGGAGAAAGGCTGCCACTTGTTGCTCCACTGAGCGCACTTCCCTCTCCTCCCGTTCATCTCCGCTGTCCGCGGCTACCGCACGTGCGTACGAGCGTGGTTTGATAGAAATACCGGTGATAAGCAAGTCGTTCCTCCGGGAGTACTGCTCCAAATCGTCCACCCTCCGTTCGAGCTCCACGATCCGTTTGTCCTTTTCAAGGTTTTGGAGGCGCAGCTGTTTAACCTCCTCTAGTAATTCCAGAAGACGGCTCTGCAGCGTCTTCACTGTACTCATCTCATCAGTTAGGAAGTCGAGAGATTTTTTAATATCATCGACTTCCTCAGTCTGTGTGTTCTTTTTCGGGCCCATTACGCTGAAGCGCTACCACCCGTGACAGTTGGTTTTAAATTCAGTCTCAACACGCTCACAAAATGTACTAAATTTGAAGTTAGATCTATTTTACTCCTCTCATACTTCACAAACATCACTCACAGCGGCCATCTTGTGCGGCCATCTTGCCTTTATGAAAAAGTTCTCGTTATATAAAACGTGCAGCAGTCTGTAGAACTCAGAGTCAAACAAAGCTCGGCTCCGAAGCGAAAGACAATGAGTGCGTGCGCCCGCTTCCTGTTTATACCCGCGCTGCGGGGCGGGGCGTGTGACGCGTTCACGCACGCCAACGTTCATTGGCTTGTTCTGTACACACTCGAAGTTGATAGGGCTCCCTGAAGTGATCCCCTAACGTCGTCACGTCGACGTCACGTCGAACGTGAGCGACTGAAGGGGAACCAGATTTTTTTCATTTTTCCACAAAAGTCTCTTTCCCCCAAAAATATGTCTGGAAAATGGGGGGTCGTCTTATATTCAGGGTCGTCTTATATTCGGGTATATACGGTATATTGCGTTGGAGAAGAGTTGTTGTGGTGTAGTAGGCTGTTGCCGTCGAAACGCTGTTATTTTCATCCGAATTGCAGGTTCACTTTGTTCAGCCTTCCTAGGGTCGCGAGTTATGGATCAATGGTTAATTATTACCCAAATCTCGCTCTCTGTGCTGCACATTTTACGCAGGAAAGCTTCCACAATCTTCGCAAGTTCAATGCAGGATTCGCACAACGGCTTGTCCTGAAAGATGGCGCAGTTCCAACTGTTGGAAGCTGTTGTTTACGGGCCACAACCTGTAAGTATGATTTATTTTTCGTCGATGTGTTTTCCTGTAATAGTTTGTATTGTTAATTGTATGTTATAGCAAGGAAGTAAACAAATGACAAGGCTGATTGGCTCTGCAAACTAGTTTGTTAAATGCTCGTTCATACCTTAATGTTCTCGTTATCCGACAAACACCTAACGTTACAAACTTGTTTTTAATCTCAACAGCGAACTTGGAATTAGTGTAAATTATTCTTTGATCAGAGCTTTTATGTGTTGTTTATCTATATGCCTGTTTACAGGCATGTTAAACATGGTTCTGTGTTTGATTTGGCTACTGTACTAAAGCCAATGTTTAGTGTTCGTTTTGGGTTAATAGTTCTGTCGACAGATATTTGGCTACAATTGTTCAAAAAGACAAAAGTAACGGTGCCATTCAGTCAGTAACGATCACTATAGTAGATCCGCAGTCTTTACTTTACTCAAAAAAAATCCCTTTGAGGACTGTAGTATAATTTGTTAGAACGATTATATTAAAATCTTGTTTATGAATCAAATTTTTTGTAATACTATATTAATTAGTACAGTTAAATAACAGGGTATCTAAAAAGTAATGAGACAACAAAAAACAAACGTTTCTGAAACGTCGTTTAACAGACGTTCTTGAAAAGGTTCTGCTCGATCATCTTCACTAACATACTCTGGGTCCGATTCGGGCTCAAATTGGTATGGTTTTATTGACGCCATCGTTTATAATACACCAAAGCACAAACTACCGGTAAAGGTAAGAGGTGGTTAGCGAATCACAACACACTGGGCCAGCTAACCAATCTGAGCCCATTGTGTATTTTTGAGGGATTGGCTTCATAGAACCAGGAAACCATCAGACCGTTTTTATAAGGAGGGACAGAGCAGTGTAGAATAAAGGTAAAATATATGAAAAATAATGCACATTTTTAAAAACGAACCATGAACACATGTTACAGTGCACCCCACAAACACAATCAAGCCTTTGAAAAAATGTGTTTTACCACCCCTTTCATTGATATAAGTATTATCATCTCATACATTGATTTTGTAACTATTTGAAGTGTAACCATAACCATATTTTGTCATTAAACCTTTTCAATTACAATTAATTTGCTAACTAGTTTTGATTTGGTATTGACTTTGAAGTGCTACCTATTGCAATACAATATTGTCACTCTCTATAGCAACGCTCTCCCACATTTTAAGCTATTGTAACTGCGCTTATTTTCCGTCGTTGGTATGAGTAGCAGTGGGTGAAATAGACAAGAAATGTACAGTTTTTTAGCATCTTTCTGACAACGTTTCATTCAGCAGGCTTGCAGCCTGAACCCCTGCAGGAAATCCACCCTTACATCTAGTTTTTCCATTGGACTGATTATACACGTGCTTCACGATGCAATCACGCAGGGCGTCGTTTGTCGTGTTCGCGCACGCGATCATTGGTAACTAGATAACTAAGGATCGCGCACGCAAACTCGACAATCGACTCCTGTGGATTACGACCGAAAACAGGAAGAAAATACAGGTATGTGAGCTGGCTGAATAAACATAATTTTTATTCATATCTTTCACATCTACTGCAGTCAGATTCACCGTGTTCACTCTGAATACAATCACTCACATGGCTGTGCACTTGTAATGACACATCAAGGATGTTAAGAGGCTAAAAGCAGGTTTAGAACTTGCCCTGTTTAAGTCAAAAGGGTGTAAATTTTAAAAAGAGGATAACACAGTGTAGGAAACACCGATTTTTGTTGTTGTTCTCTGTAGTGACAGCTCTCCAAATTTACAAAAAAATTAGCTCAATGTTAAAATTGACCGGAGTTCTCCTTTAAAACAATCCATAACTGCCAAATCTTGATTCTAAGATCAAATCTAAGATCTGTTTTATTCGTTGTCATTCGTTCTTAACCTCTGTAATTATTGCTTCCTCTCATTGTTTCAAAGACCTTTCACAATCCTTGACTTGAATTTCATAATAACTAATTTGGTATTGATTAGTGTTCAAATTATCCAGCACATGGGTTTCAAACTCACAGGTTAAATGATGGTGCAGCCCGCACAGTGAAGCACTGCGTCAGCTGTTTTTATAAAAAACAGTGTCCTTGTTTGAAGGAAACAGCAGTCGAGAGATGTAAGCTTGTGAAGTCAACACTGGGGAGAGGCTTCTTTCTGGAGAACACTCTACAGAGACAGCATACAGAAAAACGGTTCGTCTCATTAGCGAAAGACAAATGGAGATTGCATCCACTTCCTATTCATAACCCATTTATATCCCGCAAGCCAATGTGCATTGGCTCGTTCTGTTTACACTCGAAGATGATAGGGCAACCTGACCAACTAAAAGGGAACTACACCAACACTGTGTTCAACCTAGAGCCCGTAAAAAAGTAGAACGTGTTACAACATTGAAGTAGAAGTGTCTTTTTATTTCGTTTTTGTTCCATATATAAACTTATTTCTCTTTTAATTTTTCATCTTTTTTTAAATGATTAGAAGTATTTTAGTGAAGCTTCATCAAACCAACATCATGTGATTTTAAAGCTTTAATCTTTAAACAAATATCTGTTCTTCAGGTGTGTTTGGTGATGAAGTGAAGGAGGGAGAATCATTCACTCTTAACTCTGATCTCACTGAAATAAAGGATGATGATGTGATTCAGTGGAGGTTTGGATATTACGAAGACACTTTAATCACTGAAATCAATAAACGGGACGACAGTATCACTGTATATGATAATGTTCTTGATGGGAGATTCAGAGACAGACTGAAGCTGAACAATCAAACTGGATCTCTGACCATCACAAACATCACAACTGAACATGATGGATCTTATTCTCTACAGGTCAACGGTGTGAGAAAGAAAGAGTTCAACGTCGATATCCATGGTGAGGTTAAAAATTGATGCATATTTAAATAAATGCATAATTTTGTTTCTGTTATGATTTTATGATATTGTTTATTTCAACCAGACATTTTAAACAATGTAATTTAGTAAAACAAAGTGATTTCACAGTATTAATCTGACAAACCCTGTTTGTGTTTGTTTTGTGTGTTTTTGTTCTTACAGGATGGATGTCAGTATCAGTGAAGGAGGGAGAATCACTCACTCTAAACTCTGATCTCACTGAAATGAAGAACGATGATGTGATTCAGTGGAGGGTTTTTGACACTTTAATCGCTGAAATCAATAAACGGGTCGACAGAATCGCTGTATATGATGATATTCTTGATGGGAGATTCAGAGACAGACTGAAGCTGAACAATCAAACTGGATCTTTGACCATCACAAACTTCAGACCTGAACATGCTGGATCTTATTCGCTACAGATCAACAGTGTGAGAAAGAAAGAGTTCAATATCGATATCTTTGGTGAGGTAATTTTTTTAATGACAACATTTAAATTAATTTTAACATAATTTTTTGTTGTTGTTGTATGTTTATGTTGTTTATTTAAAATTGACATTTTAAACCAGGGCTTTAAAACAAAAAATCAATCGGTTCACTCTAAGCAGAATTAATATTTTAATGTTTCCGTTTTTGCATTTCTCATTAAACATTAAAAAAAAAATGTTTTTTTTTAAATGAAAACGGTTTAATTAGAAAAAATAATAACCTTATTTTAATTTAGCCTATACTTTAAAAAAATATATGTATAAATTAGGGATGAGTCACGATTTTTGAATATTCGATTTGTTGATTGTATTATAGAATATCGAATAGTTTGTGCGATTATTGTCTTTAAAAAAAATCCCCATGTTTTTGGTTCTGATGCGGTGGTGACGTGTTCGTGTAACCAGAGGGTGATGCTGCCAATAATGCACAAAAAACTTGCAAACAACTCTCAGACAACAGAAGAAGATTTTATCACACCAGACCATGTGAGTGGAGTGGTAACATTTCCTCCAGAGCAGAGAGAGTCTTTCTGGAGATTACGCCCTCAGTGACATGCTGGTTCCACAATATGTGAAATGGGCTGCCCGTGTGCGCTAAAGTTTTTTTTTTTTTAGACGACTAGTAGTAGGCCTAGTTCATTTAAGCCATTATATTATATATAATTGCATATTTATATTATTTAATTACTTAAATATAAATCATAATGAGCATTTTCGTATATAGCCTATTCCGCACTCAAAGGCACGAACAGGGCCGTCACTAGTGGGGTGAAAGGTGGTGACAATTATAGAAATCCAGATGGAGACAATTATACAAAATCCAGCAGCTATACTATAGGCCACTATTGCATGAATAATTCTAATATTTTTATTAGTTGTGTGCCTGAGATTTTAAATAAAAACCACAAAAACATGTAATTTGGTTACATAATTTTTCCAAATATCTCCTTCTCTTACCTTCCTAAAAATGGTTTAGTCCAATTTATTTATTAATTATTCAGTCATTGACAAACATCAGATGGAGTCCCACCCCAGCTCGTGAAGAGAACCAATCAGAGTTGAGGCTTTGCCTGAAGACGTTAAACTGGTGGAACTGACTGACTAAAAAATGTTGGGAAAAAGAAAATCTAAATCAGGGCCAGGTTCCCCAAAAGTTCTTATCGCTTAGTTCTTAACCTATTCCTTAACCTCTTTCTTAACGTTATGGCACGATCCCGACACGTTCGTACGCTAAGTATATCTTGAGAGACGACTCAACACCTGTGAAGAGACGACTCAACGCCTGTGAAGAGACGACTCAACGCTTGTGAAGAGACACCTGTGAAGAAACGACTCAACGCCTGTGAAGAGACGACTCAACGCCTGTGAAGAGACGACTCGACGACTCAACGCCTGTGAAGAGACGACTCAACGCCTGTGAGGAGACGACTCCACGCCTGTGAAGAGACGACTCAACGCCTGTGAAGAGACGACTCAACGCCTGTGAAGAGACGACTCAACGCCTGTGAAGAGATGACTCAACGCCTGTGAAGAGATGACTCAACGCCTGTGAGGAGACGACTCCACGCCTGTGAAGAGACGACTCAACGCCTGTGAAGAGACGACTCAACGCCTGTGAAGAGACGACTCAACGCCTGTGAAGAGATGACTCAACGCCTGTGAAGAGACGACTCAACGCCTGTGAGGAGACGACTCCACGCCTGTGAAGAGACGACTCAACGCCTGTGAAGAGACAACTCAACGCCTGTGAAGAGACGACTCAACGCCTGTGAGGAGACTACTCCACGCCTGTGAAGAGACGACTCAACGCCTGTGAGGAGACGACTCCACGCCTGTGAAGAGACGACTCAACGCCTGTGAAGAGACGACTCAACGCCTGTGAAGAGACGACTCAACGCCTGTGACGAGACGACTCAACGCCTGTGAGGAGACTACTCCACGCCTGTGAAGAGACGACTCAACGCCTGTGAAGAGACGACTCAACGCCTGTGAGGAAACGACTCCACGCCTGTGAAGAGACGACTCAACGCCTGTGAAGAGACGACTCAACGCCTGTGAAGAGACGACTCAACGCCTGTGAGGAGACGACTCCACGCCTGTGAAGAGACGACTCAACGCCTGTGAGGAGACGACTCCACGCCTGTGAAGAGACGACTCCACGCCTGTGAGGAGACGACTCCACGCCTGTGAAGAGATGACTCAACGCCTGCGAAGAGACGACTCAACGCCAGTGAAGAGACGACTCAACGCCAGTGAAGAGACGACTCAACACCTGTGAGGAGACGACTCCACGCCTGTGAAGAGACGACTCAACGCCTGTGAGGAGACGACTCCACGCCTGTGAAGAGACGACTCCACGCCTGTGAGGAGACGACTCCACGCCTGTGAAGAGACGACTCAACGCCTGTGAGGAGACGACCCACGCCTGTGAGGAGACGACTCAACGCCTGTGAGGAGACGAATCCACGGCTGTGAAGAGACGACTCAATGCCTGTGAGGAGACGACTCCACGCCTGTGAAGAGACGACTCCACGCCTGTGAGGAGTCCATGAGTGTGCCGTACCACGTAGTTCCAAGGCCCAGTCCACTGCGAACACAAGTTCTGCTTTACAGGGAAACGGGGGTCCCTCCGTTGCTGTTAGCCGAGCAATGCGAGGAAAACCAAAAGGCTCGAGATCTAGCACATTAACAAAAGAACGGTTCTTGGAGCGTGCAGTTGACAAGTGCCCTGAAGTTGATATTCACATTGATGGTGTTTCAGTTAGATGTCGTCTAGACACAGGAAGGAATGTGTCTGTTTCCCTAACAAAAAGCTTTTTCAGAGAAAACCTCCACGGAGAAGAGGAGGACCTTCACTGCACCTCTAAGTGGTTAAGAATAACTGCAGCGAACAAGCTACCACTGCCATACTTGGGGTAGGTTGAATTGGACATCCAAGTGATGGGGTTAAATATACCTGAGTGTGGGTTTCTGATAGTCCGAGATGGGGATGCTATTGAGCCAGATCCAACTCCCCCTGGTATCATTGGCATGAATATCACCCAGAGATGCAGGGAGTTTGCACTGACTGAGTTTGATACCACTTTAGGAGGACAGCTGGAATCTGTGTGGAGGGAAGCCTTCACTCGGGTACAGGAAGTAGATCTAGGGAAAACAATGCCAAATGCCAGAGTTGGTGGTAAAGGCAACACCCATGTACTAGCATTCTGTGTAGCCACAGTTTATGCCTGAGTAAACAACAGAGCCACTGACACCAATTCTTGGCTGTTGCTGGAACCAGGAAGCACCCCATTACCAGGCGGATTGATCTCTATGCCCACCTTAGTGTCATCCAGAAGTTGAGTGTTTCCAGTTCAAGTGGTCAACTTCTCCCATGAAGATGTTTGGCTGCCCCCTAAAGTTCGGCTTGGGATACTTACCCACTGTCAGTGTGTTGAGAGTGACGTCTGCGAGGCAAAATTCCAGCTCATCTCTGCTGCCCCTGAAGTGGGAATTGACCAGGAAGATGAACCAGAGTCTAATACTGACCTAAGTAATCTGTTAAGTAGACTACATATGGGGGGGGGGGGGCAAAGCTCAGTGAGCAAGCAAAGCTCAGTGAACTACTTCTGAAGTATGCAGATGTGTTTGAGGTCCGTGATGAAGACCTGGGATATACAGACCTGGTGAAGCATGAAATCCACTTGACAGATGATGCTCCATTTGCTCAGCCATATCGTAGGATACCGCCAACCCAGTTTAAAAAGGTCAAAGAGCACATCTCGGGGTTACTCCGGAAGGGTGTCATCCAGGAAAGGTCGAGTTCCTACGCTTCACCCATCGTTCTGGTGCGCAAGGCTGATGGAAGCCTGAGGCTGTGCGTGGATTATAGGAGACTGAACTCCAAGACTAAATGTGACACTTTTCCATTGCCACGCATAGGTGTGAGTACAGACCCTGGTATGATAAGTGCAGTTCGGGAGTGGCCAGTCCCCAGCACTCTCAAGGAACTCAGATCATTCCTGGGGTTTTGTAGCTATTACAGGAGATTCATCGAAGGTTTCTCCCAGATAGCGGGGCCGTTGCATGATGTAGTGAATGTGTGCCTTAGGGAGATAAGTCACGTCAAGGCAGCTCAGCTGAATAAGAGCTCTTGGACTTCTCAGTGTCAAATGACATTTGAGCGTCTCAAAGACAAACTTAACAGTGCACCAACGCTAGGGTATGCTGATTTCACACTTCCCTTTTTGATTGAGACTGATGCGAGCAACATTGGGTTAGAAGCAGTCTTGTACCAGCATAAAAAGGGTAAGAAGACTGGGATTGCTTATGCCAGTAGAAGGATAAGATAAAAACTACAGCAGCATGAAGCTGGAACTGTTAGCGGTTAAGTGGGGGGTCACTGAAAAGTTCATTGAACAACACTGGGCTGCTCAACTCGCTGTTTTTAATTTTGATGCCAAGTACCTGGGTGATGCAACACTACTGCTGATGCCCTTTCTAGGAGACCAGGATACGATGAACCAGACTCTGAAAGTGAAGACATGGAGTACGATAGCTGCGTGGCGATCTGTAACTCTCTCAGGACAGGAACAGCTCTGGGACCAGACCTTTTGGCAGTAGGAGTTGAGTGCAGGAAAGTCAGGCAGCTACAGGCATCCTTGGCAGGAGAAGAGGATGTTGGGTGTGAGAATACCTCCACTTTGCCAGGGTATTCTAAGTCAGAACTTTGTCAGTTTCAAGAGTCTGATCCAACCCTCGGGTTGTTCAAGAAGTTCTGGAGCCGGCAAGGGAAACCTACCAAGCAAGAGTGGTTGGGTTTGTCCAGGAATGTGCGTTCCCTTTTGAAACAATTGTCAAAGATCATGGAAAAGGATGGTCTCTTATACCGTGTTATTGATGATGTCCACAGAATGTCACCAGTTGTTGCTATCCACCTGTCTGACAGAACAAGTCCTGAAGAATATCCATGATCAGATGGGCCATGAGGGTGTAGAGAGGACATTAGCTCTGTTGAGACAGAGATGTTTCTGATGAGGAATGTATGAGGATGTGGAACGGTGGGTGAAGTGATGTCAGCGCTGTGTGTTATCAAAGATGCTGCAACCAAAGATTAAGGCACCTTTGGCTTCATTCTTGTCCACCCGGCCACTGGAGGTTGTATATGGGATCAATATCCCGCCAAATGTATTGCGGCCACGGATTAAAATATAATGAGCGTGAATTAAAAAATAACAAGCATGAATAAAAACTTTAAACACATAAAAAAATATTTTTCACAAAACTTAAACTTGTTCATGTTTTCTTTAAAATTGTTTTCCTTGGTTTTATATATTTTTTTTTTTGTACGCTTGTGCTGTTTTTCTCTTCGCTCTTCTTTTGATGTTCTGCGCTTGCCCAAATGTTGCAGTTCTAGTTTCATGTAAATTAGGGCGGGCTGAAGCGTCACCATTGGTCCACTAGTTCTAGATTGACAGCTCCTCCTCTAGCCAATCAATCGAAGAGGGGAGTTCACGTCACTCCAATGCGACTCACGCTACTGATTCTCACTCATACAGGGGAAGACAACAGTTTATTTTAAACGTTACAAGGACTTTTAAGCAGTAAAGCTATCTGAACTCTGGACATATACAAATAATCTCTATTTATAATAATTCCTCTTTTTTGAGATAGCCTACATTATAATGTGCACACTGGTAATTGGTGTTAAACAATACTTGGCTCATGATGTTAATATGCTAAGGCAACTCTAAAACATCCTGCAGTTTGTTTTTATATATATATATAAAATTATTACAGACATTATAGACAAGACAACTGTCACAGTCCTCGTCTGCACCTGTCTGTCTTTTGTCTTCACTACACTTCCCAGGATCCTCTTGTCTCCACACCTGAACTCACTCCCTCATTATCCACCTGTCCCTCATCATCATCATCTGTGTCACCTGTCTTCACCTCGTTAATGTTCATTTGGACTAGTATTTAGTTTGCTTGTGTTCAGTCTTTCTTTGTCGGTAATTGTATTATGTTATGCTGTTTTTGTGAGTGTTCCTGCCCGTCTTCCTGCCTGTAGTTGTTGTTTTGATCATAAGTAAAACGTTTGAATTGGAGCCTTTTTGACTCTGCCTGCCTTCTTCTACCCACACCACACCCATGACAGAAGAACCGACCACTCTAAAATGGATATCCCTGCTGTCCTCCTCCTGTGTTTAGAGCAGGGGAAACAATCGTTGGAGGAACACACGCGGACCTTTCTAGAGACTGCTCATCTAACTCACTACCCGGATGTCTGCCTCTGCACGTTTTTTAAGGTGAGCTTGAATGACGTATGCAGAGAGCAGTTAACCGGAGAAGGTCCCCGGGATAACTTTGCTGCCTTTGTGGAGTGGGTGCTGGAGAGCTGTAACTCTCCCTTCACCATCTGCTTTGGAGAAGATCTCGTCAGCGCTCTTCCGGAGTCTCATCCCGCCGAGCCCTCGCCGTTAGTCCCATCCAGCCCTGTCCAGCCAGAGCCTTCACCGCTGGTCCCGTCCAGCCCAGTCAAGCCTTCACCGCTGGTCCCGTCAAGCCTTCACGCTGGTCCCGTCCAGCCCAGTCAAGCCTTCACCGCTGGTCCCGTCCAGCCACATCCAGTCAGAGCTTCACGTCAGCCACGTCCAGTCAGAGCTTCACGTCAGCCACGTCCAGCCAGAGCTTCACGTCAGCCGCCGTCCAGCCAGAGCTTCACGTCAGCCGCCGTCCAGCCAGAGCTTCACGTCAGCCGCCGTCCAGCCAGAGCTTCACGTCAGCCGCCGTCCAGCCAGAGCTTCACGTCAGCCGCCGTCCGAAGGGGTCTCTCCGCCATGGCCGCCCGAAGGGGTCTCTCCGCCATGGCCGCCCGAAGGGGTCTCTCCGCCATGGCCGCCCGAAGGGGTCTCTCCGCCATGGCCGCCCGAAGGGGTCTCTCCGCCATGGCCGCCCGAAGGGTCCGCACCGCCATGGCCGCCCGAAGGGTCCGCTCCGCCATGGCCGCCCGAAGGGGTCTCTCCACCTGCACGTCCTGCTCTGCCCTGGCCACGCCCACGTCCTGCTCCACCCATGGCCGCCTGGTCCATCCTGGAGTCCGTCCTCCTGCACCCGGTCCGCCTTCCCGTCACGGACTCCAGGATGCCCACCCTCCCACCCCTGTTCTAAGGCGTGAGGTCACACCTACCGGGAGGGGGGAGTAATGTCACAGTCCTCGTCTGCACCTGTCTGTATTTTGTCTTCACTACACTTCCCAGGATCCTCTTGTCTCCACACCAGGGCCCGTATGTATAAAGCCACTCAGAGTAAAATTTTAGTCTCAAGTCTGTCAAAATTCTAAGAATTACATAATTTTACTCTTATTCCTAAACTTAAGAGTAAGTGTGATTCATAAAGGTTCCTAAGTGTTAAGACTTGGTCTCAGCTCCTAAATTATTTAAGAGAGCTGGAGAGGTCTCCTAACCTAGTTAGGAGTAACAAGATGGCAGCAGAGAGATTATGCACTTTTTAACAAAAATATGAGGTATTGTAGTAAAATGAGTTGATGAAATGATAAAAAAACTTGAATCATCAAGGTATTCTTTTTGTAACTTGCCTTTAAAAAAGTTTTATAGCAATGAAATTAAAGTATTATTTATATTTTTGGCGACTGGAATTCATCAGTGCACCTGTGATGACTCGGGGCTTCATTTGGCCATAGTCACGTGACATGGGTGCATTCAGTCGCCCTTCAGTCCACAGTTAGTAGGCTCTTGAATAGCACTATAGTGCAGCCCATTCTCACCCCAAGGCGTCATCTAACTGACGCCTTGGGAATCAGTTTGACCATGCTTCAATATTCGACGTTAAAGGTACCCTTTAGCGTCAGTTAGTTGACGCGATCCCAGGGCGTCATCTAACTGACGCGTTACCCTTAGCGTCAGTTAGATGACGCCCTTCTACCCAGACCTAAACCTACCCGCGTCATCTAACTGACGCGTTACCCTTAGCGTCAGTTAGATGACGCCCTGGGATCGCGTCAACTAACTGACGCTAAAGGGTACCTTTAGCGTCGAATATTGAAGCATGGTCAAAATTGTCAGTTAGATGACGCCTTGGGGTGAGAATGCGTTGCATAGTGACACTGACCACACCAAATATACAGTGGTGGCCAAAAGTGATGTGCAGAGTTTTTTTTTTTAACCCTTCAAGTTTGCTTAAACCTTAAAAGGAAAATATTTTTATATTTATATTTTTTTATATATATGAGGGGAGAACAAAACACTAAACTTAATCAATGTATTCATTTGACAAAATTATTTCATGTCACCTTTATTTCTACGGTGCTTTTTACAATACAGATTGTTTCAAAGCAGCTTTGCAGAGATTACAGGAAAAGTTAGTTTTGGCTGTACAGCAGCTCTAGAAGAAAATAGTGTCATTGTCCTGCTTAAGTAAATTCAGTGTTTATTAATTTCAACCAGAAAGACTCGGGAGGCAAAATGACGTGACACAGTTTATTAACAGCCCAGCAAGCAAGTATTGTGTTATAAAGATATGTTGCGTAGCTCGCAATCCGAGGGTAACGCAATCTGTTTTTTTTTTTATACCTCCCGACCCCCGGGAGGTATATTAGTCTTCCTGGCAGAACTTAAGCTAAAGCATTCATTTCCATTGTAAAAAATCATTAGTTATCTATTTAGTTCATTTATATCTACAGCCACTCTCAGTTCTCATATAATGGTGTCAATGCAGGCAGATCAATACTATTTTTAAATATTAAGTGACAAATAAGGGCAAATACAGCTACAGGTTTTAGAAAAACTAAAAAGCTCACAGGAGAAAAAACATACATTGTCTGCAACATAATCATTTCTTAATATTTCATTATCCTCTCTTGTTTTTTCACCTGTTCATAATTTATTTGTATGAAAGCCTTGCTAAAAATTATGTCTGTACAATTTGGAATGTTTCATTGTTATCACAAATAAACAATTGACTCCAGGCACAACTACACAATACGCTTACAAAATATTTAACACATTTTTAATACTATTTGAATAAAGGGTGAATCTGACAATTTTCCTTCAATACTAATTTGTGATAATTTTGCACAATGCAAAGCAATTAAAAAAATAAATTTAAATATTAAAGTTTCAGTGTCTTAATTAAATTATTTTGTTATAATTACATTAAATGTTTGGTGTCATGCTGCAGTGACCTCACCCTTGCAGGCTCACTATTGGCTGATTCAGAGGTTCAGGGCGGCCATTTTGGGTTAATATCATTGTAGTCCTTAGTTTGCAGCACTTAAGTGCTACGTCAGTCAGCACTTAAGAATCAGTCTTATACTTTACTGAAAGTTGCTTTTAGCTGCTTTATAAAAGTATCTTACTCTTAGAGAAGTCCTACTTTTTACTAAGTATTTTTTGACACTTAAGTCAAAGCTTAAGACTATTCTTAAGAGCATTTCTTAGAAGTTTTATACATACGGGCCCTGAACTCACTCCCTCATTATCCACCTGTCCCTCGTCATCATCATCTGTCACCTGTCTTCACCTCGTTAGTGTTCATTTGGACTAGTATTTAGTTTGCTTGTGTTCAGTCTGTCTTTGTCGGTTCTTGTATCATGTTACGCTGTTTTTGTGAGTGTTCCTGCCCGTCTTCCTGCCTGTACCTGTTTGTTGTTTTGATCATAAGTAAAACGTTTGAATTGGAGCCTTTTTGACTCTGCCTGCCTTCTACCCACACCACACCCGTGACAACAACATTCATGTTCCATTACAGACACGGCCTATGGTGCAAAAACTACAAGACAAATCTAAGACATTTGTGGTACAGTTCAGAGTATGTAAAACAAAGAACAACAACTACTACATTTTAAAATGAACATGTAGGCCATGTTCATGAACATGTAAAAGAAAAAAACGCACAGCCTACCTAACGATCCGTTACAGTTAAATACGCCATCCTCAAATATTTTCTTAATTGTTGTTAAGTGATCATTCAGGTAGCCTGGTAAATTAAGACTAGATGTAGCTACAATATCACAAAAGATTAATTAAAATGATAGTGTACAGAGGAGATTACAGAAACCAGGTGGATTTGATGCAGTGATTTATTAGTCTACATACTTATTGTGTTCATATACATAGTGTTACGTACCCTAACCGTCTAGGGGTCGGAAGGAGAAGTAACAAAGGAAAGAAAACGTAAAATGAACATTAAAAAAAGGCGAGAACACACTTCAATTCCTCTGTCCCAGAGTGAAGATCAGACTACGGTAGTTGGTATGTGAATCAAAGAAAGAATATTGTATTTATTTACAATAGCAAAGTAAAAGACAAAACACAGGTAACTAGGAACAATGTCTCAGGGGAGAGCAAGGCCCAAAATTACAAACAAAACGGCCCTCTACCTAATTTAGGAGGAATCCTAAATAACCTAAGATTAAAGAAAAAGAAATGAACAACATAAACTTCCCTCGCTATATCAAAAACAGGGACAAAAACAGTATTAAAGAAAAAAGGCACTCACCCCCTACAGCTAGGGATGGCTGACGCGAAACAGTCGTTCCGAAGCTTTGCGAGATCCCGAAGCGCAGATGTTTCGAAACACTGATTCGAAGCATGATTCAAAACACCCATGTCACGTGACTATGGCCAAATGAAGCCCCGAAGTGTTTCACTAAGCGTTTCATCAGGTGTGATCCGCCGAATCAGCGTTTGATTGACACGGTCGGAAACAGACCACACAATCGCCAGTGTTGGGGAGTAGTTAACTACAAGTAGCAATGCTACTAACTTAACTACATTTTTCAGTAGCTTGGCAGTAGCTCAGTTGCTTTTTAAACAGTGTAGCTTTTCCAGTAGCTAACTACTTTTTGCAGCAAGTAGCGGTGTAGCTCGAGCAAAAGCTACATTGCGTTTTGTCGAGCCTGCGCGAATCAGTGCGATGCAAGGATATTCTTCGTTAGATTACAAACAAATTTTTTGCCATTACCGCCACCTGTTGTTTAATCACGCATCTTGCGGCTAACGGTTCACTGACGTACAGAAGTGGGTTGACACACCCCATGATGGAGCAAGATGTGGCGGCAGATTTGGAGGATGGAGAAGCAACTAATGTTAATTACCGGTATTTTTGAGAAAATACATGCAATTTACGTTGGATGTATATTTTGTTCTTGCAATGTTGTATTTGTTGCACAAATACACGTGTGTAAACATTCCTCACTTATTCAGTTATTTATAATATAGGCTACAATGCTCAAAAATAGCAAAAGTAGTTTCAATGTAGCTAGCTACTTTTTGATAGTAACTTGTAGTGTAGCTAACTACTTTTCCAAAAGGGTAGCTTGACTGTAGTTTAACCTCTTTAACTTACGAGTAGCTTGTAGCTTGTCAAACTACAGTTTCAGAGTAGCTTCCCCAACACTGACAATCGCACATCTGTATAAAAGTGAAATCAACGCATATTGACCTCGTGGGTTTTTGTGAGAGGAGTTTGATTTTGAGATAGCGGATTTTTGGTGATATAGTGACATTTATAGTGCGATTTGTTTAGTTATATTTAGGCTTACATTTAGGCTAAATTTACACAACACATTGACTGATAGGCTAGAGACATAGAGTATACATATAGTGACAAATTAATAGATACATAGATAGAAATATATATAGACAGCTAGATTAATAGATAGATACATACATATGAAGAGTTCAGATGCAAGAGCCTAAATGCCATCTGAAATTTTCTTCTAAAATGATAATTTTTATCAAGCTTGTATATTTAAAGCTACACTGTGTGATTTTTACCCCCATCTAGCGGTGAAAAGGTATATGACCATCCAGTGAATATTAGTTTCTGTTCCTCTCAATTCCGATTTCGGTTTAACTCCTACGGTGGCCAATGTAGTCCAGGATTAACATGGCTTCCAGTTCGACCTCCTCGACACGGTGCCATCGAGTGTTAAAACGCGAAAGGCGAAGCTTTATGTCCCTCTTTGGCTAATGTACTTTCAAGATGGAGGGGCAACATGGCGACCGACATTAGAACCCCTTACCCGTATGTATTTTCAATGGCATATTATACACTCACGAGAATACTTTATTACTTGAACGAAGTAAATATACATTAATGAGCACATATATTTTTGAAAGAACTAAGTGTTTTTAGCTAACAATAAACTAAAAAAATTACACAGTGTAGCTTTAAGTTCAATAATTTCACTTAAATGGCAATTAATTTGTCTTGCCATTTAAGTGAAATTATTGAACTTAAATATACAAGCTTGATAAAAATTATAATTTTAGAAGAAAATTTCAGTTGGCATTTAGAGACTTTTGCATCTGAACTCTTCATATATAGATAAAGATAGGTTGCATATATAAATACATAGATTGTAGATACATAGATTATAAAAACATATCTAAATACATAGATTATAGATACATATTATATATACATATCTAAATACATAGATAGATTGTAGATACATATATCTAATTAGGCTGGAGAAATTATCTGTAAAAAAAGTAGGCTAAGTCCTTCCACAGCAGAGAAATTAATATTTTTGAATAAAAATATGTAAAAAAGTGAGACATCGTGGCTTGATTTATTTTATTAATATTACAGTAAAAAGAGTGCACCGATCAAACCTCAGGCCTTGCAATAGTCCAGTCCCAGTGCCCTGCCAAGGCGTCGGAAGCCATCTGTGCAGGAGGTACCTACCTCAGCTGTGGAGTCAGAGATCCCCTCAGAGTGTGTTCAGGTGGAGGAAGTTTTGTGTCCTGGGGAGAAACTGACAGTAGCTTCAACATCTGAATGTGTTAAACAGCCAGTTCCTGAGCTCGAAGACTCTTTCAATGATCAGGCAGAGGAATCTGGTGGGAGCAGAGACTGGTTAGGAGCCATGAGACTCTACCTAGTGCTACCCTGGAAGTGACGCAAGTATCTCTGGAGCCAGAAAACGGAAGTATTCATTTACCTGCTGAGAATCCAGCGATGAGACCAGTGCCTACACCTATAAAGAAAAGAGGGTAACACTTTATTTGAAGGGGTGTGCATAAGACTGACATGACATAACACCTGTCATGAACATGAAGGAGTCTTTATGAATGTTTATGACTGTTGTCATTAAGTGTCATTTGGTTAATTATGACACTTTTAATGCAGAGTTGACATTGTTTAAAATGTCTTTGTAATGACAACTTGACATTAACCAAGACAAAAATGTCTTGATTATGACAACTTGATATTAACAAAGATAGAAATGTCTTTATGACAACTTGACATTAACCAAGAAATCATAACCTGTCAACCTGTCACAAATATGTCATAACAGGTCTAATTATCAAACTTAAAGAAGTTATTTAGCTTTGCGTTGACATTACATTACCCTGTCATATGTGGTTGGTTTTGACTTTGGCCGTCATGACACCATTATAACTGTGTCATGAATATTTTACTTGTCCTCAAGTAAAGTGGAACACGTTGGACTAGTTATAAAGATGTCATTAAGGGTTATTACACTGTCAAATGCTTTAACAACAGTGTCATTAATATTTCGGTAACGCTTCCTTTTACAGTCCAGTTACCCATGTAAATACTATGTACTTATTTAAGTAACTACAATTACTGGGTATTAACTAGTACTTACCCTAAACCTACCCCTAAACCTACCCCTGTTCCATGTACTTACCTTATATTAGCCAATACTTTCTAGGTAAGTACACTGTAAGTACTGTACTGTAAAAGGAAGCGTTACCAATATTTCCCCTTACCTCAAGTAAAGTGGAACACGTTAAACTAGTTATAATTTAATTATATATATATAATTAATAATGCAAATCAACTTTGCATTAAAAGTGTCATAATTTACCGAATGACACTTAATGACAACAGTCATAAACATTCATAAAGACTCCTTCATGTTCATGACAGGTGTTATGTCATGTTTATGACAGTGTCATGTCAGTCTTATGCACACCCCTTCAAATAAAGTGTTACCGAAAAGGGAAGAGTGTGTTAAGCCAGAAGTGCCTTGTCCTGCTGTGCGTAAAACACTGAGGAAAACTGCAGGGGTGCATAGTAATCCAAACCGATTGCCCAAATCCGCGTGCGATGCAGTGTCTTTTAGTCCTGATGTTCTCTCCCAGGTGCTAGCCGGAATGGTCCTTTAAACCACTGGGAAGCTTCAAGGGGGACAAGATGATTAGTGTTGGTAGTCACCGAGGACGTTGACTGAAGGCAGGGGAGAGTGTAACCAGGGCAGGAATAGCCTAATGTTCCCTGGTAATTTACCCTTATGGTGGCTTTGACTCAGCCGCGTGCTGTGCCCTTTAAGAGTGTGTGCATGCGCAAATGAGAAATAGAGCATCACAGTCCCGCCCACAGCCTGAGAGAGCGTTGGTGCCGGAAGTAATTTTCCCATTCATTTCTCCCATTGACATTTTGTAAAATCCATATCTAAATAGTAGAAGAGCATGTCTGAGGATAACCAGCTACGGCTGAACTCATAAGCACACAACATATCATTGAGTGAAAAAACGAAGAGAAAATCCAAAAAAAGTCAAGGGTACAACCCTGTGTACATATTTTCATTTCCGAGCAAAGGAACTATTCCTCCCATAAACCACCGCGCCTCACTAAAGTTGACTGAAAGCCACCGTGAAAGAGCCTTTTGAGTGACTTCCAAATCTGACGACGGCAACGTGAACTTTTTCCTCCAGTGAATTTTATATAGTGAATGTGCAGGAAAGCGTCTCGGGTTACGACTGTAACCCTCGTTCCCTG
This sequence comes from Chrosomus eos, assembly GCA_036326025.1. NCBI lineage: Eukaryota > Metazoa > Chordata > Actinopteri > Cypriniformes > Leuciscidae > Chrosomus > Chrosomus eos. The sequence continues at coordinate 2,320,597 of CM070826.1, forward strand.
AGAAGGGAACGAGATGCTGCATCGAGAATCGACACATTGGGGAATGCTTCCAGCATGATGCGTCTGAAGCCTGTATAGAACTAGTCCAATCTTGATTGGTGTTGCGTCATGACGTCACTCGTGACGTCGCATGTGATGGTGAGCGGAAGCTATAAAGGCGGAACCGGAACAAACAATGTCAGCTTTCGGTTGGTCGAAGCAAGCCGCTCTCAGGGGGCGCTAGAAGGGTGGCCGAGGGACGCAGCATCTCGTTCCCTTCTCAGGGAACGAGGGTTACAGTCGTAACCCGAGACGTTCCCTTTCAAGGGAACTCGCGCTGCGTCGAGAATCGACACATTGGGGAACGAAATGCCCACTGCACCACACTCAAAGAATATGCCCTGGTGTGAAGCAATCTGGCACACCTAGGACGAGAGAACTTGTGAACCCGGAGTAGGCGGCAGATCCAGACTGTAGTGTCTAATGAATGTGTGAGGGGAGGCCCAACCTGCGGCATCGCAGACCTCCTGAAGAGAAACTCCTGGCAGAAAAGCTTTAGAGGAAGCCACTCCTCTAGTTGAGTGGGCTTTTACTAGCAGAGGTGAAGGCAATCTGCGCGCCTCATAAGCTAAAGAAATGGCCTCTACTATCCATCTGCTGATAGTCTGCTTGGAAACCGAGGAGCCCCTCTTAGGTGACCCGAAACATAAAAGTAACTGGTCCAACTTCCTAAAGCCCGAGGTCCTATGCACATAAACCTCCAGGGCTCGGACCGGGCACAATAAATGCTGTTTAGCTTGCTCATCCGAAACATGCGGTGGAGGATAAAAAGCCTGAAGAACAATAGACCATGCTACATTTGATGGAACCTTAGGCACATAGGCAGGTCTGGGGTGGAGAAAAGCCTTTACTCTACCAGAAGCAAACCAAGAAGGAGCAACCGATAATGCCTGCAAGTCCCCAACTCTTTTGAGGGACGTAATGGCAAGCAAGAAGGCTACTTTAAAGGACAGAAATCTCTCAGATACCTCGTCCAATGGTTCGAAGGGTGCCAGGGATAACCCCTCGAGGACCACTGTCAAGTCCCAAGCGGGAACCCTGGACTGAGTGATAGGCCTAATCCTCCTAGCTCCACGAAGAAAACATACAATGAGTGGGTGTCTCCCCAAGGCGTGTTTCCCCACCCCTAGAGGCGTGTGGAAGGCAGCTATGGCCGCCACATAGACCTTAAGCGTGGATGGGGAGAGTCCATTAGAGAAACGATTCTGGAGGAACTCCAGTACTGAAGCCACCGGGCAGTTAACTGGGTCCAACTGACGTTCCCAGCACCATAAGTTAAAAACATTCCATTTTAACGCATATAGTTTTCTCGTGGAGGGGGCTCTAGAGTTTAAAATGGTCTCAACAACCTCGGTTGAGAGACCCTCATTCATGAGCTGGTCCCCTTCATGAGGGGCCAGACCCATAGTTTCCATAATTCCGGCCAAGGGTGAAATATTGTGCCTCTGGCCTGAGAAAGAATGTCTCTCCTGATCGGAATTTGCCACGGAGAGCCCACCAGGAGGACCATAATGTCCGAAAACCATACTCGGGCCGGCCAGTACGGTGCTACTAGGAGTAAGCTGATCCCATACCGCCGGACCCTCTGTAGAACCCTTGGAAGCAGAGCAATCGGGGGAAAAGTGTACAAATGTAGCCTCGGCCACGTCTGTACCATCGCATCCAGCCCCAGGGGAGCTGGATGCGAGAGAGAGAAACAGAGTGGACAGTGAGTGTTCTCGTGAGAGGCAAATAGGTCCACTTCCGCCTGTCCAAACTCCTTCCATATTAGCTCCACCGACTCGGGGTGGAGTCTCCACTCCCCGGGCCTCAGCCCCTGCCTCGACAGGATGTCTGCTCCCACATTGCTGACCCCAGGGATAAACATCGCTCTGACTGATAACAGTTTGCCCTGGGACCGCAGGAGGACCTGATGCGCCAGTCTGCATAGAGGGCGCGACCTCAGGCCCCCCTGACGATTTATATATGAGACCACCGACATATTGTCTGTCCGAACTAGGACATGATGGCCCAAGAGGTCTGGAAGGAAGTGTCTGAGAGCTAGAGACACAGCCAGCATCTCCAGGCAGTTTATGTGCCAAGAGAGATGATGGTCCTTCCAAAGACCCCTGGTGTAGCGGCTTTCCATAACCGCACCCCAGCCTGTGAGAGAAGCATCCGTAGTCACAATTTTTCTTTGACATGGTGCTCCCAACACAGGACCTAGGGACAGGAACCAAGGTTTCCTCCACATTACCAAAGAACGAAGGCATCTGCGTGTTACTTTGATTATGCGAAATGGGCTGCCCCTCGGGGAAAACCCACTGGTCCTGAGCCACCACTGTAGGGCTCTCATATGCAGCAGGCCAAAAGGAATCACAGTGATATTTTGACCTAGCCTGAGGCTCGAGACTGTAGTCAAGATGGTATTTATACGAGGGGGAGACCGCTGTGCCCGCATCGTAGTTGAGTCCCAAATTACCCCCAGAAGAGTATTCCTCTGTAGAGGCACCAAGGAACTCTTCTTGACATTGAGTCTTAATCCCAAGCACCTTAGATGGTCCAGAACAACATCTCGATGTTGAACCGCCGTGTTCTCTGACTGCGCCAGGATAAGCCAGTCGTCGATATAATTGAGGATGCGAATGCCTTGAAGTCTCAAAGGAGCAAGGGCAGCATCCATGCTTTTTGTGAAGGTGCGAGGAGACAAAGCTAGGCCGAATGGAAGAACCCTGTACTGATAAGCCTTTCCCCCGAAAGCGAACCTTAGGAACTTCCTTTGATGTGGAAGGATGGATATATGGAAGTAAGCTTCTTTTCGATCTATCGTGACAAACCAGTCCTCGGATCTGATCTGACTCACGATAATAGGTATCGTTAACATTTTGAACCTGTATCTCCTCAGAGACCGGTTCAATACCCTGAGATCTATAATGGGACGTAACCCTCCATCCTTTTTGGGAACTATGAAGTACCGGCTGTAGAACCCGGTTTCTCGCTCTTTGGGAGGAACATACTCTATGGCCTCCTTCGCTAAGATGGACTGAACTTCCTTTTCCCCAGTGTGTTTACTAACTTGTTGAATTTGGGTGGGCGATAATTGAACTGAATTTTGTACCCCCGTTCCACTGTATGCAGGACCCATTGAGATATATTTTGAAGACCTTTCCAGTTGTCTAAATAATCTACTAGGGGGACCAGTCTCTCGGGACTGGCCTCTGGTGTTAAAATCGATATATCGGTGACCTGAAGCATTTGTCTGGCAGGAACTAACCGAATTATTCTTTCTGCATGCCTCGTGAGAGGAAGCGAACTCGACAGGGCCACCAAATTTCTGGGCGGACAGTGTGATATACGTTCGCTGGAAACCAATGCGTCCCGATGCGCTCTTAGCGGCGGGAAGCAAACATCGATTTCCTGAGGGCTCCGCGAAGGAGTGAGTTGTTGATACTCTATCGCGGGGGGGACCACCCTCAGAGGCCTGCGCAACACGTCAGGGCCTCTTCGCTGAAGCCTTCCTAGCCTGAATGACAGTCCTCAGATCTGTCCTAGGTTTGGAAGGCTTCGGCTGAGAATGCTGCCTCTGGCTCCAGGCCTTTTGCGGGGGAGCACGAGAGGCAACACTCTCCTTCTGCTGCTGCAGGTGTGAGGAGCTGGCGGCAGCCTCGTGAGACTGCTCCCTGGCAGCAGCCCCACGAGACTTGGAACGACGGCGGGGGATAAGATGTTTTAATGCGGCTGACTGTCGTTTCGTCTCCTGAAACCTCTCGACGACAGTACTGACTGCGTCACCGAAGACGCCAGAAGACGAAATCGGGGCGTCGAGGAGGAAGGCCCTGTCCCTGTCCCCAACGGCCGACAGATTCAGCCACAAATGTCTCTCCGTGGCTACAAAGGCTGCCATAGAACGACCGATTGCACGGGCCGTCTCCTTGGTAGCACGAAGAGATATGTCAGTTGCTCGAAGCATCTCTTGAATATCATTGAACGTGACCTCCCCGCTGTCGTCCACATCTTTTAACAGGTCGGCCTGGTATGCCTGCAAAAGCCCCATTGTGTGCAGACATGCGCCAGCCCGACCCGCCGCCATATAAGCCTTCCCTACCAAGGCCGATGTTGTACGGCAGGGCTTGGAGGGAAGCGCCGGAGCTCTCAGGGACGAAGAGGCCTCCGGCGAGAGATGAGATGCAAAAGTCTCTTCAACCCGAGGCATCGTCCCATAACCCATCTCTCTCGACCCCATTATTGTTGCATACACATTTAGTTTGGGGCTGGAAAGTCGAGAAGAGAAAGGCTTGTTCCACGATCTCGACACCTCGGTGTGGAGATCGTTCAAGAACGGGAGACTCCGGCGCGAAGGCTGTGACCGGGCTTGCAGGAAGCGCTCATCGAGCTTGCTTTTAACTGTCGCTTCCTGCTTTTCTGGTGGCCAATCGATATTTAATTTGGCCACAGCCCTGGTCACAACCTCCAGCAGCTCTTCTGATGCAGGTGAATGTGATGGCAGATCTTCACATTCTCCTGCATCGATGCTCAAAATATCCACCTCCTCGGAGGCAGATAATTCGGCATCGGGTCCGGATCACGGGAGGAAGAAGCCGCAGAGCGGGCTTCCAAACCGTGAGCGGGACCATGGGAACTAACCGATGAATGCTGAGAAAGGGCCGAAGCCGTCTTAACATCCTCAGCTAGATCCCTTTGTGATCCCCATGAATGCAGGCGCCACGCTGCCTCGACAGACACGGGACCTGATCCACAGGGAGCGCGTGCCTGGCCTGATTCATCGAACAGGCTCAGGCGGGAGCGGACCGTTCTCATGGGCATGAGATCACAGTTTGCACAGACAGCGCCCTCGAGCGCTGCCCGTGCATGCTTCACTCCCAAACAAACAACACAAAGAGAGTGTGTGTCACCCTCGCTTAAAAAGCATGGACAAGGGGACGAACACTGTCTAAATTGCTTTTTCTCTGCCATAATATATATTACATAATATATATTATATTATATTACATAATATATAGGGAAGGGATAATGACAATACAACATCAAATAAGACAAACAGTTCACACAGCGCTTCGCTGAAGAACAGAAAGCTGACATTGTTTGTTCCGGTTCCGCCTTTATAGCTTCCGCTCACCGTCACATGCGACGTCACGGGTGACGTCATGACGCAACACCAATCAAGATTGGACTAGTTCTATACAGGCTTCAGACGCGTCACACTGGAAGCGTTCCCCAATGTGTCGATTCTCGACGCAGCACGAGTTCCCTTGAAAGGGAACTCCTTTTCCTCGATTTACTGAAGCTTATGCACATGCTAAAACATTGAGCATCTGGCTCGCTCATAGGCTGTTTTGGGGCAACTGCACATCCAATGGAGCGGGGTCGTCTCTGAGGTGCGACCAATGAACTGAGCCCTACGTCATTACGCGGTCTTCCATTTATTTTAAAACAAGGTTAGTGCCCCATGAACTTTTGGCGTTTATATGAGCATATACAATCACTTAGTACAGCCGTAGCTGATTTTAAGTCTACCATGTATGGTTACGTTTTTATGGCTTATATCCCAAATGTCAATGGAGAACTTGTATTGAATTTTTACTTCCGGCACCGGCTGTGGGCGGGACTGTGATGCTCTATAGAGTGCGTCAGACTAATCAAGAGCACAGTTCAAAACAGAGTTACACAGAGGGAGAAATAGTTGATTAAAACTGTCAAAAAGAGAATATTTCCAGTTTGAGATTGACTTGTGAAACTGTGGTGATAACGTGTGATATCATCGAGTGTATAGTTTATTTCGCCATCCATACGAGTGTGTGTTCCTGCACGTGAGAGATCTTTCGTAGGGAAGGTGAATTCGGACCACGTTGACCAGATTGAGCGTAAGTTAAGCTAAAATGTTATAAGAGTTGTTAAAAAGGGTAAATAATGCTGTTTATTCCTTATATTAATGGACCATGCAGTAATTATTGTTCTTTATGCCATGTTAGAGGAGAGAAAGACAATAAGTGATATTGCACGTGTGCCAGCTACCATGTGAGCTTTTTCCGTGTGCTTCAGAGTCTCAATAATAGTGAGTTTTGCTCATTTTATTCTTCTAAAGTGTTTATGTATAGGTTATGAGGAATTTGTACCCTGTTTCAAGTGTATACTATTGAGTCTAGATAATGTGTGAATTGAACAAAAGGGGTTAAACTGTGAATTGTAATGTATTCATGTGGTGAAATGTGCAGATTTCTCATGTATGCTGTGTTTTCTTTTTTTTTTATTAGGCACATACAGGCCACTATCGTTGTTTTTGGCATACCTTTTGTTTATTTCTGAGATTATCAATGTGAAAACACCTTTGTATTTGTAAGACCCATATTACTTTGTTTCCTGCACTCATTGTAGTCAATTGGACTGTTTTGTTACAGTGAGAGGCGCTTGTCACTGCCCTGGCAAATCAGTCAGTAATTCATACTGTAACATTCGTTTGTTCGTTCTGTCAAGTTGCAGTTTGTTTGAAATAACAAACCTGTTCACCCGAAGGAAAACTCGACGAAGTGCTATTAGAAAACATCCTGTGATTCCTGTCATAGCTTTTTGGTACATAACAGCAATCGTAGATGCAACACGCATTTGAAAAAGCGAGGCACTGGAGAGCACAATTCGTTTGAATGCAAAATACAATTTCACCACTAGATAGGAGAAATTCATACACAATGCCATTTTAAAACCACAACAGAAATACCTGTTTTAATTACAAAGCATAAACAGCTGGAAAAATATTGACCTGTTTAACTGGACTATTAGATTTATTGTACACAACATGTTTTGCAACGCAACTTGTTTTTTCGGGCATTTCACTCACGCTTGATGTCAATGTCACATGCTAGGCTACTACTCAATTTATGATTGGTCACTGCCAAATTAAAAAAATTAGAGGGGAACTTGGCAACTCTAGCCATTTCTTCGCTGATTTTCACTTTTGTTGTTGCATGTTTTCTCAACGAGCTCCCCCTAGAGCTGTGGGGGTATATTTCACAACACTGTCGTAAAAAAACCTCACTTGCGGCCCCCTCCTCCCCCTTTCTACCGCTGCTCATGTGCATTTGTTATTGTCGGAGCCGGCCAACTTTATCGTGTGGAGTATGTCTACCGAGGTGGGTAATACATCATACACAGTATCATATGGGGTGTGTGTTAATGTCAAATTGCTGTAAAGCAGTTCGTGTTTCTCGCTCGTTCTCACTTCTCGCGAGACTTCCTATTTCCAACTTACCGGGACGTTAATCCCCATGTTGCAAGGTTGGTTTTCCGCCTGGGAACGCTAGGGGGAGCGGGGAAAGTCATCATTCTCACCGGAACAGGTTATTAAACCATCCAAATGATTTCTAAACGGTTTTATTAACCCTCAGAGACCTAAGGGTATTTTTACAATAAATTTTCCGTCTGGTGTTATTTACAAAAAAAGCTTGTAAAACATCAACCCTTTTGTGCACAGACAATTGACACACCTCTTTTTTTTTCAGGACAAATTGAACTTTCAGCATATTTGTGTTACATTGATGTCACCTGAATGTAAAATAAGTTATGGGACCATAAAGACAAATGAAAAAATAAATCGGAAATTGAATCACTCAAATATTTATTGAAATCTCACACAAATATATAAAAGCTAAGCAAATTTCCTCTGGAAAACAGTTTGTTCATCTCTTTGGAGTCCTGGAGCACAGGAATAAACATTATAACTTGTACAGAACCAAAACTATTTACATTTTTCCAAAAGAAGTCCAGGCTTTTTCATGAAATTCACTGGTGCCAAGCCTCAAAACAGTTCCTATCAGCAATCACACAGAGGGCCACATCACAGGCTTTGCATTTCTATTTTATTTATTCTTTTATTCATTATATTCTTTTTATACTTTTATTCTACATTTATACTACTATAATAATTTTTTACAGTAAATAAATAAATGGCACTTCAGCTGGGTCTTTCCTGGTAATCTAGTTCCTCATCTGTCAAAAAGCTCTGTCCTCCTGAAAATCCATCATCCTGCATGGCTTTTTACATCAATTTCTCAGATTTTCTGTGTTTCTCTGTGAAACGCATGTCTCCCTGAGTCTCTCTCCTCTCTCTCTCTCTCTCTCTCTCTCTCTCTCTCTCTCTCTCTCTCTCTCTCCTCTCTCCTCTCTCTCCTCTCTCTCTCTCTCTCCACTTGGTTCGTGCGTGCGTAATGACAATGACGCACCCAATGTTTACGACGGATCAGCCTGTAATTGGTCAAAAACCATCACGTGATATCCAAAATGGCAGCTCGCATCGAGCTAGCGGCAAAAATGACGAATATTTATAAATTATGGACTTCAAGTGTATCAAAGTTGGATATAAACGTTTGGATTTATTGCTGAAAAACTCTGAAAGGATGCACAAGTTCCAGGCTGGATAGAAAACCTTCTGTAAAGGCTAGAAAGACACCAAAGACACCCTCGGTATGGCTAGCTCGTCAGCTTTCTGCTGGAAAAAACGGTAAGAAAATCGATAAAAACTGTCATTGAAAAATATTATTTTTTATTGGAGGTGACGTGTGGCGTCGTCAACGATGCCGTCGGGCTCTGAGGGTTAAGTTTAAAAAGTTGCCTAGTTCCCCTTTAAATTGAATAATAAAATAACGTTATTAACCGGTTAATGGTCATTTCAAATAAACGTTTCTGTTCAGAACGATTAAAATTGATTTTGTTTTCGTTTTTTTTCCCGTTAAAATTTCGTTTGTTTCCGGTTTTCGTTCCCTGAACCGGTTAAGAGCCCTGTTTTAAACTATTTAATGTAGTAAACCACTGTGAAGTGATTCCACAGTACTAATCTGACAAACCCTGTTTGTGTTTGTTCTGTGTGTGTTTTTGGTATCAGGATCAGTGACATCAGTGTTAGTGAAGGAGGGAGAATCACTCACTCTAAACTCTGGTTTTACTGAAAGGAAGGATGATGATGTGATTCAGTGGAGGTGTGGATATTATGAAGACACTTTAATCGCTGAAATCAATAAACGGGCTGACAGAATCGCTGTATATTATGATGTTCTTGATGGAAGATTCAGAGACAGACTGAAGCTGAACAATCAAACTGGATCTCTGACCGTCAGAAACATCAGACCTGAACATGCTGGATATTATTCACTTCATATCAACATTGTGAGAAAGAGAAAGCTCAGTGTACGTATCTTAGGTGAGGTTAAAACATTTTTTTAACCCGTTTTTTAATGACAACATTTTTTTAAATTAATTCAAACATCATTTTGTTTCTTTAGTTGTTTTATGATATTGTTTATTTCAAACTGACATTTTAAACTATTTAGTAAAACATTATTAAGTGATTTTATTAATCTGACAAACCCTGTTTGTCTTTGTTTTTGGTATCAGGATCAGTGACATCAGTGTTCGTGATGAAGGGAGATTCAGTCACTCTAAGCTCTGATCTCACTGAAATGAAGGATGATGATTGGATTCAGTTTGTAACTGAAAACACTTTAATCGCTGAAATCAATAAACGGGTCGACAGAATCGCTGTATATGATGATGTTCTTGATGGGAGATTCAGAGACAGACTGAAGCTGAACAATCAAACTGGATCTCTGACCATCATAAACACCACAACTGAACATGCTGGAGATTATACACTACAATGCAACTTTATGAAAACTGAGTTCTTTCTCGCTGTCTTTGGTGAGTTCGATTTTTCTCACCATTTTAATCACCAGATACAATTATTAATCAAAAAAACATGTTGCGTCTTTTCTGTCTGTTATTGTTTTATGGTATTGTTTATTTGAAATTTAAATATATCAAATTATTTACTTTTAAAAGCAATCATAAAGTTATTTAAAATCTCTCTCTACTACAAACTCTGTTTCTGTTTGTTCTCCATTTGTTGATACAGTTGAAATATCAGTGAAGGAGGGAGAATCCTTTACTCTAAACTCTGATCTCACTGAAATGAAGGATTATGATTGGATTCGGTGGATGTTTAGAAATGAAGCCATATTAATAGCTGAAATCAATAAACAGGCAGACAGAATCGCTGTATATGATGATGTTCTTGATGGGAGATTCAGAGACAGACTGAAGCTGAACAATCAAACTGGATCTCTGACCATCACAAACATCACAACTGAACATGCTGGAGATTATTCACTACAGATGTTTCAATACAGTTTCTCATCAAACGCATACAGAGTTTCTGTCTCTGGTGAGTAGAGATCATTTGTCCTGTCCTTCAAATATACATGTATATGTAGGATGGTGAAGAATGTAGTGTGACCTAGAAGAATCATCTAGAAGAATCTTTATTTCACTATCTTTAATTGTAATCTCATCCCAGATGTTTCTATGTTTATTTATGGTCTAGAATGGTTTATAGATGTTTAAAAAATCATTAATTTAGGCTGATAGGTACGCGTTAACAGCAAAGGGTCGTGGATGATAAGCGAATGCGTTGTAATATGTTACCATGTGCCTGTGTGAGCAACGGCATCTCATGTGCTATCCATGTTTTGTAATTTGAGTTTCAGTGTGAGACAGTAAAGAACGTCTTGGTTACGTATGTAACCTTCGTTCCCTGAGGAGGGAACAGAGACGTTACATCAGTGACTGACGAATGAGGTTTTGCTTATAAAGCCAATCACCTTTGAGTATTACAAAACGAGCCAATGGCACGGAAATGCCTTGGGTCTGCGGAATTTGCATAGTGTAACTCCGCCCCACCTCGTGGGCATATAAGAAAGTAAGCTGGCAATATGCAGTCATGGTCCCCGCTGAGGAGCCGAGACTGAACTGAACGCAGCGGTACAGCGAAAGTGGCAGGGAGTCATAACGTCTTCATTCCCTCCTCAGGGAACGAGGGTTACATACATAACCGAGAAGTTTCCTTTCGTTCAGTTACTCCGAGTTACGACGAATGGGGGTCCATGCACATGGCGGCACCTAGTCAACACGAAAGCTGCCACAGGTATAACTCTGGCGTTGATGTCAACAGTGCTGGAGGAACGGTGCGAGCAGATCCTAGTTACCGGCTTCTTGAAGCAAGTACACGGGAGGACACTGGCTCCACTCGGAGATTGTAGAATGAGCGAATGTGTTGGGTGTCGTCCAGCCTGCAGCTCTGCAGATGTTAGTTAGCGAGGCGCCATGTGCTAAAGCCCAAGTGGACTCCGGGTGGAGTGAGCCCAAACCCCAAGGGGGCATGCTTGGTCTTGCTGCTGATATGCCAAAGCAATGGCGTCCACTATCCAGTGAGACAGCCTTTGCTTGGAGAGAGCCTTTCCCTTCAGCTTCCCACCATAACAGACAAAGAGCTGGTCTGAGGTCCTGAAACACTGCGTTCTGTCTACGTAGGCAGGCAGGGCGCGTACTGGACAGAGCAGTGCCAAGGCTGGTGGGTTTTTTTTTTTAGTTTTTTTTTGGAGGTGGGACGGAGTTATTTCCCAAGATATTTCCTTGCCATTGATGATTGGCTTTCTAAGCGAAACCCCATTCATCAGTCACTGATGTAACTCGGAGTTACTGAACGAAAGACAACCTTGATTCCAACATGCTCTGGAGTTAGTGTTGTTCCTCGAGTGTGTTACGTATATATATATATATATATATATATATATATATATATATATATATATATATATATATATATATATATATATATATATATATATATATATATATATACAGTTTTTTGCCAACTATCATGTCAGCATTTATTAACTGATCTGATCTGGGTTTTTGTTGCATTTACACTTTTCTGACCACTAGGGGTTACCGTGGAGATGGGTGTCGGGTTGTTTCGAAGCCTCGACACAATACGGCACATTTGCTTCAACTGTTTCAGTGTTTCAGGAAGCCTCGATCTGCCCACCATTAAGAAGAAAAGGCAGTTGTGTGTTTATTAGTCATATTTAATCAATCAAAGCGTAATGCGGAATGATGCGCGTTATTGTACTTCATATGGCGTGTGTGTGTGTGAGACGCCCTCTGGTGTTCAGATGGATATGTGGTGTGTGGGGAGAGACGCCCTCTGGTGTTCAGAGGGATATGTGGTGCAGTGTTAATTTCTTTAACAAAAACTATGACGAAAAATGTTCGTTGACATTTGCAAACTGATCTCAGTTTAATGCTTTTATTCCTCAGACTCTGTCCACTGTTGTGGTCTTACTGAAGCTGTGATCCGATTGGTCCTCTCTGCTCTGGTGGGCGTGGCTACTATCATCATTCTGGTTTATGACATCAGATCCAGAAGAGCTGAACGAGATCAAGCACATATTCACACATCAGAAACCTAATGCTGTCATTTCTCATATTACTATTTTTTGTCATATAATAATCTTCATTTATTTGTAATGGCTTTATATGCTGGCATTTACTGTATGTTTATTTTCAGGCTTATTTCCACACATAATTTGAGAACAGCAATATATTTTCTCATTAACTCATTAGTGCTCAAAGTGTTAAATGTGAGTGTTTGTCATTGTTAAAAATAAAAAGTCATTCATAGTTGATTGGAGACTTTAAAAATTACTTCCAGTCACACTTAAAGTCTTGTAGTGTTGTAGTGTTATTATTGTTCAGATTACTCTTTTACTGACTAAACACGAAACATTGTTTATTTGACCTGCTGTTCATTTGTCATTTGGATTTGCTTGCCTTTGTCAATAAAGATTTTTCAGTCTGAGGTTCAAGAGTTTTTTTCCCCGTTTTCTTTTATTATGCTTCGACAACTGAAACCACAATAAAATCTCTGAATATAACAGCAATCAGCCAGTGACCAAACAGGAAAATCACAATAAAACAAACAAGTACACTGTAAAATATTTCCAGGATTTCACAAGATATAACTGTAATATTTCACAGTAAATTACATTATTACCACTTCACAGTCTTTAGACTTTTACTGCGAAAATAATGCAGGTGGGGCTATTACAAGAAGCTACTGTGAATTCCGTCTTTTTTGTGCTGCAACGCGTCAACTGATCTCCTCCGTGGTTTCATTCGATGGATTCAGCGATAAGTGTTTAAATGTCAAACCTTGTCAATTTGATGACTGTTTGTTATATGATAGTGCATGTTATTTAAAAGTATGAACCAAATTAGCGTTAGTTGTAGGTTCTGTTGTCATGTTTTTGTAGCTGGAACAGACTCACGTCTAGGTTTGAGCACGCAAATTTGAATGAACAGACGTTGGTTGTAACGTTAGTGTTAAGTTAGTAACTGAGACTTAGCTACACCGTCGAAAATTTTACTTTACCCAGCGGGCACCCAGAGGTGGGAAATCCAGGGCCCAATGAGTAGAAGTCCTGCCATATGTTTATTCCACCCATAAACTCAGTCAGCTGATTTCACTAATTAGTTCTCGCTCCTCTCAGCAGAGGAGGATAAACAACTCCACAAACAGCATTACTAACCAGACTGACTTTATTTCTGTCAGACGTCTACAAAAATTTTATTGAGAATTAACAGAGGTTTAACTCTAATGCGTTTGAAGTCACCATATCAGTGATTAGTATTTCCATTAGCTGGGCTCCTAACTCTTATTAAATCTTTTGTATTGTTTGTACTGTATGCTGAGACATTGTGTTTGTCAAACACATTTGCAGCAGCAAAGAAAGCTAAAGTGAAACGAGGTCAGGTGATGATGGTTTCCTGTTGATGGCTTTAATGGTCATGAAACAACCTGATTCACTGAGGTATTTTAGTCTACCAATTATAGACGTCTGACAGAAATAAAGTCAGTCTGGTTAGTAATGCTGTTTGTGGAGTTGTTTATCCTCCTCTGCTGAGATCTTCACAGATTTAATGTCTTCTTTTCTCTTGGATTTCATCTGAGGTTGTGGCTGAAATTACTTCATATTACACAAATTTTTTGGCTACGATAAGGTCCAGTTCGGGTTTATTTCTTTGCTCTTGGCTGTCATGTGGCATTGCTATGCAGAGGTGTAAAGTCCAGGTTCAGAAAGTAAAAGTCCTCCTCAGTATTTTGTTCCAATCACCTGGATTTGCTCATTCAAACAGGAGAGAGAACTAATTAGTGAAATCAGCTGACTGAGTTTATGGGTGGAATAAACATATGGCAGGACTTCTACTCATTGGGCCCTGGATTTCCCACCTCTGCGGGCACCTTGTCATCAATTTTTCATCAATATGACATCAACCATTGTCAAAATTATGTCACGAAATAGGTCAAAAAATGAAAGTCATATTGACGTCAAAGTGTCAATGTCAATTTCATGTCAAGATTTTGACCTCTGCTGATGTCATTTTGATGTTATTTTGATGTCATGCTTTGTTGGCATTTGATGTCAATTCAACATTTATTTGATGTCATGATGTTGATGTCGTTTTAATGCTATTTTGATAACCATTATTGAAGACACCTGATGTTAACAAGCAGAATCACCAAAGGAGAAAATAAAAATTTTAAGCCACCATTTTGGTGATCAATGTTTGCTTTAGTTGGGCTCTTGACCCCTAAACTATTAATATTTCAATTTTGTGTGGCTGATGTAAATGTCATTGCCACATGAACAAGGTGATCTGGTGGTGTTGGTTATGTTTTGACAAACATCACTTGACATGAATCACCCAAGTCAAGAAGAGTGTCTAAACCTTGCTAATTACAACAACATTGTTATTCTATAGCAAACAATTAACCGCATTTTCAATATAATCCATTTTTTTTTTTAAGTTGTTCTGGTCAGAAGACTTTGAAAGCTATTTTATTTAGACACACTGATATCAATAATTAGCCTGTGAATCTCAACAATGGTGACAATAATAAGTTGCAGTGCATTATGGGTGCTACCAATCAAAACTCATTCATGGCACCCATCATGCATTGCGGTATGAATAAATTATGACCTGATTTGTCTTAGTAACTTCCTTTTTTTCCTAATTGAATATTTTGTTTGTCACCATTGTTGAGATTCATAGACTTATTCTAGATGTTTATGTATTATGTCTATGTGTTCATTTGTATTCAATCTCTTTTTCAAATATTTAGGTTATTGATGGGTTTATTGAACAGATACAAATTGTGAAAATGTCAAATCTACAGTATTTTACAGATTTGAAGTGTAAATTTGTAGCACATTTCATTTATATTACAGTGTTGAATTTCTACAGCAGCAGTATACTGCTTAATCACAGTACTGTACTGGTCATTGACTGTGAAGATACAGTTAAATACATTAAAGGGTAACTAAACCCTAAACCAACTTTTTTTAGTTAAAGGGTACCTATCATGGAATTTTGAAAATTACCTTTCATGTAGTGTGTAACATAGATCTAAGTGAACGAAAACATCCTGCAAAGTTTTAAATATGAAAGTTCACCGTATACAAAGTTATTATCTCTCAAAAGTAAGAGTCGACTCTGAGTCGTTGATATGAATCGATAGACGAACGATGCACTTTCGTACGTCACTTGTCCAAGTTATTTGAATAAGATACGCCCACTCATTGCATTAGGAGACACCAGGGAAAACATCATGTCGACGAGACGCTGCTGTGTTTTGAAGTGCGACACAAAAGCAAACTTTTTTCATCTGCCCAGTGAGGAGCATTTGAAGACAGTGGCTACAGTTCATAACTATACCGAGTTTATTTGGATCAGCTTCCTTCTCCGAATCACAATCTGTAAGTAGGCTGTTGCTTTTATGTTTGTATCATGTTCTATAATTATTTTGTGTGTTGTGTACGCACAGGCACAGCGCAGCTTCTAGCAGCTAACTTAGGTCTTCAATGTCAATTGTATTGAAATATGTGAAGTGTTTGTCGTTGTTAATGGAGTTGTCACAGGGCTCTCGAGTGTCACGCATCACGCATTGAGCGTGACAGTCACTCATTTCGGTCTTTTGTCACGCTCTCCGGCCACACATTGTATTTCTCACGCTGAAAAACTATTTGTAATATATTTAATATGCCGCAGTGCCCAAAACTCACTCACTGTGGAACCGGCAGGATTCAAGCGCGTCTCCTCCAGTGTTGCCAGGTCCGTATGCCTGCACTGTTTCCGCGGGTTGTTTGTGTAGTGCACGCTGGTTGACGCGATTGTTTTATCCACTGGAACATGATTGTTATTGAGGAAACACCCGGGAACGCTATTTGAATATTTTTGGCCGTGATTGGGTTAGTTTGATGAGCAATTGGGCTGGTTTTGTTGTGCAGACCTGGCAACCCTGGTCTCCTCTGGTGTTGTTCGTCTGGTGTTGTTAGCCAATCAGAAAATAGCACTGTTGTATCTGGGTAAGATCTAGCGCAACAACCAATGACACCCCGTCGGCTGGGTGTCTAACATATCACCACAGATTAGCGTCACGCAAAGGCGGGGTTTGGAAAAATGACTCGCTAAACGATTCATATGGGAGTCGGTGAGCAAATCAGGTAAAAATAAATGCATATTATAAGACAACAAAAGTGTTTTTTGTCATTGCATGCTTGTAAAACTGTTGTTGGGGACTCCCAGAACAATATTAGGAACATTTTAAATGCCATAATAGGTACCCTTTAATGATCTGTAAGAATGGGGCTTTATTAGTACTGTTCATTGATTCAAGTAACTTTTTTGACATTTGTGTATAAAGTGTTTTAATTCTACAATATATGGTGTAAAAACGTCTGAGTGCTGCCCTCTTCAGGTTGAACGGTGGCTACTGCAGTTGAATTTTCCTATTGGCTGTTTGCGGTAGTTCATGACGTAAGCGGTGAGAGCTGACGTAGGCAGATTCTAGCTCACCACGCCCTTGGTACAAGCTACCACGCCCATGGCATTATAAAAAAACGTCAAAAACCACTGTAACGAGTCAGGAGCATAGACTGTAAAAAAAGGAGTTGGAATTGCGAGTATTGAAAAACTATCAGGATAGAGTATTTTAGCATCTATTTATCATAGCATTTATATAGTTATTTAGATTATTTCATGTAGCCTAGGTACTTAATTAGCATATTTGTTAGTGTAGTATTGTTAGAAGCATAGTTAGTTAGTTAGTTGCATAGGCATAGCACTGCTGGACTGTAAAAAACTTGGGAATTAGGCGCCAGTGGTTGCATGTTCTTGGGATGGAAGTCCGCGAGTTCCCACCTAGAGCTGGAGGAGTGTGCAAATAGTATTTATATAGTTATTTAGATTATTTCGTGTAGCCTAGGTAGTTAATTATCGCATATGGCTCGAGTGTGCAACCTGCATTTTACACTGGATTGCTTCCACACAGCTCGCGCTGGCAAACGCTGCTCTTCCTGCATGAACTCCTCCACCGCAGCGGCGTCATGATGTAAGTGAGCATATATTTTTAATCACAATTTATGTTCATTCATATTAGGCTAAAGTTAACCCTCTGGTGTCGACAAACGCGCGCGCGTGATTTGCTGGATATTTTTTTCACATAGCAGCAACATATACTGAACGTAATAGTAATAATAATCGGGGAAATAAATTACCTCAAAATGACTGAATATAAGAATAATCGGATGCCGATCGCGATGCGGGAGTTAAGACCGCAGTTTGAGCGGCTCGAATTGATAAGGGTCTGGCCCTGTGTCCACAGACAATTCAACATCCTCCACTTCAGGTGAAGGTGGGGGAGAAAGTCTTCAAATGACTGCTCTGTTGCAAAGCTACTTGCGTCACTCCAGCCACTCCATTTTAGCGAGTCTGACAGCAGCTGTCACTCACTGCGGGTCTCAGGCGCCCTCCCCTCCGCTCAGCCCCGCCCTCGATTTATCCCCTCTATCTCCGTTGGGTTCTGCCCACTTTTCCAGCATTTTTCAAATATTGCCAGTGGGTGGAGTCAGGCTATGACCAGGGGTTTAGTTACCCTTTAAATCTAAAGCAACATATTGCTTAATCACAGTACTGTACTAGAATATATACTGTGAGATCACAATATACAGCTGTCATTTCACAACAATGGACTGTGAAATGATAAAGTAACATACTGTGAAAGTAATGTAACTACTTCCCAGTAATTTACATGCAGTAACTTACTGTGAAAGTAATGCAATTAGTAGCCACACTGTAAAAAATTCTGCTGTGATTTTACAGTAAATTACTGGCGACTAATTGCATTACTTTCACAGTAAGTTACTGTATGTAAATTTACAGTAAATTACTGGGAAGTAGTTACATTACTTTCACAGTATGTTACTGTATCATTTCACAGTCCATTGTTGTGAAATGACAGCTGTATATTGTGATCTCACAGTATATATTCTAGTACAGTAATGTGATTAAGCAATATGTTGCTTTAGATTTAATGTATTTAACTGTAACTTAACAGTCAATGACCAGTATAGTACTGTGATTAAGCAGTATACTGCTGCTGTAGAAATACAACACTGTAATATAAATGAAATGTGCTACAAATTTACACTTAAAATCTGTAAAATACTGTAGATTTGACCTTTTCACAATTTGTATCTGTTCAATAAACCCATCAAAAACCATAAATATTTGAAAAAGAGATTGAATACAAATAAACACATAGACATAATACATAAACATCTAGAATCAGTCTATGAATCTCAACAATGGTGACAAACAAAATATTCAATTAGAAAAAAAGGAAGTTACTAAGACAAATCAGATCATATTTTATTCATACCGCAATGCATGATGGGTGCCATGAATGAGTTTTGATTGGTAGCACCCAGAATGCACTGCAACTTATTATTGTCACCATTGTTGAGATTCACAGGCTAATTATTGATATCAGTGTGTCTAAATAAAATAACTTTCAAAGTCTTTGGACCAGAACAACTTAAAAAAAAAATTTGGATTATATTGAAAATGCTGTTAATTGTTTGCTATAGAATAACAATGCTGCTGTAATTAGCAAGGTTTAGACACTCTTCTTGACTTGGGTGATTCATGTCAAGTGATGTTTGTCAAAACATAACCAACACCACCAGATCACCTTGTTCATGTGGCAATGACATTTACATCAGCCAAACAAAATAAAAATTTTAATAGTTTGGGGGTCAAGAGCCCAACTAAAGCAAGCATTGATCACCAAAATGGTGGCTTAAATTTTTTTTTTTCTCCTTTGGTGATTCTGCTTGTTAACATCAGGTGTCTTCAATAATGGTTATCAAAATAGCATTAAAATGACATCAACATCATGACATCAAACAAATGTTGAATTGACATCAAATCCCAACAAAGCATGACATCAAAATACATCAAAATGACATCAGCAGAGGTCAAAATCTTGACATGAAATTGACATTGACACTTTGACGTCAATATGACTTTCATTTTTTGACCTATTTCGTGACATAATTTTGACAATGGTTGATGTCATATTGATGAAAAATTGATGTCAAGGTGCCCGCTGGGTAAAGTAAAATTTTCGACGGTGTAGCTAACGTGACGTCTCAGTTACTAACTTAACACTAACGTTACAACCAACGTCTGTTCATTCAAATTTGCACGCTCAAACCTAGACGTGAGTCTGCTCCAGCTACAGAAACATGACAACAGAACCTACAACTAACGCTAATTTGGTTCATACTTTTAAATAACATGCACTATCATATAACAAACAGTCATCAAATTGACAAGGTTTGACATTTAAACACTTATCGCTGAATCCATCGAATGAAACCACGGAGCAGATCAGTTGACGCGCTGCAGCACGAAAAAGACGGAATTCACAGGAGTTTCTTGTAATAGCCCCACCTGCATTATTTTCACAGTAAAATGCTAAATACGGTATTATATTGTGAAATATCACAGTTAAAGCCTGTGAAGTGGTAATAATGTAATTTACTGTGAAATATTACAGTTATATCTTGTGAAATCCTGGAAATATTTTACAGTGCAGTAATTTTCTGTAAAATCACAGCAGATTTTTTTTACAGTGTATTTAAATAAAATAAATTACAAAATAAAATGAGAAATAACTCAAAAGGGGCTTTAATTAATTAGTATTTAAAAGGGCTTTCTGGTTTTTATTTTTTTTTTTTTTACTGGATAAAGTTGGGTTTAGTTTTAAACCATCTGCACTTATGAATGAAAAACTTTCCAAGACATAAGAAATTAATAACAAGCTCAAACTCTTTGTTTTTCAGACAAATATCAAACCTAATCAACTTTCTGCACATCTCTCAGAAAGTGTTGCACCATATCACAACAAAAGAAAACATGCCCTAAATATTCAATATTTGCTTCACAAAAAATAATTCTTCACATAATAATTAAATTTCAATCTTAAAAATTAAATGCTCGGATAAATCTCATTTGATGTTCTCCCTCCTTTACGAGAGAGAGGAAAAGACAATTTTTCCTAATTTGTTTATTTCAACCATATCAAAATCTTTAAGGATGTATTCCCATCTAATACGGGTTGGGTAATAATAATAAATAATGACTATTTGTAAAAAAAAAAAAAAAAAAAAAAAAAAAAAAAAGGGAAAAGGAAAAAAAGAAAAAAAGATCACAAACATCTTTGAGACTGAGTACAAAATATCTTCTTTAACCATTAATCTTAAAGGAATCTGAATGGCTCTGATTATTATATTGTAAATATTAACAGTACACTGTTGTTGGGATTTCACACATAAAGCATATTGCCACTTCTCCAGAACGGTCAGAACCAGAACTGAAAAAAATCTCATTGCCCCATCGATTAGTACAGAAAGGAGCATCAAGTCTGAAGAAAGAGTCTCTTGTAGAAACACACAACGAGTCCTTTAAGCCTCTAACATACAGAGAACCAAAACTATTTTGTCCTTAATCATTAACGCTAAAACAGAAAAATATTACTAGTATAAAAACACAAATTGAACCACCACTTGTAAACGCACACTCAGTCTCTAATAATAGAGACAGGAAAGCAAATATTACATATTTTATATTGCACTTTGTTTGAACTAATGTGTTTTATTAAGTCTGGTGACCAAGTCTGTGCCAGTGAAATTAAATACAGTACGTGTTACTCAAAAATATTTAGCCATAACTTGCAAATACTGTGAGTTTGTTCATTTTTACTTTTAGTACGATTGTTTTAAACGTGTAAAACTGCACAGCATTAACCCAACAAATCATTTGACAAATAGTCACATATCAGTAACAGGATCATATAGCATCACATTTCACATTCCTTGCAGCTAATTCATTATGATGACATAAAATAATGTTGATCAAATGTACAGGTGATACAAAAACTAATTCATTACCTCATCCGTAAACATGATTCGTGAACTCAATACATCTCTGGATGATGAAAACAACATTATTGTCTCCTTCAGAGCATCATCAAGCTTCACCTTTGTTATTGTTTTGAAAATGGTGGCGAAAACATACATATTGTGCCTTCAACTTCAAAATGTCATGTAATCTCAAGTTAAATAATTTTATTAGTGGAAAACTTAGCTAGCTATAACTAGCTAACGCTTCGGTTATGACTATAACCTCGGTTCCCTGAAGAGGGAACGAGCGTTGCGTCGAGATTGACGCCATGGGGAACGCGACGCGTTATGATGTCTTGAAGCACATGTAAAATCAGTCCAATGGTGTGGCGGAACGTCAGATGCGGGTGACGTCACGTACCAGGAAGCTATAAAGCCTGCTTGAAAACAGAGAGCGACAGCTTCGTAAAGTCTGAAGTAGTCGCTGACAGGCATGAAGGAGGTATGGCAAGGCGACGCAACGCTCGTTCCCTCTTCAGGGAACCGAGGTTACAGTCGTAACCGAGGCGTTCCCTTTCAAGGGAACTCGCGCTGCATCGAGATTGACATCATGGGGAACGTCTATACCAACGCCACCATAGCTACGAAATGTCTGTCTTGTGTGAAATCGAGCGAGCAGCACTAAAAAGACAAAACCTGAGACCCTGGTGTAGAGTCCAGGTTCAGAGAGTAAAATCTGACGAAGGTGTGCGGTGAGGACCAGCCTGCCGCATCACAAACGTCCTGAATGGAAACTCCTGATATAAGGGCCTTGGAGGCCGCCATACTCCTAGTAGAGTGAGACCGGACAGCCAAAGGAGAGGGCTGTCCGACCGCCTCATAAGCAAGTGAAATGGCCTCAACCACCCACTTGCTCATTCTTTGCTTACAGTAGATGCAGGGGACCCTTTCCTAGGGGCCCCAAAACACACAAACAATTGATCAGTTTTACGCCACCGGGCAGCTCTGTGGACATAGGCATCTAATGCCCGAACTGGGCAAAGCAAATTATCTCTTTCCTGGTCTGCATTCTGAAAAGGAGGAAGACAGAAGGCCTGCAGAATGATAGGTCTGACCACATTAGTAGGGACATTAGGGATATAACCTGGTCTCGGATAAAAAAAAGCCTTGACCATACCAGGCGCAAACTCTAAGCATGAAGGAGACACCGACAATGCCTGTAAATCCCCTATCCTCTTAAGAGAAGAAATGGCGAGGAGGAACAGAGCCTTTAATGTTAAGAACTTCTCAGGAACCTCCTCAATAGGTTCAAAGGGAGCCATGGAAAGACCTTGTAGAGCAATGGCCAAATCCCAGGTGGGTACCCTAGAACGAGCTGCAGGCCTCAGCCTCAACGTGCCAAAAGGGAAAGAGATACCAAAGGGTCTTTCCCTATAGACATTCCACCCAAAGGAATGTGGTAGGCACCTATGGCCGCCACATAAACTTTTAAAGTGGATGGGGTTAGACCTGCAGTGAACCGCTCTTGCAGGAACTCCAGCACTGTACCAATTGGGCAGTTAAATGGGTCCAGCCGACGGTCACTACACCAAGAAGTGTAAACTCTCCACTTCAGGGCATAAAGTTTCCTCGTAGAGGGAGCTCTGGATTGTAGAATGGTTTCAACAATCTCAGTTGAGAGACCTGACACTATGAGCTGGGCCCCCTCAGAGGCCAAGACCACAGACTCCACAGTTCTGGACAAGGGTGGAATATTAAGCCCTCTACTTGGGACAGAAGGTCCCTCCTGACGGGTAACTCCATAGGAGGCCCGTCGAGGAAGAGACACCAGGTCGGGGAACCATACTCTGCCCGGCCAGCGCGGGGCTATAAGAAGTAGGTGAACCCGGTCTCTGCGAACTCTCTCCAGAGCTCCCAACACAGAGCCCTGGGACAGGAACCAAGGTTTCTTCCATATAACCAGGGCACGTAAGCAACGCCGCATGACCCTGATTTTGCAAAAAGGATTGCCCCTCGGGGAAAACCTCCTGGTCCTGAGCCACCACTGTAGGGGCCTCATGTGCAGCAGTCCAAAAGGTATCACGTTGGAAGCTGCTGCCATAAGACCCAACAGTCTCTGAAACTGTTTTATAGTGAGTGACTGGCCTAGCTTTACACTCTTCACAGTTACAAGAATAGATTCTATACGAGGAGGTGACAGGCGTGCCCGCATCGATATTGAATCCAAAACCACGGCTTGAAAAGTGGTCCTCTGAAGTGGAGAAAGCACACTCTTTTTGGCGTTTAACCGTAACCCCAATTCTCTCATATGGGCGAGGATGACATCTCGATGCCGAACCGCGATCTGCTGCGTTTGAGCTAAAATCAACCAATCGTCGATGTAGTTCATGGTACGGATGCCCTGCAGACGCAGAGGCGCCAGAGCTGCATCCACGCATTTGGTGTCCACGCATCCAGTCCTCGGATCTGATCTGTGGCACTATCTGTCTCAATGTTAACATCTTGAACTTGAGCTGCATGACTGAGTCGTTCAGCACTCGAAGATCTAGTATAGAACTGCTGCTGTCTGCCTCGCTGCCTGCTGTGTGTGAGTGTGTTTGCTCCGAGGCTGTAAGCTCCGTCTAAGCCTCGCATTTCTTTCTGATTTGAACCATAATTTCTAGTTGTTTATCCTACTAATTACAGTTTACCTAACATCTCAGATTAACCTAACATCGCCAGCTTCCGTTATTGTTAGCACAACACGCTAGTATCTCGCTAGCCGTTAGTGCTAACGCGCCACCCATGCGCTCAGTTATTTATTTATTTTTCTTGTGCGCACCTGCGCATCTGAGTTCATTAAAAGCCCAGGTGAGTAAGAATCAGTCAACAAACACGGTGAGTAATGTCTTGTCCTGTTATTGTCACCTGCCCCTCATGCCATATATTTACTATAGCCTTCCCCGTCGGCATAGGGTTTATATGTGATAAATGCAAGGAGACAGTCAGGCTGACAGAGAAGATTTCAGAATTAGAGACACGCATCCAAACTTTAATTGAGAATAGTAAGTGTGCTTGAGCCTTAGATACTACTTTGGATGCGCCTAGCATAGTGAACCATTTACATGATTCGGTTCCGGCTGAGTTATTGCCTGTGCAGCCAGGCAGATGGGTGACTGTGAGAGATCGCTCTAGTCGCGGATCAAAAAACCACTCTTCTGTTCCGATTACCATAACAAATCGATTTGCCCCTCTCAGTGAAACACCCACTGAGAATGCTGTTGATTGTGCCCTGGTAATTGGTGATTCTATTACACGGAACGTGAAAATAGAGACACCAGCCACCATAGTCACATGTTTGCCGGGAGCCAGAGCGCCTGACATCAAAGCAAATTTAAAAGTGCTGGCAAATGCTAATCGTAAATTTTCTAAGATTGTTATTCACGTCGGCACTAATGATGTTCGACATCAAGTACGATGTCAGGCACTGCAATTTGCTCTGGCCCCCTTCCTGTTCGAAGGAGTGATGAGATAGTTAGGAGATTGTGTTCACTCAATGGCTGGTTGTCTAAGTGGTGTCCGCAAAATAATATAGAATTCATAGACAATTGGAAAAGTTTTTGGGGCAAACCTGACCTGTTGAAAAGAGATGGTATTCATCCCTCCTGGGATGGTGCTGCTCCTCTCTCTAGTAATTTGGCTCATAGTCTTAGAGATAAAACATGACAACCTGGGGCTCAGGTCAGGAAGCAGACAAACTGGCTAAACCGACCGTCTGCTAGCGGCCTCGTGTCACCAAGGACAGATAAATCTCATCACATAGAGACTCTTTCACCTAGATATCATCATATAGAAACTGTGTCTGTTCCTCGAATTTGGAAATCCAAAAAACGTCCAAACCTTTCTAAGGTTAAAAATTTAATTGATGTTCAACAAATAAAAAACAAATATAATACAGATGAGCAAATGATAAAGCTTGGGTTGCTGAATATTCGATCCCTTACTTCAAAAGTGCTCATAGTTAATGATATGATTTCAGATTATAACCTAGATGTGCTGTGTTTGACAGAAACCTGGCTAAAACCAAACGATTGCATTACTTTAAATGAGTCCACCCCGCAAGATTACTGTTATAAACACGAGCCTCGTCCGAAAGGCAAAGGGGGCGGTGTTGCTGTAATTTATAATAATATTTTCAAAACCACTAAGAAATCTAAAACAAATAAAAAACAAATATAATACAGATGAGCAAATGATAAAGCTTGGGTTGCTGAATATTCGATCCCTTACTTCAAAAGCGCTCATAGTTAATGATATGATTTCAGATTATAACCTAGATGTGCTGTGTTTGACAGAAACCTGGCTAAAACCAAACAATTACATTACTTTAAATTAGTCCACTCCACCCCGCAAGATTACTGTTATAAACACGAGCCTCGTCCGAAAGGCAAAGGGGGCGGTGTTGCTGTCATTTATAGTAATATTTCAAAACCACTAAGAAATCTAGTTTTAAATTTACTTCTTTTGAAGTGTTGGTGCTTAATGTAAATATATATAGTGTAAACGATAAATCACGTTTGAGAATTCTGCTGGCTACTGTATGCAGGCCACCAGAGCACCAAAAAGATTTTATCAAAGAATTTGCTGACTTTCTATCAGAATTAATATTGACTGCAGATAAAGTCCTAATTGTTGGTGATTTTAATATACATGTAGATGAATGAAAAAGATGCATTGGGATTGGCATTTAAAGACATTGTAAACTCTATTGGAGTTAGACAACACGTGTCAGGACCTACTCATTGTCGTAATCATATTCTAGATCTAATATTATCACATGCAATAGATGTTGATGCCGTTGAAATTCTGCAGCAGAGCGACGACATCTCTGATCATTATCTAGTCTCGTGTAAATTACATTTAGCCAAGGCTGAAAAGCCGACTCCGTGTTATAAATATGTTAGACCTATCACGTCTGCCACTAAAGATTGCTTTATCAATAATCTTCCTAATCAGTTTCATCATCTCAGCATCCCGGACAGCTTAGAAGAACTTGATATTGCAACAGAAAAGTTTAACTCTCTCTTTCCCAGCACTTTAGACACAGTTGCTCTGCTGCGCTTAAAGAAGATTAAAGAAAATAGTCCAACGCCGTGGTACAACGAGCACACCCGGACCCTTCAGAGAGCAGCCAGAAAAATGGAGCGCAACTTTGAAGAAAACAAAGCTAGAGGTTTTTCGGATTGCGTGGAAGGAGAGCTCGATTGCTTACAGAGAGGCTTTAAAAGATGCTAGATCTGATTATTTTACAAACCTATTAGAAGAAAATAAACATAATCCTAGGTATTTATTTGAAACAGTGGCTAAACTAACAAAAAAGAAAGCTTCAAGCTCAGATGTTTCCAAGAAACACAGCAGTAATGACTTTATGAATTTCTTCAATTATAAGATCGATAATATCAGGGACAAAATTATACCTATGCAAACGTCTACTACAGTATCACATCAGGGAGTGCAGTGTAGTCTTCATGATGAAAAACTTGATTCATTTGTTGCTATAGGAGAGGAAGAATTTTGCAAACTCGTTAAATCATCTAAACATGTATGTTAGACCCTATACCGACTAAACTATTGAAAGAGATACTTCCAGAGGTCATAGATCCTCTTCTAGATATCATTAATTCATCTTTGTCTCTAGGATACGTACCAAAAACCTTTAAGCTGGCTATGATTAAACCACTTGTTAAAAAAACGCAACTTGATCATACAGAATTAGTCGATTACAGGCCGATCTCGAATCTACCTTTTCGGTCAAAGATATTAGAAAAAGCAGTATCCTCACAACTGTGTTCCTTTTTAAAAAGAAATAATATCTGCGAGGATTTTCAATCAGGATTTAGACCGTACCATAGTACGGAAACTGCTCTCATTAGAGTCACAAATGATTTGCTCTTATCATCCGATCGTGGTTGTATCTCTCTATTAGTGTTACTCGATCTTAGTGCGGCATTTGATACTATCGACCACAACATTCTTTTAAACAGACTAGACAACTATGTTGGCATTAGTGGAATTGCACTAGCATGGTTTAAATCATATTTATCTGACTGTTTTCAGTTCTTATTGATCACAAGTTCAGTATGGCATACCACAAGGCTCAGTACTAGGACCGCTGCTGTTCACTCTGTACATGCTACCATTAGAAGATATCATTAGGAAACATGGAATTAGCTTTCACTGTTATGCTGATGATACTCAGCTGTATATTTCTTCAAAACCTAACGAAACTTACCAATTCACAAAATTAACGGAATGCATAGCTGATATAAAAAATTGGATGACTAGTAATTTCCTACTACTAAATTCTGAAAAAACAGAGATTCTAATTATTGGACAAAAAACTTCCTCACCTAATAACCCAGAATACTGTCTAACACTTGATGGCTGCTCTATTAAGTCTTCGTCGTCAGTTAGGAACCTGGGTGTGCTCTTTGATACCAATCTTTCATTTGAAAGTCACGTGTCTAGTATCTGTAAAACAGCATTTTTCCATCTTAAAAATATATATAAATTACGTCATATGCTCTCACGGACAAATGCGGAACAATTAGTTCATGCGTTCATGACCTCAAGGCTAGATTATTGTAATGCTCTACTGGGTGGTTGCCCTGCACGCTTAATAAACAAACTACAGCTAGTCCAGAACGCAGCCGCTAGAGTTCTTACCAGAACCAGGAAGTATGACCATATTAGCCCGGTTCTGTCAACACTGCATTGGCTGCCTATTAAACATCGTATAAATTTTAAAATATTGTTGATTACTTACAAAGCACTAAATGGTTTAGCTCCCCAGTACTTAAGCGAGCTCTTAACGCATTATAGTCCTGCACGTCTACTGCGATCTCAAAATTCTGGCCAGTTGATAATACCTAGAATATCTAAATCGACTGCTGGCGGTAGATCCTTTTCCTATTTAGCACCAAAACTTTGGAACAATCTTCATACCATTGTCCGGGAAGCAGACACAGTCTGTCAGTTTAAAACTAGACTAAAAACACGTCTCTTTGACCTAGCATTCACTTAATACATTATAGACTAGATAATTAATTGTTAGGCTGCATAGATTAGGCCAGCCGGAACCGGGAACACTTCCCTCAAATCCTGATGTACTCGTTACATCATAAGAAGAATGGCATCTACGCTAATTTAGTGTCTTTGTTTATCCCGAGGTTTTCCTGCAGCCTGCCGGATCCAGGCCGTTTCCAGATTTGACGAAGGACCTTTGCCTGGACCCGATGACAACGCAGTGCTGAAGTGCCAATTAGCCTCTCCCTATGGAGGATCCCTAATCCACTCTACAGATAAAGCGCTATGAAATTCCGGTTTCGCGTCCCTACGCCGAATTGATAAAATAAAATTCTGCGTCAAAATTTATAGGCAAGACAAATAGTTTGTTTAGGCATGGTTTGTAGCGAATTACGAACCAGCGCACACATATATTCAAACGCACATAACTATAGAATCAATTCTTAACGCGCATGTAAACGCCATCAGCGTTTATCATAGGTTCGCGTTTAAAGTCTATTTAGAGAGAACGGCGTCGTCTTAGCGGCCCCTAATTTAATAACAAATGATTATTTCGACGGAAGTGAATCAATCAAAACTAACTTTAGCTGGAAACAACATATTCAACAACCGCTATAAAACCAAACCATTCTTTGTTACCTTAAATTATATGTTTGTCTCTGTAAAGCTGCTTTGAAACAATCTACATTGTTAAAAGCGCTATATAAATGAGGATGACTTGACTTGACTTGAGAATAGGACGCAATCCTCCGTCCTTTTTTGGAACTATGAAATACCGACTGTAAAACCCGGTTTCCCTGTTGGAGGGAGGTACACTTTCTATGGCCCCTTTCTCTAACAGAGTGTTTACTTCCTGTTCCATAACCAGAACCTGGTCGGGGCCCACCACTGTGGGTAGGACCCCCATAAACCTGGGTGGGCGAGACCCAAACTGTATTAAATACCCTTTTTCTACATTTCTACATCTACATAGAAACATTTGGCAGTAGCTTCCACGCTGTCAAAGATTCTACTAGAGGTACCAGCCTCTCGAGACTGGCTTCTGGATTTTGTTGTTGCTGAGTAATCAGTCCGTCGCCCTGTAACGGAGGACCGGCAGGGAACGGCTGAACAGACTGCTCTGATTCCCTCCTGAGGGGGGGGGGGCATCCCGAGGTCACTACGTTTCCGGGTGGTCCATGAGATATGTGCTCGCCGGAGACCGCTGGGCCCTGAAACACCAGAGGTGGCAGGCTTGGCAGAATGGTCCCCTGAGGGCACAGAAGAGAGACGACTGATCGGCCGCCGATCATGATCGGCCGATATTGGCTATAAATAGCTTGGTCGGCGAACCCCAAAAGCGTCGATCAAAAAAGCCGATCACGTGACGTAAATTACTCGCGCAACTTTTTTCCACCTGCATGCGCGGCGCACGGGCACACAGCAGCAGAGCGGAGCTTGCCAGTGGCAACATGAGTTCTCCTTCTCCCGTCTGGGATCAGAGGTCCTGTGTTCTAATTAGGGATGCAACGATTACAGATTTTGCAAGTACGATTATTGTCTGAGAAATAATCACGATTTAACGATTATCACGATTATTATGCATCAATTAATTTCACAACATTACTAATGTATAATATCACATGCACACTCAACACTAGATTTTAATGTGTTATTTATTGCTGCCACAAAAGTACAACATTATAAAATGACAAACAATAATCAATCTCTTCCTTTGGAAAAAAAGAGAAGTGCTTAAACATCCAGCATTTTTCTTTTAAAAATAACAAATTAAGTCAAAGGCTGCAGGGCTCTTTGATTGAAATAGATCACAAAATTATTAAGCGTTTAGTTTGTTATAAATTTATTTTCAACCTGAGGTAGAAAACATGAAAACGTCTCAGGTTACTATTGTAACCATAGTTCCCTGAGAAACAGGGAACGAGACGATGCGTCGAACGACACGGTGGGAACGCCTCTTGCGTGATTGCGTCTGAAGCATCTATGCCAACTAGTCCAATGGAATGAGAGAATGAGCGTCACGGGCGGGTGACGTCATGAACCAGGAAAGGATAAGAGCACTTCCGCTGCTCGCCGGCATTTAGCTTCGACAGTTGCCGAAGCAAGCCGATCGCAGGGACGCAGGAAGTATGGCAGGGGGACGCATCGTCTCGTTCCCTGTTTCTCAGGGAACTATGGTTACAATAGTAACCTGAGACGTTCCCTTTATCGAAAAAGGGAACTTCGAGATGCGTCGAACGACACGGTGGGAACGAGAATACCCAACCCGCCATAATTACAAGTACCTGAGTGTCAGTCTGTTGATCTAAGCACTCAGCACCTGAGAACCTGGGGCAGCATCCAGGTCCAAACTGTAAAATCTCACGAATGTGAGCGGAGAGGACCAGCCCGCCGCATCACAAACATCTTGAAGAGATACCCCCTGCAATATGGCTTTAGAAGCCGCCATACTCCTGGTCGAGTGAGCTCGGACCACCAAAGGACAAGGCTGGCCCGAGTACTCGTATGCCAGTGAAATAGCCTCGAATATCCACTTACTGACTGTCTGTTTGGAAGCAGGAAGACCTTTCTTAGGTGATCCAAAGCAAATCAGTAATTGGTCGGACTTCCTGATTGAGGATGTCCGACGTACATATGTGTCCAATGCTCGCACTGGACACAAGAGGTGCAGTCTTTCCTGGTCCGCAGTTGCAAAAGGAGGACAGAAAGCCTGCAGCACAATAGGCCTCGGAGTCAAGGTTGGAACCTTAGGGACGTATCCCTGTTTTGGATATAGGAACGCCTTGACCATCCCCGGTGCAAATTCAAGGCAGGTGGGGGAGACCAAAAGAGCCTGAAGGTCACCAACTCTCTTTAGGGACGAAATAGCTAGCAGAAAGAAGTCTTGAAAGTAAGGAACTTTTCTGAGACCGAATCTAAGGGCTCGAATGGAGCCCTAGACAGGCCTACTAGAACTACAGTCAAATCCCAAGCTGGCACCTTAGTGCGAATTGCAGGCCTCAGCCTCAAAGTGCCACGAAGGAAACGTGTAATCAGGGGGTCTCGACCCAAAGATATACCTCCCACCATGGTATGGTAAGCCGCAATGGCTGCCACGTAAACTTTTAGTGTGGAAGGACATAGACCTGACACAAAGCGCTCCTGCAGGAACTCGATTACTGTGTTGACAGAACAATTAACCGGATCCCACTGATGTCGGTGACACCATAAGGAGAAAACTCTCCATTTAAGCGCATATCGTAGCTGGAGCTCTGGAGCTTAGGATGGTCTCAACAGCCTCAGCTGAAAGACCACTATCTATAAGTTGGGCCCCCTCAGAGGCCAAACCCAAAGATTCCACATGTCTGGTCGAGGGTGAAATATTGTGCCCCCGGCCTGAGACAGAAGGTCCCTCCTCAAAGGGATCTCCAATGGAGGCCCGTCTAGCAGAAGGATCAGGTCCGCAAACCAGATCCGACTTGGCCAGCGTGGTGCTACTAGCAGTAGGCTTATTCCATACCGACGGACCCTCTCCAGAACTCCTGGGAGCAGAGCAACAGGGGGAAAGGCGTACAGACGTAGCCTCGGCCACGTCTGCACCATGGCGTCCAGCCCCAGGGGGGCTGGGTGCGACAGAGAATACCAGAGAGGACAGTGCGTCGTGTTCTGAGACGCGAACAGATCCACCTCTGCCTGACCATATGCCTCCCAGATTTTCTCCACCGCCTCGGGGTGGAGACTCCAATCCCCTGGCCTCAGCTCCTGCCTCGACAGGATGTCTGCTCCTATATTCTGGTCCCCAGGAATATACACTGCCCTCAGAGAGAGTACCTTCCCCAGAGACCACAGGAGGATCTGGTGCGCCAGTTTGCAAAGCGGACGCGAGCGCAGACCCCCCTGGCGGTTCAGATAAGAGACCACTGATGTGTTGTCTGTTCGAACGAGCACATGATGGCCTCTTAGGTCCGGAAGGAAATGTCTCAACGCATTGAAGACGGCCATCATCTCCAGGCAATTTATGTGCCAAGAAAGATGATGGCTTTTCCACAGACCCTGAACCGAGCGGCCTTCCATTACCGCTCCCCAGCCGGTGAGAGAAGCATCTGTCGAGATCACTACTCGATGGCAAAGAGCTCCCAACACCGGACCCTGGGTTAAGAACCAGAATTTACATATAACTAAGGCACGAAAGCATCGCCGCGTGCCTTGATATGCAAAGTGGGTTTCCCCTCGGGGAGAACCTTCTGGTCCTGAGCCAGCACTGTAAAGGTCTCATGTACAGCATGCCAAAAGGAATTCCGTTGGACGCTGCTGCCAGTAGACCCAACAGTCTCTCGAACTGTTTTACAGTGCGTGACTGGCCTAGCCTCAGCTCTTCTGTGGCTGTTAGGATAATAAATCCCATACCACACCAAGGAAAGTGGTTCTCTGTACTGGAGAAAGTACACTCTTCTTGGCATTGAGCCTCAACCCCAACATCTCTATATGAGCGAGAACGACACCTCAGTGCCGAACCGCCAACTGCTCTGATTCCGCTAGAATCAGCCAGTCGATATAATTCAGAATGCATATGCCCTGAAGCCTGAGAGGGGCTAAAGCTGCATCCATGCATTTCGTGAATGTGCGGGGTGACAAAGCTAGGCCGAAAGGAAGAACCCGATATTGGTATTCTTTGCCCCTGAAAGAAAACCTCAGGAACTTCCTGTGCTGAGGGAGGATGGAGATATGGAAGTATGCATCCTTTAGATCTATCGTGACGAACCAGTCCTCGGATCTGATTTGGGTCACGATCTGTTTGAGGGTCAGCTAACTTGAACTTTAGTTTCTGAACTGACCGAATAAACAGGCGAAGATCTAAAAGGGACGCAACCCTCCATCCTTTTTTGGAACAATGAAATAATGGCTGTAAAAACCCGACTCTCTGACGGGTAAGTACACCTGTTCTATAGCTTCTTTGCTAACAGGGCCTTTACTTCTTGTCCCATTACCAGAGCCTGCTCGGGATGCACCACTGTGGGCAGCACCCCGCTGTAATGAGGAGGACGAGAGCCAAACTGGATTCTGTAACCCTTCTCTACAAACTGCAGGACCCAATGAGAAATATTCGGCAGAAGTATCCACGCTGCCAGAAAATTTACTAAGGGAACCAGCCCCTCGAGGCTGGTCTCTGGTGTTACTGAGGGAGCCAAATCTGGAGCCTGAAACATAATGGCAGGAACTACCTGACCTGACTACTCAAAAGCCCCCCTCAGAGGGCGCGAAACCAATGCTGTACCGCAGCATAGCATCAGCGACTCGCTGGAGACCGCTGCGCCCTGAAGCACCGGAGGTGGCAGGGTTGGCAGGAGGGTCTCGTGAGGACCCCGAAATGGAACGGGCACCGTGAAATGAGGTGTACACCACTCTACTTCGGTCGGGGCTGTCCTCACAGGCCTGATGCCTAAGCATCAGGACCTTTTTTTTTTTTTTTTTGAACCGAAGCTTTCTTCGCCTGAAGAACGGTCCTCAGATCCGGCTTAGGCTTAGGCGACTTCGGTTGAGAGGGTTGCGTCTGTCTCCAGTATCTACATGGAGGAACACGAGACGCAGCACTCTCTTTCTGTGCACATAATATGATGAACTCGACGGCTGGGGCTGCTCACGCCCAGCAGCCCCAGGGGGGCTGGACACAGCGAGGGAGAAACCTTATTATATATATTTTTTTATATATATATATCTTTTATCACCTAACAACGACCGCATGGAATGCGTCGCCGAAGAGACCCGAAGGCTCAAATTTCGCTATATCCAGAACCCCAGCAGATCGGCCTGATAAGCCTGGAGCATTATAATATAGATTTCTATAAACATTCTCCAGCTGACCTGCTGCCGTATAAGCTTTACCCATAAAACCAAAGTAGTTCTGCTTAAACCTACGCGCTGCCTCGGCAAACGCGAGATCCCAGCCACAGAATCTTATTTTTGCAAAATACACTCGAAATCTAAGCGGTGCCTCGGCAAACGCGAGATCCGAGCTAGATTCTGATTACAACATTAAACCTACACGCTGCCTCGGCAAACGCGAGATTCTTTAGTATAGGCTTATGAGCAAAGCAGAGACTTAAATGATGATACTGGACCAGGTGAAAAAATAGCATTTTCCTATTTTTATTTCTGTTCAGCCTGGGGCATCATATCATAACCGTAATCTTTCAACCCTCTAATCTTGAATAAACATTTAACACGAGGGCTGAAAGTAGTGATAAATACGGTTTATTCCATAATTTAAATATTCAGTGTGTAAATCAGGGAAAAAATGGAAGCCTCGTGGTGGAGATAATGTGATAGAAATAAGAAAACGCTCGTCAAGTTTCTTAGGACGAGCGTTCCTTTTTCTCAGCTGGCCATTAAATATTTAATTTACTAACAGCACGGGACAAAACCTCCACCAGTTCATCATATACTGGAAAAATAGATGGCGAATCTAATTCAACAGTGTGTGTGCTTGCTTTCACTTTCAATATTCTCAACACAAACCTCCTCGGAGGAAGAAATGAAGGAAAAAAGGGCTCTCTCTCCCCGAGCGGAAGAAACCGCAGAGCGTGCTTCCAACACCGGGGAGATAGAGCTGGATCTTCCGGGCAAGGAAGAAGAAAAGGCCCTCGGACCGTTCTCCCACCCCTCCAAAAGATCCTTTTGCGATCCCCAGGAATGCATTCTCCGCGCCGCCTCGGCAAACGCGGGTCCTGCATCCCTTGAGAATCGCGAGCCTGCCACTATCATACAGAGTGACAGGCGAGAGCAGAGCATGCTAATCTGGTAGTTTCACTTTCACAATGTTAGCACTCAGCATGCTCTTACTCTAAAACAAAATGCCACAAAGCTGTGTGTGTCCCCACCCGTTTAAATAAACGCGGGCAGGGAGGAACACACTGTTTGTACATTTGTTTCGCCATAACGTTTCCGACAATATTGTAACAGACAACAATAAATAGACAGAGACAGTTTGACACAGATCCCTTGCTGAGGCAACAGAAGCTAAATGCCGGCGAGCAGCGGAAGTGCTCTTATCCTTTCCTGGTTCATGACGTCACCCGCCCGTGACGATCATTCTCTCATTCCATTGGACTAGTTGGCATAGATGCTTCAGACGCAATCACGCAAGAGGCGTTCCCACCGTGTCGTTCGACGCATCTCGAAGTTCCCTTTTTCGATAAAGGGAACAATATATTGTTGGTATTTGACATAAAAACATAAATAATACTATAAAGGGATAATAAATAAATGAAAAATAAATCTTACTTTCATTATTCAATGAAAATAAGAATAAACAAAGTATTTGGCTCTATTGAATTAAATGTAAGCTAAATATTAACTATGTATTTCTTTTAAAAGAAAACAAATATAGTCCAAATGTTATCTACTCCAATATTATTGTACTTATTTTAATACTCTTTTTTAATTATTAATCCAAATTTTACATGTGCCTTCAGAAAATCATCTAGCCTATTATAATCTCATTATTTTGGTTTGTTTGTTTGAAGTTTAAGTAAAAATTATAGAAAGAAACTGAGAACATCTCTCATGCAGTGTTATTAATAACTGAAATGCAGTTAATTGGTAGTCCAAGAAGTCTACACAACCCTGATCTTATGATAGTGTTTTACACCGGGCATATTAAAACTACAAAGCTTAACATTTAGGCTACTCAACACAGACAGGAGAAAGCAATAGGATATTAAGTTAAATGTTCACTGACTGAAACTCTTGAGAGCACGTCACATTCTGTTTTCCACAGACTTACGTAACCAAAACATTCCGCTGTTTTTTGTTGTTGTTGTTTTTTCCGTTGCACTGAAAGCTGAAAGTTGCACGCCGCGTTCTCCTTTTTCCAAAGCGCTAGGGCGGTTGCGCTCCGGAGGCGGCTGTCGTTGCTCTATTGGTTCTTGTCACTTGACCTATGGTGCGCTTGCAGCATTCTGAAAAGTAGAGATGTTTTTATCTCGATGCAGCACGTACGCCCTTGGAAAAACGAGCGCGTCGCTCCCATTATGAGCGCGCATTCCGCGCGCCTTATTTGAAATAACGAACTTGAGCGCGCAAAAGACGCGATCTGTGAACAGTTCGGTGGAAATAGAGCGTCGCTGCTTAGTCCCTCTGCCATAGTGGTTGACGAGCACAGCACTTTAAGCTGGTGCACCGCTGGTGTAACTTTGTTTTCGTTTTGTGTTAGTTGCAAAAGTTCCGTTCCGTGCAGAACACGGTGTAGCATAGTCTTTACGATTAATTAACCGTGACGTTTTAAATCGCGGTTAATTGTGAAATCCGGTAATCGCTGCATCCCTAGTTCTAATCCGCACTCGTATAGCTTTTTTTTCCTCATCAAAACCGATTATGTTTATCAGTTGTTGTATATCAGGCAGGGACACTTTGTGTATAGTTTGTTTTGTAATTTCACCGGAACGAATAGAGAGTCTCCACAACGGATGAAGCGCGCGTCCGAGTGAAGACTGCGCAAGCCACAAGAGAACACACAGCCGGACTGCGACCAAATTGGTCGCATATGCGACCGTTTTTTGAGAATATGCGAGTTAAAATTTTATGTGGTCGCATTAGTGCGAGTGGACGCTCGCGCAACAGAACGCGGTTGTTGTATCAGCAGCTGCAGACTGCAGTCTGTAACTTATGTTCAAAATGAATGAGTACATCATGAATCCATTTTCCAAACCGTGTTTTTGACTTATCCTGAATCACTACGGTACGCTTATAATAAGTGTTTATATTCTTACTGTTTAATCCCGGGCTCGGCTCGGTTGCGGAGTTGCCCAGTGCCTGCGTGACTCGCCATAGACATTAACGGAGAGAAGTAGCTCCGGCTACAATGTTCTTCCGCAAGACACGTGCAGTTTATTTATTGACGAATGTAGACATAACGCGCATTGCACACTGATGGTGAAACGCGCCAATTACGAATTTAATTAAGGCATATAAAAATGAAAAGGTCTCACGAAACACCGAGCCCCTTCCTACGTCTTTTCAGCGGTTAGATGAGAGCAATCGCTCGACAGAGGAAAAGGAAATGATTATAAAATGCAGAAGGTAAGGATTGTGAGATGAGATTTCTGATTTTTGTTACAACTATAAACTTTGATAACGAAAATCTGTATCAGCCTATTATAATAGCTACTTTTAAAATGTAACATATTTGAATGTTTAACGATTTTTAAAAGATAGAAATATGATGTTGGTAGAAAGATCATAACAGACAGATAGATAGAGAGATAGATAGAATATAATTCAAATGTAAATAAATAGATTGTATACATAGATAGATATAATATAATTCAAATGTAAATAGATATGTATACACTAAACAATGCTGGGTTGTTTAAACTCAAGTTTGGGTCAAAATCAAATATGGACAAACCCAAAAATTATTTATTAACCCAAAATCCTGAAATTTGGCAATGATAATTACCATGTATTACATGTGGGTTTTTTTTTATAATATATTACAGGTATTTATGCTGCAACCCAGAAAGCCTTTGCTAGCCTTGGTCCATTAAAACCACTATTCATCATGCATTGATTAATCCCATGGCATGTAGCAAAAAAAAAAAAAAGGTGCGACCAAATCATATGCTGGTGCGACCAACTGAGAAAGTAAATGATAACAGAAAAAAACTTGCCATAGTTTTGTCCTTTGTGGCAGTAGTCAGTTTTGGTGTAACAAGTTTTTGCTGCCAATTATTAAATGTAGTCAGTGTATTAAGAGGCTACAATTTCCAAGTATGCCTAAGTGTAACTTGATCCCATCCCATTAAGCTGATTAGGTATGTAACGATTCACTCGCAACCGGTTGAAAATCGATACAAATGTGTAACGATTCAAGTCGGTTGAAATGTTAAACGAATCGCGATACACGTTTTAAACTCTGGTCACTTACTGTAGCCTACTAGGGTGGCCATACGTCCGGATTTTGGCCGGACAGTCCGGATTTTAAGCCCCCTGTCCGGCGTCCGGCGCAGCCTCAAGCCGGACACTCATTTGTCCTCCTTTTTGGAGTTGCGCTGAATTGTTGAAAAAAATTAACCTATAAAAAGCCCGCATAATGATAGCGGCTCTCTGATTCCCCTAAATTAGGCCGGTGACACACTGGCTGCGTGGCGTGAGCGTGGCGTTTCTGTTGCGTGTCAGCTGCGTCGCGTTTTCTGTGTCTTTGCACATCAGAAGCGTGTCTGACGCGGCGCTGCTGACACGCATCACCCTTGTTCAACATATGGGAGAAAGTTGTGGAAGCCCTATACTTCGTGTTAAGCATAAAGCCTACTGATAAAGACAATGTCAGCACAGCAGTATTGACAGCAAAATAGACTACAGAATATTTCGTTCTGTCTTGACAGGTGCAATATTTGAAAATTGATAATTAGGCCTATTTATTTATTTATTTTTAAATGAGGCCTATATTTATATCTGAATTTGTCAAAAATGTAATTTATTAATATGTATTCGTGTACAAAATAACATAGAAACATATTTTCCTATTGTATTTTGCCTGGAAACGCTTCCCACACGCTTGCATGTCGCGTGAAAAATAGGCGTCGGTTCTATTTCTAGCATGAGACGCGCGTGTCACGCAGGCAGTGTGCAAGCTCACCTGTTAACATGGGAGTCGAAATAAAAACGGACACGCCACGCAGCCAGTGTGTCACCGGCCTGTTCAAGCGCGCGGCAGAGAGCGAGAGACCCCCCCCCCGAGAGATCCCCCCCCCCCCCCCCCCCCCCCCCCCCCGGGTCAACAAAACCACCGATCACTAAAATATATGTGTCCTCCTTTTTGGTGTTATGGAAATGGCCACCCTATAGCCTACTGTGAAGCTGTGAACCTCGCTTTACAGGCAAAATAGCAGCAATCACACACTGGCGCGAAGCTAGCGAGTGTTTTTACTTCATTCATGGAACTTGAGCTGAAAACGCTCGGTTTGCTCCGCTCGCGCCGCGCCAGTGTGTTCCATAGACTGTTGTGCACGCGCCGTCAATCACATGGCGACGGCAAGCGTAGATGTTGACGTTGACTCATTCAAATCGGAGGTGTGGCGGCATTTTGACTTTCCGTAGACTAATAATAATCACCACCATGAGAAGCACAAGTCACCTCCGTTTTCATGGAAAAGGCATTAATACGACAAGTGCGAGAGCCACGGAGATCACAAGGTGCATCAGTGTTTCCGTGGCAACCAGGTGTTGTATTTATTTTACTCTTCTCTAAATGTGTACATGGATATATATTTTTTTATATATATAATTTATTGATGGTTATGGCATATTTTTCCAAATGTGTGTTGTTGTTTTTTTACTCTTGCTAGTGTAATGATACAAATTATAACAAAATTAAAACCCCTCTAAATGTGGTACTAATTTTACATAGTCTTTTACTGAGTGTGCAAAGGTACCAGTGCTTTTTTACCCTCTTGACCAGACAGACAGAAAGACTGAGTTGAAACAACCTTGAAGGGATTTTTTTTTATTTCAATGTAGTTTTTTTTATTTGACAAAAATATATTTTAAAATTAAAAAGAAATGTGCAGCATTTTGCCTGAGAAATAATTAAAGGGACACTTTTTCATTTATAATTTCTTAAATGAATCACTGATAAAAAAAAATCGTGAGAAAATCGTATCGTGAAACCAATATCGTGAATCGTATCGCATCGTGAGTTGAGTGAATCGTTACATCCCTAAAGCTGATCTAATGTATTTTGGTCTGCCTGACCCCTCTTTGTTTGGAATAATTTTATGTTACTCTGCCTTATTTGGGAAAGATGGCCTACAGTAGCCTTAAGTTATCTCATTTTCTAAATACAATTAAATAAACACTTGGTGGTTCTTCAAGATCTTGAATGTAGCCTATTTCTACTGTTTCATAGTTAGCTTCATTTCTACAAATGGTGCAAACTCTGCTAGATTATAGATAAAAGATTCCCATTCCCCTGCCATTCTGTGATCGGCCGTGATCGGCAATCGGCAGATCATGATTTTGGTGATCGGTAATCGGTGATCGGCCCCAAAAATGCTGATCGGAGCATCTCTAGTAAAAAGAGGTGTTGACCGCACTACTTCGGCGGGGACAACCCTCATTGTCCTGAGCCCTCGAGCGTCAGGACTTTTTCCTCGCAGCCTTCTTGGCGATACTAACGGTCCGCAGATCCGCTCTACCCCTCGAAGGCTGCTGGGTTTGAGACCCCCCTCCGCGTCCCCGAGGTGTTGGCGGGGGAGCACGGGAGGAAACGCTCTGTTTTTGAGTGGCACGATGTGAAGAGCCTGCTTTAGATGAGTGAGGCTGCTCCCGCTCAGCAGCCTCATGATAAGAACGGCGGGGGAGGAGTTTTTGGAAGGCAGCTGCCTGTTTAGAGGATTCTTGGAATTTTTCTACAACAGTATTAACAGCATTACCAAATAGACCTGAAGTAGAAACTGGTGCATCCATAAGAAAACTCTTCTCCTTTTCTTTAATATTACTGAGGTTGAGCCACAGATGCCTCTCAGTGGCCACCAGGGCTGCCATAGAGCGGCCAATGGATTTAGCCGTCTCCTTGGGGGCCCTGAGAGACAAATCTGTGGTTCTACGTAATTCACACACAACCTCTGAACTAATACCCCCATCCTCATCTAAATCACCCAATAATTCCGCTTGATATGCCTGCAGTAATGACATTGTGTGTAAACATGCTGCAGCTTGACCAGCAGCGGAATATGCTTTGCCCACCAGAGAGGAGGTGACTCTGACGGGCTTAGTGGGTAATGTGGGAACCTTAAGAGAAGATGCCGTTGCTGGAGAGAGATAACTCGCAAGTGTCTCTTCCACCTTCGACATTTCTCCATAACCATGGTCTTTATATTTATGTATAGATGAATAATGTGATGTTTGTGCATTATAAACTCTATATGAGACCGGTTTCTCCCACGATATCGACACCTAAGTGTGAAGAAAACGTTCATCGAGCTTACTTTTAGAATGAACGTCCTGCTTATCAGATGGCCACTCAATATTCAGTCTTTCAACTGCTCTAGTCACAACCTCTAACAGCTCTTCAAACGCATGAGACTGAGGTGGCGAAATCTCAGACTCAGCATCAATACTAACAACGTCCAATTCCTCAGAACTGGATAGTTGTAGTACTGGTGCCTCAACCGGGGCGGAAGGAACCACAGCGCATGCTTCCAAACCCAGAGAAGAGGCACTGGATCGATCAGGTGAAGGTTGAGATAGGGCAGAGCCCGTCTCAAACTCCGCTGAACAATCCATCTGCGAACCCCAGGACTGCAATCGACACCGTGCCTCGGCAGCGGCGGGACCAGAGCCGTGAGGAACGCTAACCTGGACATTCTCGCGGAAGAACGACAGGCAGGATCGGAGCAAGCGCAAAGGCAGCGCTTCACAATGCGCACAGCCCACACCCTCGAGTGCAGACTGAGCGTGCTCCTCTCCCAAACAAGCAACACACAGCTCGTGAGTATCACCACCCGTTAAATAACGCAGGCAGGGATGCACACACTGTCTAAACTACTGCTTGCTCGCCATATTCTGATATATATATATATGATATATAGACAGACAACACCAAATAACGTGGACAGATCACACAGAGCGCTACTGAAGACACAGAAGCTGTCGCTCTCTGTTTTCAAGCAGGCTTTATAGCTTCCTGGTACGTGACGTCACCCGCATCTGACGTTCCACCACACCATTGGACTGATTTTACATGTGCTTCAAGACATTGTAATGCGCCGCATTCCCCATGGCGTCAATCTCGACCCAACGCGAGTTCCCTTGAAAGGGAACTGCATGGTATAACACTTATTCTTTTCGTTTTATGGCAAATTGCAACCATGATTTCTGAAGGTGCATACCGCCACCTACTGTACCGGAGTATGTAGTATAAACTGTGTCCGTTGGGACTACTTTATATCAGAACAATAGATAGAAAAATAAAATAAATCAAATCAAGTCTCACTACAGGACTTTCTTTCTTCTCCCTGTTGATCACTTGAACTGCCTCTGCACACGTAAGATTACGCTTTGCCCGTTCCTGTTGCACTTCTCCTGCCGTTCTCCTTACTGGACAGCCCCCGTATGCTGCTGTGTGATCCCCACCACAATCACAACATTTCCTCACAGCACTATCCCCACATTGTCCATATTAATGATCTCCACCACACTTGCCACAACTTTGCTTTCTCTTACACACTTTTGCAATATGTCCATACCTCTGACACTTGTAGCATCTTACTGGTGAAGGAATGAACTCTCTCACACTAAAACTCATAAATCCAATCATCACTCTGTATGGCATAGCCTCTTCCTGAAGCTCCAAGAGAACCGATGTACGATCAACCTTTTCACCATTCTTTATCATCTTAAGTCGTTTAACTTCTACTACTGTTCCTCCCTTTATATTCGTATAACTTTTTACCCAAAGAGATTCCTGATATTACACGTCTCGCTTTCCGATGCTCAAAATACAAAGTTCAGGCATTGCTCAGAGTAGCATAAGCCAGACAAGGGAGGATTTAAAGGGAAAGTACCGATTCTTTTTCTTCTTCTATGTTAAGTGCTCACGGAAGAGATGAGTTTTCAGTTTTCTTTTGAATGTTGTCAGGGATTCTTCATTCCACCAGCATGGAGCCGTGAATGAGAATGTTCTGGTGAGTGATTTTGTGTCTCTCTGTGATGGCACCACGAGCCGTCGCTCATTGACCGATCGTAGGCTTCTGGTAGGGATGTAAACTCGTAGGAGTGAGTGAAAGTACAGTAGGTTACCAACCAGAATAATACTTTCACCGCCGCCACTCTGCCGCGGCGGTGAAATTCGGGGTGTATTTGCTGCCTTTAACCGCTAAGAGGCGCTACAATTACAGACTTTGAAAAGTGTCCGTTTATTCTCTCTACTGCGTAATATGCCGCTGCGCCGCGGCTCATTCAGAGCGATTGAAAGCTGGTAGCAGATGAATTCAAGTGAAATGTAGTTAAAATAATT
Organism: Chrosomus eos; assembly: GCA_036326025.1. Lineage (NCBI taxonomy): Eukaryota > Metazoa > Chordata > Actinopteri > Cypriniformes > Leuciscidae > Chrosomus > Chrosomus eos. The sequence goes on from CM070826.1 coordinate 2,363,827, forward strand.
CATCACAATACTTAAATTAAATTGAATAAATAATGAAAACATTTCCATATAAAACATTTGCAATAGAAACATATTAGGCTACATCAATGAGGCTTTGCAAGAGTAGCCTATAAGACGTTGAAATAACAGCGTTCAGGCGGTAGCTCTGTGGTTAACGCAACAACACGGAGCTTCAAGAGACCCGAGATCGAATCTCAATATAACATTATGTTGGACGACAGCATTAATCTTTAACCGTTCTTGATGCTTAAATAGGTAACTGTTTATTTGCGAGTTTATTAACTATTTATTTATTTAAAGTCAAGCGTTTTGTTTAATTATCAATGGCACATTACAACATTGCTACATTCCTGTAGAGCCGCTGCACAGACGACAAAACTGTTGAAGGAAGATTGCTAGCCGATTGCGTCAGAAAATGAAAATGAAGAAGCTCGTCTTTAGTCTGCTAAATTATTGTGTAATGTAAAAAACACTAAAAATACTTCAATTTGGAACCCCATCGAACAATTCAAGGTTTAAATAAAGTGGAACAGTTGTTAAAAAAAATGTAAAACAGGGTTGCATTTGGACTTTATTTCCATGCAAAAAAGAAACACAGAATCTTATTCTTGCTACATTTTAAATATGTTTTGCCAAAGAAATTGCAGCTAAATTAAAAACGAAACGGTAGGCTACAAATCGAAAATAGTCCAAAGCAACATAAATTAAAAACATGAGTTTTGCCTCTCTCGCGCTGGATCTCAGCAAGTTTATTTAGTCTCCCTTGCTCAAACATTCTTAAACTCTACAAAACCAGTTGCAACAACTGGATTGAACACTTCAATTTAAATGTGTGTGTGAAAAAACTTTAAATAGGCTACAATAAATAAACTACAATATTTATAATATAATAAAATATGGGGACTCATCGAGAGATGTATCCTTAAAATAAGTTTGTCTTTGCCTGCTCATCAGGCTGGCTATCTGACACTCTCCATATGAAAGAGGAACATTAACACCTCCTATTGTCCTGCATCACGCTGAACTGTCCCTCCAAACCCCCCACAGGCTCTCTGAGACTGAGTCTGAGACTGACTTAAAATAAAGAGAAGTCGCAATTCACACATAATCGCTCTTCTATACATTAGCATTAGGCTATTAAAGTGTTGATAATGAAGGAATTAAAAGATTTAAGCTACATGTAGTGATATTTCTGTCATAAAAGTTTATTACTAAATATTTCATTATTTAAATAATTTAAGAAATAAAACTGGTTTGGGCCAGCTTTTTCCAAGCAAAACTAAATATAATCTTCAAACGCATGTTCATTTTGTTGTCATGAACAAAATGCTCAACTCAATATTAAATTCTACAGGGATCTTTGGATCCAGGCATGCAAATTGTGAATTAGTTCTTTTTAAAATTATTATTATTCAAATAAATATTCAAATACAAATATTTTCGTGCTTCGTTGTACTGCTGATAAACTAAATAACATTTAGATAATAATTATGAACTTTAAATGAAACAATAGCAACACTTCGACGAATAAATGATTTGATCTGTTTTTACATTTTAATTCAGGGAGATTTAATCTCTACATTTAATTAGAGCGACAACATCATAAACATATTTCAGCAGATTCTCTGTACCTCTCGTTTTCATATGGATTACATAATCAGATAACATTTATTAGCCTAAATATTTAGACATTTAAAGGCTTTAGACATAGCCGATTTCCTATCGTGACTGAGCTGAGGCAAGTTTCGGTTCATTTTTGTGACGCGCAGTTCCCGGAGACAGAGAGAGACGACAGATAAACTTTTGTCATTAGCCTAAAAAAAGTTTACAGTTTTGAACGATGTAGGCTACTCTACTCTTATCTGTATGACCAAAAAAATCACGTATAGCCTATTAAGTTATTTTAGCTGTTATGAGAAAAATAAATCAAATGAACGCGCTGCCTCCTTTGTCGAAAACTTTACGTAAAACCATGTTTTTAAAAATTCTATGTAGGCTATAGGGAATAAAACAAATATAGATATATATAGGCAAGGCCCATATATAATTTTTTTTTTTTTTTTTTTACAAAACTGCTTTTGAACGATTGGTATTATTAGCTACAGATGTAAAGTCGTTCTGTTGGAAGCCTAGGAAAAGAAAGAAGGAAGGAAGGAAAAGAAAGAAGGAAGGAAGGCTACTATTTGTTCCTTAGTGTAAAATGGAAATGCATGGTAATTTTATTTTATAAATATAAGCAAAAAAATATATGGTGGAACAGAGTTTTAGAACTAAACAAATCTGCATTAATAGCCTAAAAATAAAAATTTGTTACAGTAGTCCATGTTTGTTCGGGATTCGAACGCATGTCTTCTGATTGATCGAACCGTCAGTTCTACCAGAAAGACTCGGGAGAATAATACAGACAATAACATTTATTTACGAGCTCAGCAAGCAATCAAATTCTTTGGCGTAGGCCCCGTCCGTAACTCGCATTCCGAGGGTACGGAATCTGCGCATCCCGCCTGAGGTGAAGGCAGGGGCGCAGCCCACCCCCGCGAAGTAAGGAAGGGTGCCATCTGGTGGTGGTGGGGTGGAAGGAGGGGAGGACATCCTGGCATCTTCAGGGTAGAGGGGAGAGCCCGTCTGGAGGTGATGGGAAGGATGGAGGGGAGGACCCAGCGTAGAATGGTAGGGAGATAAGGGAAGGTCCCGTCTGGTGGGGAGGACCCGGCGTAGAATGGTAGGGAGATGAAGAAGGGTCCCATCTGGTGGGGAGGACCCGGCGTAGAATGGTAGGGAGATGAAGGAAGGTCCCATCTGGTGGGGAGGACCCGGCGTAGAATGGTAGGGAGATGAAGGAAGGTCCCGTCTGGTGGTGGATGGGGAGGATGGAGGTGGTTGAAGCGACAGCATCTGAGAACTCAGACATGAGTAAGTACCACCCTTTTATACTGGCTATTAGGATGTGATTGGATAAGTGAGAAGGTAATACATGACGTGAACGATTGAGTCTTCCTGGCAGAACTTGCGCTAAGCTTCATTTCTACCACTCGGCCATGTAGCTCACTGAGAAAAGCCCAAACGTTTGTTTCTCCAGTGTGTTCGCTCAAATGAGTGAGAAAAACGTTTTGTTGTTAGCCTATTGTGAGTGTAGCCTAATTTACACGAATAAAAGTAGACCTTTTACAGTTTTAAAATATGATATCCTATCTGTATAACCAAAAATTACGAAGTAGGCTATAGCCTATTAAGTTATTTTAGCAGAAAAATAAATTCAAGTGAACGCGCCACTGCGTTTGTCGAACTCTAATTCAATGGCAGAATAAAACCCCATTTTAGAATACGCACTAGGCGTGGTGTGTCAAAATACTTAATTATAAACTTCAATATTTCATTCAAAACCACCTCAAAACGCTTTGTGACATTTTAAAAAGCCGTGAATGTATTAAGGCCACTGGAACCAGGATCGTAACTGAAACGCGCTGCATGTTATCTCTCAATTCAGGAGCAGAAGCGCCAGTTCAGATTTTATTGTTTGTTGTTTAAACGTGCGTGTTGTATATTTAAAAAAAAAAAAAATATATATATATATATATATATATATATATATATATATATATATATATATATATATATATATATATATATTTGATATGGTCTGTTTAGGGTAGGCCTATAGCATTGATTCACTATACTGTGGAGGGGGGAAATCACCCACCGGCAAATCGCACCTTGCTTATTAACCATGTTTTTAAAAAATCTTTCTGCATATGAAGTTTTATTTATTTTTTTAACAGAACTGTTTTTGAAGACGTAAATTCAGTCAATCTGTTGGATGAGAATTGTTCCTTAGTGTAAAATGGAAATGCATGGTAATTATATAAAAAACATGTTTATCCGGATTTCGTATCCGTGTCTTTGTAATGCGTAATCCTTCAGCTCTACCACTTGACCACAAGATTGGTTGTTCACTAGTCAGTGTGCGCGCAAACGAGAGAAGCACTCTTCAATCTTCTCATTCCTCAGTAGTTTAGCGTCATTGATTGCACCTAATTTATTTTCACTGACTGCGAGATAGGCCTCTTTTAAATTTTGATTCATAAAATGTTCTGCTCAAAAAGCTTGCTATATTCTATTTAAAATCTAGGCTACTTTTACATACGTTTTGCTTTCGCTAAATGTCCCTTTGCGCCACCTGGCGGTCATTTCGCGAATGACTTTGAAATGCGACTGGGTTTTTTTTTGCCGCGGCGGTAATAGGCATTCTGGTTGGCAACCTACTGTAGGAGGAGCTGAGCCTGTGGTCGGTCTGTAACCGTGCGTTCACACCGCCGCCGGCGAGAGTGGCAAAATTCGCTCTCGCCGCCCTGCCAGCGAACGTGGAAAGATTCGTGGACGCTCTGATACTCTGACGTAGATCAAAAGCTTGGTCTTTTTTAAAACTGTATTCAACCCTCTGGGGACCAAAAACGCACCGGTACGCTTTGGCAGATTTTTTTCACATAGCAGAAAAATAGACTTAAACTACTACCATCATTTCTGGTCATATAGAGTTAAGAAATATGAGAAAATAAACTGTTAAATGTCTACTTTTTTATGTGCCCACATACAATCGAAATAAAATATTGTGCTTTTGTCAAATAAAGAAAATAAACAGGGTGTGCGTTCTGCCTCTCCAACGCATTCTCATCCTTTAGCATCATATAGGTGATGCCATTTGACATTTCGTCGAAATCTTACGCACATGGCATCCTTTGGCGTCAATATAACATGCACTGTTATGGGTAGGTTTAGGTCTGGGGTAGGGTTACGGTTATGACGCCTTGGGGTCTGCGTCTCATATTGACGCTAAAGGATGCCATGTGCGCAAGATTTCGACGAAATGCCAAAAGCGTCACATGTATGACGCCTTGGGATGAGAGCGGGCTGGCCTCTCCGTCTCCGTGAACTTTTTTTCTGGAGCACATCTCTAAACTTAAACAAAACTCAGCGAATACTATTCACCCAGCCATAAGCAATATATCTTTTAAATCATTTGAGTTTGTACTTTTAAATGATCTGATTCAAAACTATTCAATTCAATTCAATTCAAGTTTATTTGTATAGCGCTTTTCACAATACACATTGTCTCAAAGCAGCTTTACAGAAAGTGCATTTCAGAAATGTACAAAGAAAAATACAGTTAGTTAATCATGTATAAATTTAGGCATAACATATCGCCGGTGTTTAGTCGTCTCTTCACAGGCGTCGAGTCGTCTCTCCACAGGCGTTTGGAGAGCATATTAGAGCATATTTTAGCATATTATAACTAAAATAAATATTCTCTGTTTATGTCATCTATATAAAAAGAGAGACGTGTCAGCCTTTCTAATTATCTTTCTCTCCGCTCATTATTTTCATAGACAGTAAAAGAAATGGACACAGCGACCCCATAGATTTTAACGGAGAAAACTGAAGCCCTTTAGAAGCACTCTTTTCCTGATAGCCAAGCGTACTGCGCATGCTCAAACTGAGCTTGACGACGGAGATGTGACGTGAGCAACCTAGTAGCTGCGCCAGCCGGAATCTGAATCATTCCCTTCGAAATCTTGCAGAGCCGGAGATCGTGGGAAGGAGCTGTTCATGAGCTCGCAGCAGGAGCAACTTTATGACTATCTATGGGCTTCTCCCTTGACTTAATGCCTCCACGTCCCCTCGATTGCCGGGAGCTTCTACTTCTGTCTATATGGTCATTGCGCTTGTGTGCGACAGAGAGTCGCGGGGTTATAGCGCAGTCGTTAGCCTATATTTAGAAAAACGGCTTCTAAATCGGCTATAACGTAAGATACACAGTAATGGAGCCTTTTATACATTGTCGTGTTTCTTTAGAAATAAATAATGGACAAATGGAGTCTTTGGACGTCTCCGATGTAAAGTTATTCGCTGTCAAAGTGATGCCAAAATGAATGGGAGTCAATGGAATGCTAACAGCAGGTGATAGTCAGCTACAATGGCGGCGCCCGGAGAGGCTTCAGTTTCCGGTGGATGGATTACCCCCTTGATTATTTTGCTAATGTGACACACCCACGGAGAGTACGCGCTATTCAAACGCAAATATCTGAAGCAACACATTGAGACGTGTAAATGTGGTGGTTACAAATATAAAGGAAAAGAGAAAATAAAACTAATAATAATTAGTGTCATCAGAATATGTTGTTGTCATTGAAGTAAACTGAATGTCATTCATGCATAGTGTATGATTTTGGATGATGGCGATTGGTATTCCTTGCCTTGTATGGATGATCGATCATTTGATTATTTTTGCCTTGGGATTTTCACATGTTGGGGGCGCGCGCGCTGCTCAGACAATACAGAGACTCAAGGCCAATTTATACTTCTGCGTCGAGTGTACGCCGTAGTGTAGGGCGTAGGCTACGCACGTAGGCGATGCCATCGTGAGCATTTATACTTCTGCGTTTAGGTCTGCGTTGCTCTGCAGTACAGCGCCGAAACACTAGTTGGCAGCGGAGGGTTTTAATGTTCCACTGTGTTTAGATTCCGCGCGGTTCCTAGAGAAGAAGAAGATTCCTCGCGACTGTTTTGAGTTTAGGCTACTACAAGCAATGGCGATTGAAAGAGAGCGGATCACATTGGAGTTGGAGCTTATCGAGGTGGAAAAGCAGTAAGTTTTTAGTTTTTTTAACAGTTTCGCTGTACTTAGAATTTAAAAATGGCGGGCGGTGCAGAAAAACACGCCGGAAATGCGTAGGAGGAAACGCGATGCAATCAAGCCGACCAATCACAGATCTTGCGGTCCGCGTCGCCGCGACGCGTAGTTACATTTTTGAGGAGCTGCGCGTCAGGTTACGGCGAAGGGTACTGCGAAGGGCACGCGTCTGTGCGTATGCTACGCCGTACCTACCGCGCGCACCCGACGCAGAAGTATAAATTGGCCTTCAGAAGATATTGCATCAGCTCCATGTCCTGTGTCTTTTATTGACTATATATCTCCCCTAAACAGGTATGATATTAGTCAATTGTAGCGGAAATATACTTTATATAAGTCAAGGCTGTGAAAAAATGGCAAGTGTCATTGTTTGAAGCAGGAGCGTCATTAGAATTTTCATTTTTTAATTATTAGGTTTTATAATCAATGTGGTCCCAAATGTGAGGTAGGAAAGATAGGGGGTTCGGGGTTTCCCTGAGAAAATTTTGATTTCTCTGATCTACACATGTGCATTTTAAGATGTTTTGAAGGCCAAAAAAATTGGATAACAACAGCTTTAAAACCATGTCAGAGGGCAGCTGATTATTTTTCTCTCCTCATCAGCATCACACTCTTTTGCTCTTTGTTTTTCTCTTGCCCTGTCTCTTCCCTAGTCTAAAGCTGAGCTTTGACTGATATAGGCTTTTCATTTTTGTCTGACAGTGAAGAAAGTAAACATAGAGTCAACTGATAGGTTGATTTTGCCTATGAATCATTTTCTCAGATGCGTTTATTTATTGAAAGCTACTAAAGCTAGGTAATTAAGTTTATTAAATGCATGCACAATACTGTAGATTCATTATTGCTCTTATGCCTAATACAAGGCCGTAGACAGGGCTTTATAATCAAAGAGGTCCTAAATTTGAGGTTGGTAGGGGTTCAATTTTTTTATTTCTCTGATATGTGCATTTCAAGACATTTGAAGACCAAAAAAAGGATAAGAAATTGCTTTAAAATCATGTCAGTGGGCAGTAGATTATGTCAATACCTGCTTTCTCCTCATCTCCATCACTATTTCTTTTTTTCTCAGTCTCTTCATCCCTTTCTCTTCCCCTCCTAAAGCTGAGCTTTTTTAATTTACTAAAGGCTACAATTTGTATTATATTCTCAATATGTACACATTCATTATTAATCTTGTGCCTAACATGATGAAAACGGCTTTGTTAATGTTTCTTGTCCCTTCGCAATGACAGTAAACTAATTATTACAAGAGTCACGTTACATAGGCCTATTTTCAGTTCAAAATGGCGAAATTAGACAAAACTATATTAGTTTGCCTGATTATTTTTTGTCATTCGTTTAACATTTATTACCCAAATATTAAATGTTAAGTTTAGCTACTTACATTTTATCTAGCACTTTGGCCGTAGGCTACGTACGTGTCGAGTTGCACTGTTAAAATTCGCGCTCAGCAGCGTCTCTGAAGCCCCCCTAAAAAGGGCCTAGCGAGGCCCCTGGTTTGAAGTGTATTTGTTGTGTATATGTATGTCTAAAAGTTCGGTTCCAGTTAACCGCGTATGTATCACGTGTACAACGGTGAACTAATGGCAGAGACCATGCGGTCATAATAATGTGAAAACAGAGTGAATAATTAATAGTTTTTGAGAACTAATTTAAAAGTTAAGGTTCATAAGGGAAAGTGTAATATGTATATGAGTAATATAAAGAGATAATTCGTTTTGCTGACATGCTATATTTCCTGAGCTAATTTAAGAAGTTTAAAAGAGTTAAAGATATGGTAAACGGCACATATGTTTAAAATGTAGAGTATCATATGTGAATATTATATGCAATGTACAGTACATATATTATTAATGTGCATTGTCATTCAAGTTTCTATTGAAATTATTTGTTTAATTGGAGGGAACAGTACCTGTTGTTGAGAAGCTGTATGCGTGTAATTCTATATTTGTTTCTGTATATTGTGAAACTTATAGCTTATATACAATATATGATTACACACACACAACCGCGTTCTTCTGCATCCATCTCTTCCCAGCCCTTGACATTTAGCAGCCCGCCTCCCGAGTCCCAACACACACACACACACACACAGACACACACACACACACACACACACACGCACACACACACACATACACACGCACACACACACACATACACACACACACACACGCGAAATAGTGAAGCTACCACCAAAATACTAAATTAACGTTACTAGTTAAGCTAAGTAGTGACTGCCCAACACTGATAATACACTGTGCCACTTGTGTAAAATTTGCAGTAATATTTGTTTTATTTCTACAATAGCATTATTGTGTCAGTTGAAATCTAAGTCAGTGTTATGGATTGACTTATTAAGTCTCAGTTCATAGCCGGGTGAACACCGGCCGGTGCAGTAAACATAGCCTAGCTAGCTGGCCACGATTTCAGTACAGTAATATCAAAGATCCTTGCTCCTTCTTAACTCTCTGGCAATATTCTATTCATAAAATACAACCAATAGTACAGTAATGTTAAAGTTAACTTGTGAAAAGTAATCTCCCGAGCCCTATTTGTGATGGTCCGCCGATTTGAGCAGGAATATGCTGCACAGTGCTCGGCATCTACTGCTGCTATGCAACTAGGAGTATGACCAGTTCAAGATGGCGGCCGTATTTCTCGGTGCCCAGCGGCCAATAGGGCATCTAGTCTCTATATGATGTCTATGACCCACAGCACCACCATTTTAAGAACCCCAACGCTAGGACTGGAAGTAAGGGGCGGAGCTTACATTCTAAACCGAGTAACGCCACCTAACGTTTTGGAGCGTGCTTAGACACGAAACGGCATGCTTTTATTACACACGAAACGTCATACTTTATACGTATGTTATAATGATACATTAAGGTACAGTACAAAAAGCATTTTTAAAACATTGATTTTGTGTAATATAATTGTATATAGTTATCCGTTTCATTGAATTATGAGAGTTAGCCTACTTCCTGATCATGATGGTGAAAAATAACGCTTGAAACTTATGGGCATTTTAATGTATAACAATTTAATTATTTTAGCTAAGCAGTTTATACATAAGTGTAGATTTATGAAGGTAAGACCTTTGTTTTTGGTTTTTATGAAGAAGTTAACTCTGTATAAGAAAGCTTTGAAAGATATAAAAACAAGACATGCCTTGGAGGTTTTCAAAATTATACACAAATCTTAAATTGTTTTGATATTGAAGGTATGTATTGTTAATATGAATTTGTAATGCCGGATTTTGATTGTTTAATAAAAAATAAAACAAAATAACGTATGGGCATTTATATAAAATATACTTTATTTCACAAGAACATGTGCAGCATGCATTTTTCTTTTTGTAAAATAATAATGTCAAAAATCTAAAAAAAAAGAGAGAGAAAATTCGGCATTGTTTTAAAAGAAACAATAAATATGTATACAACAAATGACCAATTCACACCTAGGCCAATTTTATCACAACAATCCTTTATAAATTTAACTTACAATGAGTTGAGATGAACTTGTGATCAAGTTAATTTGAAGTCACATTTACACCAATATAATGTATGAAACAATCAGTTACAAGATATACGGCCCTTATTAAATCAGCTCGTAAACCTACCGCTGTGAATGCTCATGCAGACTGGGAGGAAGCAAAGTGTTGCTTTTAGACACTTTTAACAGGTTATGGGTCAGTTCATTTCTGTGTAAAATGATGTCATTGATCTAGAGGAAGTTGAGGTGAACTCAAAGTGCAAGTTCAGAGCGTGAATTAATGAGCATTAGCTAGAGCTCGATGGTCACATGCATTAACACTTATACATGTGCAGTTTCTTGAGATGTTGGTGGAGTTTCCCTTCATTTTACTACAGAGCATCTTCACATCAGCTCATCTGTCATTTTATTCCTGAAGTAGTTTTGAAGAGTTTGTCTTTTCATATTTGTGGACTGAAAGTGTTGAAGATGTTTCGCACTGTTTTCTTCTGTCTGTGTTTCTGGCGTCTGGATGGTGAGTTTTAAATATGTTTTTATGGCTTCAGTTTTTTCTCTTCTGGTACCATGTAATAAATAACTGGTTAAATTAGACAGAGAGGATTAAACATTCACTGTTACAGGACAGAACTGATAGAGGAGCATTCAAATTCTAATGATGGACAAACATAAACTGACAGAAAAATCTCAAAACTCAGAAGGTGACAAACTTATTTATATACAATGTTTATAGCTACAAGAAAATCCCATAACATGTAATGTAATCCTGGAAACAATTGCTATACACTGCACAACAATTACAAAATCCACTACAGACACAGAGAAGAACCACAGCGGGTGCACACAGGTATATCCATATATAATAAAAAAATAAGTAAAAACTTACAGTTGTAGAGTCATATATATTCAGTATTTCACTGAATCGAATTTCCGTAGTTCTTTCCACTCATTTGTGCATTTCTTTTTCAAAAGTAAGTTTTATCAAGTGGTATTTAGAGCGTATTTGCGATCAACGAGCTCTGTTCCTGTCGAGCCAACAGTGGTTTAGTTTGGTTTTGTCCAGAAAACTCTTGCATGAGTTTATTGTTAGTCTCCAAACCGTTCAGCCATTTCTCCACTCACAGCATTAACTGTGCTGAAATAAAGATGATGAAGTCTCGCCTCTGTGATCATGTTGTGTTCATAATGCTCCAAGTTCTCACTCGCTGTGCGTTGTCTTTTGTTTGGTTTGATTTCGGTTCGGACTATATCACAGCTAATTCTCAAAAGCTCACTGAACAATTCCTCTGATCGATTTAGTTTTTAACGCAATCAGCTGCGCAATTTTAATTACAAACGTAATGACTACTCAATCAGTGTTTAGTGCTTGAAGAACTTTGTTTGCTGGGTCAAAAAGTTTTAGTATCTTATGTACCATAACAGCAATGAAGCTAAAGTTAGGTTCTGTCACTGATCGCACCGATCCTCTAGCCTCAACTCGAATGCCTATTAATTCATAACTTCATTACGATCATTACTTATGCCCACCAACAGAAAAACACATTTCTCCCAGAAATTTAAGAATAACACGAACTGTGTCTAGATGGCCGCTTATCCAAGATATGTTTTAGGTTCTTGACCTTGTAATGAAATACTATCGTGGGCTTTTTGATGAACTTGTAAAGTAGATCACATCAAAATTGAAAAAAAATTTATTTCAGTCAATAATGCATGAATAGCCACTAGATGTAGATTATGATTAAACAGTGCATCATACAAACGAATGATTTAACCCCCTATCTACAATATGAATGTTCATTCAGAGCAGTCAATGAATTACATACAAGTTCTCCAGCCAGTGTCGTCGCAGGTGGGGTGCGAGGCCCTGTGCGAACTTGAAATGCGAGGCCCCTCCCAGGCTCTGGACGTTAGAATAATTGGCTGTGCAGCCTACTTGTAAGCCTTGTCCGCTTAAATTAATTATAAACAAACATAAAAAAAAACGAATAGGCTATTTGCAATAGGCCTATATTAAATCGTTTTTGACCTAATTATTTGGCACTGAAATTACACACTCTGTCGGCTCTGCATCACGTGCACCTGCGCAATATAGCCATGATTTCCGAAAATAGTAGGCTACAGCACAATAACGCAATACAGTCGTTGCGCGGGTGCGCCTGCAGTTATAAAAACGATTATTACTAATTGGCATATTTAAATACTAATTCTTATATGTTCATTCATATAGCCTACTCAAAACAGACGGGGTAACCTAACGCAATTAAGTTAGCTCACCGGTTTTAGGTGATATTCCATGTTTGTGGTCGAGCTGTGATATGCAAACTGTTGCTTGCAAACTTTCGACTTTTATCGACGTTATTTGTTTTCGTAAAATGCTGCCACACTGTCGATGTATTTGACATGGTAAAGGAGGACTGACAGTAAATTAAACGCTCGCAATTAAATTAAAATTCAGCGAACCTCCATACCATTGCCTTCTAGAACTGTTTTCAATCTGTCTCCAGTGGGTTGGGCTAATACAAAAAAGTGAAAACATGGGGGGTGTTCTGAAGACAGGCTGTTACCTGTGAATCAGGGGTGCTCTGAAAACACCCCCATTAGCAATTAGTGCTTTCCACCTGATAAAAATTTTGGTTGATCCAGAACGTATCGACCAATAAATTAACTAATCGACTGGGAGATTACAGCCCGTGAAAAACCTGCTTAATTTGTTAAAAAAAAAAAAAAAAAAAAAAAACAGCAGGATTGCAAGGCCCTGGTGGCGCGAGGCCCTGTGCGGTCGCACAGTTCGCACAGCCCTTGCGACGGCTCTGTCTCCAGCGTTGTTTGGCCATTGCTAATAAATTTGTCCCAAGCGCTCCAAAACCAGCACAATGAATAATCCATGGAAAGTTTGTATATAATCCACAGGTTTAAACAGTTCCAAACAAAATAATAATCCAAAGGCATTTCCCACACGCATTAAAATGTTCAAAAGTATTTCAGTGAAGCTTGATTTTATAGCTTTAATCTGTGAAAAACTCTGTTCTTCAGGAGTGTTTGGTGATGAAGAAATTAAGCTTATGATGAAGGGAGAATAATTCCCTCTAAACACTGATCTCACTGAAATAAAGGATGATGATGTGATTCAGTGGATCTCATGCGTTGCCTGCCCAACAATTAATTAAAACTACAATGAATCAGTTTCGACTATAAGTGGGCTACAATAGCCGGGCTGACTATACGAGCTAGATCGTGTCTACACACAGCCTACACATAGAACATGTCAAAGAAATGAAACCTAACACCTTGTAATCACAGTTGACTTTGCTTACATGATGGTATATCATACATTTTGCAAGTTATTTAGGAAAAGATGACATGTAACCAGATTCAATGTTATTTTGGCTAGAAGTGGGTTACACATAGCCGGACTATATTGGGTCTATATTTAACCCAGACGGTGAAATGATGGCTATTGCTTGCTGGGTCCTCTCACCCCTCATGCCTTTATGTGTTTCTCTGGGTGCTACACTATAAGGATTCAGCTTATGTACCCTACTGAGGGACTTACAACTTCCTTGTAAGGTAGAAAAACATGTTGCTTATGTCACGGGGTGACCCGGAGCAAGAGGAACCAAAATTTCGCGGCAAATGTTTCGCCATCGGAACGGCCCCGGTGTAACACCAGGCCGTTCCGGCCGCTCGCGAGTCATCGGAAGAGCGGCCATTGATGAGGAAACACACAATAGGGGCACGTTCAAGATCACAACGGTGCGCAACGTTTTGCTACGGTGTCCGGGTTGAACGTCATGTTTCCTGGAAACGGCTTGCACCGGTTTGCAACGGGGTTTGAGATGTGTTTTCTCTTGTTTGGTGTGTGTGTCAGAACTGCAGTCTAATCAGCAGCAACATGTATATACAGCACGCGGTATTAAAGTGAACGGGTCGTGATCTTCTGCTCTCTCTCCTCTCAGTATTTGTTGTGTGCATCACCTCACGTCCACGATTGTAGCAGAGGAGTCAGGTTAGAGTGTGGGCAGTGGCCTTATCTCACCCAGCGTGTGGAGTGTGGTGTTGAAATTGATGTGTATCACGGAAGTGTGTTGAAGTGGATAATTATTGAGTGTGGAACATAACCTTGCTGTTGCTCACAACTCTGACTCTCACGGTGCTGTTCAGTCACAGGGGAAGGGAGAAGACCAGCCCAGCTTGAGGGCGTGTCCAACGAGGGTAATGTAAAGCCTACTCGCCACTGACCGGAATGGGTCCACCCAATTGAAAGCTTTTGTCCTGTGTTATCTTGCAGTTCGCCTGAAGAGGAACCATATCGGCCTACTCACCTCGTCTGGCTTGAACATGTCCATCCAGCTATATGCCCCTGTCTTGCCTCTTAAAGTTCGTCCAAGAGGAACCGTACCAGCCTACTCACCTTGTCTGGCTTGAGTGTCCATCCAGCTATATGCCCTGGCCCGTCACTTGAAGTTCACTCGAAGAGAAACCATACCGGCCTACTCACCTCGTCTGGTTTGAACGTGTCCATCCAGCTATATGCTCCTGTCCTTCCCCTTAAAGTTCGTCTAAAGAGGAATCGTGTCAGCTACTCACCTCGTCTGGCCTGAGTGTGTCCATCCAGCTATATGCCCTGGCCCGTCACTTGAAGTTCACTCGAAGAGAAACCATATCAGTCTATTCACCCTGTCTGGCCGGAGTGTGTCCATCCCGCCCATTGCCCTTGTCTTGTCACTGGAAGAGAAACAAGAGGATTTTAGTCAGGATCTTTTACTTTTTAATAAATAAAAGACTATTTTGTACTTTACTTGGTCTGTTGCCTCGTCTGTCTGGTCTCTGTAGCTCCTTGAGGTGGTACTGGGTCCTAGGGGTGGGTGCGGTCCCAGTTGACCACCCCGACATTGTGACACTTATGTTTAAAATGGTAAAATACCCTAATACTTACACATGGCACAATCCACTTTCCATATAAAGAAACCTACAATTTACTTCAACAAGGACATAATGAATGACACTCGTCTCATTTGTGGAGGTGGAAAAACAAGTTCTTTGTGACATGCGAGATTTATTGTATAAAGATTTAAATTGTGCAAAAGAAGAGGTATGAGTCTGCTGTTTTTGTCAATTTTAAGTTTCAATTTAAAATGTTTGCGATTGTAATATAAGTACATGGTTAAATATTTTACCACTTGCTTAAGCAACTTAATATAATAAATATAGAAGTAATGCATTGAATACGTTTTTAATACGTTTTAAATTGTGTTTAAATGTCAATACGTCTATTAAATAGTGTATATGTGTACAAAGAGAATCGCAATGCTAAAAAAAAAATTTTTAAATAAAAGTTGCTGATAACTTTTGGATTTGATGTACAAATAGTGAGCAAATGTGTGTGTGGTACAGCCGCGGATCAGTTTCTCACTGCAAACGCAGCATATTTGAAAGCACTATCGCTGCTCCTGTACCACATACACACCGCACACCAGTGTGTGTGAAACGGGCGAAAGCAAAATATAACTGATTATCTTGAGCTCTGAGGTCACAGTCTTTATCAGCTCGTCTGAATCATGTGAGAAACTGTTGCACCGTTTCAGTGTTTTTGTTTGACCGTCTCACTATTGCATTGTTTACTCTGAATAAAGTGAGCATTTAGTGTGTTACAGCAGTGGTGTAATCCATATTAATCATATTAAAATATCAAAGAATACTCTGAATACTTTTAACACGTCTTGGGTCGGTTTACTTCGGTTGAAAATGACAAGAAGTTGAGGAGCACTGGAGCTCAAAGTGACAAAGTTCAGAGTGAATTAATGATCTAATAAAGAGCTAGACGATCACATGCGTTAACACTTATAGATGTTGTTACGTCCCTTTTTAATGTTGTCTAGAGAATAAGGGAATAACACTTTTAAAAATGGTGTGCGTGTACCTCAAAGTGCAGGCCAGAGCAAGAAAAGAAAACCGTGTACTCTTAGAACTCAGCTCAACGGGATTTATTCATCCTCAAGGCCATAATAAATGATTGAAGAAAATAATATTTACAATATGTACAAACAATGAATGGCAACAACAAACAAAATAAACATATTAAACACAAACAAAAACCCAAGGTGGGAAGGCGAGCAAGAGAGATGCCAAATCAAAGAAATCCATATAACAAAACAAACTAGCTAAATGTTTATTCAACTAACCTAACTACCAAACACAAAATGTAGAAAAGAAAAGTCTTCGGCGTCAAGGCGCTCTAACTAAACTATACTAACTAAATAACAAAACTTACAAATTGGGCACTCTCCTAAACTGGTGTGTCTAACATAATCATAAATAGGTAACACTTTACAATAACAGTACATGAATAATCATGTACTAATACCTGAATTAATAATTACCTTACTATGAACTAATGATGACTTAAGACATGTACTAATGAAGAACTAACCTTAACTACGACATGAGTCATATGAATTCCTGCATGAATATACCATCGTAACTACACGTTAGTACATGCTTGTTAATTAATGTATTAATTAACACTTTGGGGTAAACCAAAATTAAACATGCTCTAGATTAGAAGAAAGATGTATTAAAAGGGCACAATGTAAAATTGTTCATAAATTTGCCACCAGCAACTGTCACAAACATCATTGAATGACACTAGATGTCTTGCAATATTTACATTTAACCTTACTCATTGAACACACAATGATGCATTCATCATTTAAAAAACAATTTAATCTCATTCCGTTTTAATTTATTCCACTGCTGCCATCAAGAGTGAAATACCTACACTAATATATCCATTAAACAGATGCAATTTTCAAAAATAAAATCAGTGTTAGCACATGATGTGGTTATTTTGAGGATTGGTTTACTGTCTTTATATAAAAATACAGTCGGATGTTAGTCTTGTTTTCTTGCCCCCTCAAAATGTGTCCAATTTCCTCCTACCGTTCAATTCCTTCTCCATTCAAATTCGGCACAGCACCTCTGCTCTTCCACTTCTTTACAAACCACCGAAAAGCACCAAGTTTTATATGATTTAGAAGAGCTGAATATGTATAGAACATGTGTAATTGATAACTTTTTAAATATGTACTCTTGAAGGGCCAAGACAAGAAATGACATAATGATACATTAACAAGTCATGAATTCATGTTACTTTATAAGTAATTAATGATGAGTTAATGATGATGTGCCCCCTCAAGTAAAGTCATGACATAATGATGCATTAATAAGCCATTGGTGTATGGTTAGTTAATAATGAATTAATGATGATGTGCCCCCTCAAGTAAAGTCGTGACATAATGATGCATTAACAAGCCATTAGTTGATTGTTAGTGTATGGTTAGTTAATAATGAATTAATGATGATGTGCCTCCTCAAGTAAAGTCATGACACAATGATGTACTTACAAATCATGAACTAAAATATCAATAAATATATACAATAAGAGTGCCATCCTTATTCCTTTAAAAATATGGTATAAAAAAAAATATAAAACTTGTGTTCTTTCATTTTAATTTATACAATTAAACATATATGGACTTAAAAGAAAGTCCAAACATACCTGTAAAGACACACATAAGACACGATTACATGTAAAATAGGCTATAGGCTAATGCTAATTGAAGCATATACATTTAAACAACAAAAAATACAGTTAATTAACCCTAACCTCCTGAAACCTCCAAAATACAACATACATGCAAACATGTCTTTAATTATTAATTCTGTTTACCAAAGAAGTCAACATTTATGAGATTAAAATGCCAGCATTACCATAAGAACACAACCAATGTGCCGAACGAGCACCGAGTGCGTCACTAATGAGTGTCCCACCAGAAACAAACCCTACATACTGTAGTTCCGGGAAGAAAAGTAGCTATTACTAAACATAGGCCTAAATAAACCTTAAAAATCAGAAAACGGGTTAGATCAAATTAAATTTACTAGTGCTAGTTATTAGTCTATTTTCCACTTTTGATTAGACGGATCTGTGTGTAATTAATGGCTAAAAAATCATGTGCCATTCCAATTATTTGTCACAATGCTTGCCACAGATAGCAGATTATGATATTACAGTTTAAATTATGGCAGTATTAAATTATATGTTTAATTAAAATTTAGATTACTTCTTATTTATTCTTACAGAGAGCGATTGATTTAGTTTACCCCTAAACGTTAATTAATGCATTAACTATCAAACATGTACTAACATGTATAAGGCTGCTGTTATTCATGCATGAATCAGTATGACTCCTGTTGTAGTTAAGGATTGCTCTTCATTGGTTCATGATTAGTTCATATATTCACTAATCATGAGTTAATGTTGAAGTAACTATTAATTCAGGTATTAGTACATGATTATTCATGTACTATTATTGTAAAGTGTTACCCATAAATATCCTAAGTGCAAAGTGTATGTCGCGCGACCTACTAACCTGCTCTCTTCCCGCTTTTACACACTCCGTGTAAGCTGATCAGGCTGAACAGTATAATTTCAAAACACTATGCAACAATAACAGAATTCGAATGTTAGACACACACAGAAAATCAGTGACAACAATCAAACAAGACAAAGTGAGCACACAGCTGTCCGACATTGAAGTGATCACGGTATTTAACTGCAGTAGTGAGATGTGATTGGCGGAGGTGAACCAAAACATCATCGCCCTTCATGAAGATTGGCAGTAGATTGATCCAACGGACACCTGAAACACACACACACCAACAACACACCCACATGTCCATATTGCAACACTTAACTACGTACGAGTACGTAACACTTCCCCCCTAAAAGATTTCAATTAATTTTAAAGATAATACATTACACCATAGACACAACCCAAAAAAATATATATATATTAGTTATCTATTATGCTCTCGACAAGGCGTCTGCAACAACATTTTCAGAACCTTTCTTATGCTTGATGTTGAGGTTGTAGTTCTGCAGGAATAATGACCAACGCATGAGTCGTTGGTTATGATTATACATCCTCAACAAAAATACTAACGGGTTATGATCAGTATATACCGCAACAGGTAAAGCAGAAGAACCGACATAAACCTCAAAGAACTCCAATGCTAAAAGAAGTCCAAGAGCTTCCTTCTTTATTGTAGAGTAATTTATCTGGTGCTTATTAAATTTTCGCGAAAAATAACAAACTGGATGATCTAGACAAATGTCATCTTCTTGTAGAAGTACGGCACCAGTATCCAGCGCACTCGCATCCACTTCAAGCTTGAATGGACGCGAGTAGTCCGGAGCGGCTAGGACAGGTGCATTACTTAACAGGGTCTTTACGCTACTAAAAGCATGTTGGCATGATTCTGACCATGTGAAATCAGTTGCAGGACTTAACAGATTGGTAAGGGAATGTACAACAGTTGAGAAATTTCGGCAAAAATTCCTATAATACCCAGCCATGCCAAGGAAACGACGTAACTCTCGTCGTGTGGTGGGCACAGGAAAATCAACAATCGCGGAAACTTTTGCACCGGCCGGACTTGACCCTGTCCGACTACCTTACCTAGATATGTAATTGTGGCTTTCCTAAACTAACATTTTGCTAGATTTATAGTTAAGGACGCACTTGCTAAACGTTTAAATACGGTTCTCAGGAGGGACAAATGTTCATGCCAGTCGGAGGAATATATCACCAAGTCATCAAGGTAAGCATTACAATTGGGTACTCCTGCTAATACAATATTGACAAGACGCTGAAATGTTGCCGGAGCGTTTCGCAATCCGAATGCCATTACCTTGTACTGTAGAAAATTATCAGGAGTCACGAAAGCGGATATCTCTGCAGCGCGTGGTGTAAGAGGGACCTGCCAGTAACCTTTAAGTCAGACCTGCAAACTCCTCAGAGTAAAAAAGGTGACAGTGTTACGCGCGCGGGGGGGGGGGGGGGGGGGGGGGGGGGGGGGGGGGGGGGGGGGGGGGTGGTAGTTTTAAACGGTTGCTAGGGTGTGGTTACACAGTTACATGTTGTTCTGGATGAACACTATACTGTATATAATATATAATTATCATAGGATTGGCAAAGGAGAAAAAGGGCAGTAAAATATAAATGAACCATGATGAGCAATACATTTGTTACTGTATTTATTATTCTTTGTTAATGAAAATACAGCTGTTCGTTGTTTGTTCATATTACTTCACAGTGCATTAGGCTAACTAATGTTAACAAATATAACTTTTAATTGTAATAATTAAGGCTACTAGTAAATAGTGAAATTAACATTACCAAAGATTAATAAATGCTATTTATTTATAGAGATTAAGAAGTGCAGTTTATGAATAGTTAATATTAACTAGTTTGGTGTTATCGATTTGTTATACACCGATTCAGATCTCTTTTGAAGAGACAGATGTTGGACAGATCAGTTATTTTAACCATTCATAAAAGTGAATCGGTTCAAATGAGTCATTAGTTCGCGAATCGGACGTGCCATTAGCTGACACACACACAGACACGGCACGCGTTGTGTGATTATCCCAGCAGATAAGGACATCGCAAGAAATCTCTGAAAATGCTCCACGTGAAACTTTGATCTTTTACTATCGTGTCAATTCTCAATAGATTTTGATTAATATGCGCGATGGAGGGAGAGCAAGGCAGTTTGAATACAGTGAGAGAGTGCGCGCGCGACCGGCTCTCTCTCTCTCTCTCGTTCGTTCTTTCAGCGCCCTGTCACGAGCGCAGCATAACAAAGCGGTAGCTAACGTTATTTGAATCAAGCAAACAACTAGCTGTTGTTTTTGCTCCAAAAAAGCTTGATTTACCTCGAATTTCACATAAGATTCCTTCACGTTATGAGTTTCCATCAGACTCGCGTGGTAGCCACTAACCAGGGGTCTCATCCACTGGCGATTCTGACGCAAGTGCTAAGATTCCGATTGGCCAAGAGAAAAAAGTACTAAGATTCCGATAGGCCCAGAGAAATGTCAATTATAAGAATTATCCAATAATATTTCGCAATTCTAGGGCAGCCTATACCCCCCCCCCCCCCCCCCCGAAAAAAAAACTCTCCGGTTCTACGCGATTCACGTGAATGACCCATTTGACCAAGAAAACGGCGATTATCGCCGAAAAGCGACAAGTTTGCAGGTCTGCTTTAAGTAGATCTAATTTGGTTACGAATCTTGCGGAACCCAAGTTGTCTATACAGTCCTCCATCCTAGGTAGAGGATAACTGTCCGGAACAGTAACAGAGTTTACTTTTCTATAGTCTGTACAGAATCGAAATGTACCATTTGGTTTTGAGACAAGAAGACACGGTGAACTCCATGGGCTGAAACTGGGTTCAGCTAGATCGTTTTTTAGCAAGTACTCAACTTCTGTTTTCATCACTGTTCGTTTTGTACTATTTACTCGGTAAGCGTGTTGTTTGATTGGAAAATCACATGTGATCTGAATGTCATGTTGTATCACAGTCGTTTGGGATGGAATATCACCAAACAGCATAGGGAAATCACGAATTACTTTTATAACATCCTGCTTCTGGGCTTTAGACAAATCAGATAGAAACGATGGTAATGACTGTAGTATGTCAGAATTAGACAGTCTGGCACAACCATGAGCATTACGAAGGGAAACGCCATCATCAACAAACGACTCACCAGCAGATGGCGATATCACCTCGCAATCCTCGGCAGTGGGTGCTGAAACAACTGCAACAGACGTAGCAGCAGAATTAGATTTCAGAGTATCCATTTCCTCAATTCTTTCAGATGATTTTCTGGAACGATACAACTTTAACATATTTACATGACATGTCCGAAATTTCCATTTACGATCTGGAGTATGCACAACATAATCTGTCTCACTCAACTTTTTCGATACCACGTATGGACCAACAAATCGAGCAGACAGAGCAGAACCAGGAGTTGGCAAAAGTATCAATACTTTGTCTTCAGGTTTAATCACACGAACAACAGACTTTATGTCGAAATGCTTTTTCATGCTCCTCTGAGCTACAGCCAGATGTTCTTTTGCAAACGTACAGGCAGTATGCAAGCGCTCTCTGAATCGGCTAACATAATCCAGTATATTTTCCTTAGGTGCAGCATCCTCACGCAACATTCCCTCTTTTAAAACTTTGAGTGGACCACGCACGGTATGTCCAAACACTAGATCTGCAGGACTAAAACAAAGAGACTCTTGAACTGTTTCGCGAACACCAAATAAGACTAACGGAACTCCCTCATCCCACTCTTTACCGGAGCTTAAACAGTATTTGCGCAGCATTGATTTTAACGTTTGGTGAAAACGTTCAATTGCCCTTGGCTTTCGGGATGGTAAGGACTCGAAACTCTGTGTGATATTTCCAAGGTTTTTAACACCTGTCTGAACAGTATGGAGAGAAAATTCGTTCCCTGATCCGTCTGTACAATTTTTGGCAATCCAAATGTCTTTACAATTGTAACAGAAGTAATTTTTCTCAGTGGAATTGCTTCTGGATATCGTGTTGCAGAGCACATAATTGTTAGTGAAAACTGATTTCCTGACTTGGTCTTTGGCAAAGGGCCGACACAATCTAAAATGACATGCTCGAAAGGCTCTCCAATTACAGGGATCGGAATTAATTAAGCTGGTGGGATCTTTTGATTTGGTTTTCCCGTTACCTGACACACATGACAAGTGTTACAATACTGACAGACATCTTTCTTCAGACCAGGCCAAAAGAAATGTTTCAATATACGATTATATGTTTTCGTAATTCCTAGATGACCTGACATCGGATGATCATGAGCCAAACTTAAGACTTGCTGCCTGTAAGCAGTGGGTAACACAATTTGACAGGTAACATCCCACTCATTATCTATACCAGCGACAGGTATCCACTTGCGTAACAGTAACTCATTGTCTATCACATATTCAGCTTTTTGATCTTTTACAGATTTTGGATGCTCAACAGCAGTGAAAAACTTGGTCAAAGAAGGATCTTCTCGCTGTGATGCTACCATCCGTTCACGTTTTATTGGTACTGTCAACACTTCTAAATCAGTCACAACTTCATCAACCCTTTGCTCTGGTTTCACAACTTTAGAACACTGCAACTCGGATGAAGAGTTCTCTTCAGCAAAGAGTGGCATCATGAATGAATCATTCAACGTAATGTCGTTGCCTATTCTTCGCTTTTGCGCACACGTCACAACATTTGCGGGAAACACATCCGGAAATGTATCAGCAATATCATTAGTGTTAACAAAGTCAGGCTTGTCAACCACTTCTACAACAGGTGTCACCTTTCCTCCAGCCAAATCATTGCCAAGGATCAGCGTAACCCCTTTCACCGGAAGGGCAGAACGTACTGCAACCTTAACAAATCCTGAAATCAACTCGCACTGTAAATGAACACGATGTAGCGGAACCTTTATAATGTCCATTCCAATACCCTGAACTAGTACACTTGAACGACAAGATGTCCGTTCTGACAATGGAAGGACCTCAGATACAATAAATGACTGAATTG
This sequence comes from Chrosomus eos, assembly GCA_036326025.1. Lineage (NCBI taxonomy): Eukaryota > Metazoa > Chordata > Actinopteri > Cypriniformes > Leuciscidae > Chrosomus > Chrosomus eos. The sequence goes on from CM070826.1 coordinate 2,387,480, forward strand.
CCCCAGTGTCTCGTAAAATCTGGATCTCTTTTTGTTCCTCAGGTCTACCATCTATGGACAGTATAGCTTTCATCATGAATGGTTTAAATCTCTCATCAAACTCATCCGCTTTCGACACATGATCAGAGCACACGGGCACTGTTATCACAAAACCAACTGGTTTTGGTGGTCCAGGTTGTTTTCGTTTTAAAATTAGACAATCGGCAATTACGTGTCCTGTTTTATGACAATAAAAGCATTCTCTTGTTTCTTTAGGCTGTGATGTATTAACCTTAACACGGGGACTCAAATTTTGTGGTGCAGGCAAAGACAGCATTTTGTCAGAACGAGTCGAAACAAATACACTCTTGTGAGTTCAAACAAATTCGTCGGCCAAAACTGCAGCCTGAGACTAATTCGTTACCTTTTGTTCATTTAAATAAGTAACCACACGTTCAGGTAAGCAATTCTTGAACTCTTCCAAAAGCATCAAATCCCTCAGAGAATTAAAATCTTTCGTCTTATTCGCGGCCACCCACTTATCGAAAAGAATTCCTTTCTCACGTGCAAATTCTACGAACGTTTGCTGTGCTGTTTTTTTCTGATTTCGAAATCTCTGTCGATAAGCTTCAGGCACAAGCTCATAAGCCCGGAGAATCTCGTTCTTCACTGTGCCATAGTGCAAGCTATCCTCTACCGGCAGTGCTGAAATAACCGCCTGAGCTTTTCCGACCAACCTACACTGTAATAAAAGAGACCATACCTCTTTCGGCCATTTAAGTGCGGATGCTAGACGTTCAAATGCTGAAAAATAGGTATCCACCTCGGATTCTCTGAAGTGAGGCACCAAAGATATGTGCTAACTAACATCAAAGACAGCTGTTGAAACATCACTTGCAACATGTGAGGTCACCACAGGATTGGACATAACCGAGTCAGAGACAACTCTCCTTGACTCCAAGTCAAGTTCTCTCAATTTTACCTGTGTTTCAGCCTCAATCTCTAAACTGCGTATCTTGAGACGCATCTCTATGTCGGCCTTACATGACTCTGCCCGGTCCTGCATTTCCATCTGCATTCGGGCGAGTCGGACTTTAAGTCGCACATCGCCACTAGCCCCACCGGAAAGCGGAGAAAAGGGAGAAAAGGGCGGCATGGCAGCCTTAGTCTCGGCCCCGACCTCCACCTCAGCAGCCTCGCTCAGCACCTTCTCCACTGTACCAGGGCTTTTTGAACACGTCTCCACTGCCGACCGGCCAGCCTCCAAACCATCCGCATCTGTTGACTCAAGCACATGAAGTTCAACCAGCCCTTGATGAATATCAGCTTTAATTGTTGCCTTTAATGCTTGTCTCACCACAGAGATTCCATAGTGGTCAGCGATTTTTAACAAATCATCCTTTCGGCACTTGTTCAATGTATCTAAGGTTGGTGTATCAATAAACGACTGCAAATCAAAATCAAGTGTAGGCCTACTCATGATTTCAACTTTAACGTTACTATCACTATCTCCGTTTACAATGTAACCAAGCGTTTCCTTGCAAAATCCAGCATAAAGAAATACACACACTATGATTATTAATAACCGGGAAAAATCCAACTTTTTGGATCGCGGACGAGCCCCCATAAATGTTACGTCCCTTTTTAATGTAGTCTAGAGAATAAGGGAATAAAACTTTTAAAAATAGTGTGTGTGTACCTCAAACGGGATTTATTCATCCTCAAGGCCATAATAAATGATTGAAGAAAATAATATTTACAATATGTACAAACAATGAATGACAACAACAAACAAAATAAACATATTAAACACAAACAAAAACCCATGGTGGGAAGGCGAGCACGAGAGATGCCAAATCAAAGAAATCCATATGACAAAACAAACTAGCTAAAAGTTAATTCGGTAACACTTTAGAATAATGGTCCGTAGTTAACAAGTAGCTATGCAGGAAGTAATAGGCAATACTGCATTAACACCGAACTTAATACTATTAACTAATATGGAAGCAATATTAACTAAGCATTAAGTAATAGGTAATTTAGAACAAAGGTAGTTCCTTGGTAGGTATTTGATTATTACTAAATAAATATATCCTCACTGAGAACTACTTGTGAACTAAGAAATAATAACCAATTAATTACTAATTACAAAAGTAACATGTCTAAAAAGTGAACAATTGTGGGGGTTTCACTCTTAACATGGCCATAACATTTCAGAAGTGTGTGCCTCAAATGGGTTCTTTGTGGAAACCAGTTTATGAATATTATATCCCCCCAAATACATTAGCTACAAGTTGAGATTGTAACTACTACTCTTGCCAAAGGACAGACGTATGTTCTCTGTTTATTTCAAACTTAAACATAGAATAATACTAATAATGATAGGTTTTGTAAAATCTGAAATAATTAGGAAGTGATGGTGACATTCTCATGATTGAATTAGTTCACTATTATGAGCTCTATTGAGTGTCAGTTCAATATATCGCAGACTCCAAAGACCTACCTTTATGTTACAGTAGCTGCCTGAGGAGGACTTCTCTTAGGATATGAATATAAACATTGATGTTCTCTTGTCAAAAACAATTTGCATCTTTAATGAAGAAATTGGCTGCATTTATGTTGCGATAAGCGCAAAACCACATCTTCCAGATTACAGTGTTTGTGAGAATATTAGTGCCTCACAGAACCTGTACAGTATGTGTCAAATATAACATTAAATAACTTGTATTATTTGTGAAAACATGTTAACTCCTCACTAACTACTCAAGCGTTACCTTGTCATCCCGCAGGAACTACTAGTGATGTGGCCCATTATTTTAAAGTGAAAAACATGTTAACTCCTCACTAATTACTCAAGCGTTACCATGTCATCCCGCAGGAACTACTAGTGATGTGGCCCATTATTTTAAAGTGAAAAACATGTTAACTCCTCACTAACTACTCAAGCGTTACCTTGTCATCCCGCAGGAACTACTAGTGATGTGGCCCATTATTTTAAAGTGAAAAACATGTTAACTCCTCACTAACTACTCAAGCGTTACCTTGTCATCCCGCAGGAACTACTAGTGATGTGGCCCATTATTTTAAAGTGAAAAACATGTTAACTCCTCACTAACTACTCAAGCGTTACCTTGTCATCCCGCAGGAACTACTAGTGATGTAGCCCATTATTTTAAAGTGAAAAACATGTTAACTCCTCACTAACTACTCAAGCGTTACCTTGTCATCCCGCAGGAACTACTAGTGATGTGGCCCATTATTTTAAAGTGAAAAACATGTTAACTCCTCACTAATTACTCAAGCGTTACCATGTCATCCCGCAGGAACTACTAGTGATGTGGCCCATTATTTTAAAGTGAAAAACATGTTAACTCCTCACTAACTACTCAAGCGTTACCTTGTCATCCCGCAGGAACTACTAGTGATGTGGCCCATTATTTTAAAGTGAAAAACATGTTAACTCCTCACTAACTACTCAAGCGTTACCTTGTCATCCCGCAGGAACTACTAGTGATGTAGCCCATTATTTTAAAGTGAAAAACATGTTAACTCCTCACTAACTACTCAAGCGTTACCATGTCATCCCGCAGGAACTACTAGTGATGTGGCCCATTATTTTAAAGTGAAAAACATGTTAACTCCTCACTAACTACTCAAGCGTTACCTTGTCATCCCGCAGGAACTACTAGTGATGTGGCCGATTATTTTAAAGTGAAAAACATGTTAACTCCTCACTAACTACTCAAGCGTTACCATGTCATCCCGCAGGAACTACTAGTGATGTGGCCCATTATTTTAAAGTGAAAAACATGTTAACTCCTCACTAACTACTCAAGCGTTACCTTGTCATCCCGCAGGAACTACTAGTGATGTAGCCCATTATTTTAAAGTGAAAAACATGTTAACTCCTCACTAACTACTCAAGCGTTACCTTGTCATCCCGCAGGAACTACTAGTGATGTGGCCGATTATTTTAAAGTGAAAAACATGTTAACTCCTCACTAACTACTCAAGCGTTACCTTGTCATCCCACAGGAACTACTAGTGATGTGGCCCATTATTTTAAAGTGAAAAACATGTTAACTCCTCACTAACTACTCAAGCGTTACCTTGTCATCCCGCAGGAACTACTAGTGATGTGGCCCATTATTTTAAAGTGAAAAACATGTTAACTCCTCACTAACTACTCAAGCGTTACCTTGTCATCCCACAGGAACTACTAGTGATGTGGCCCATTATTTTAAAGTGAAAAACATGTTAACTCCTCACTAACTACTCAAGCGTTACCTTGTCATCCCGCAGGAACTACTAGTGATGTGGCCCATTATTTTAAAGTGAAAAACATGTTAACTCCTCACTAACTACTCAAGCGTTACCTTGTCATCCCGCAGGAACTACTAGTGATGTGGCCCATTATTTTAAAGTGAAAAATGTTAACTCCTCACTAACTACTCAAGCGTTACATTGTCAGCCCGCAGGAACTACTAGTGATGTGGCCCATTATTCTAAAGTGAAAAATCAACGTGATCTCATGAGAATACGTGTGTATTTTTACGTAAAGTGTAATTCTACCATATGTACATTTACTTACGTTTTATGCACACAGAAACGTATAATACTGACGTATTTACAGCACTAAAATGTAAAATATTTACGTATTAACAGCACAAAAATGTAAATTATTTACGCATGAACAACTCTACCAACGTACATACTTGTACGTATTCTTATTTATGCATATTACAATTGTGGCATTAATGTTTTGACTCCATTGCATTCAAATGTCTTATCAATTAGCCAACGTTTTCAGTCGCATTTATTAAATGCAGTTTAAGTTACTCAATAAATAATAACATTTCGCTCTGTTCGTGGTTTCTGCTGCAAACTCGTTTCGGAGGATTAGTCTACATGCAGTTAAACAATAATACACTTTAAAACCTTAAAATACCTTCTTTAATCGTTTAACCATTTTGTAATATTTATTTTAACGTTATTACAGTGAGACACAAAATGCGTTTTCTCCAATAGAACAATAATACACCAAAACCCAACATAAATTCACAACATCAATTTTATTACATATAATCCAAATCTTTAGAATCCATACGTTTGCAAGAAAGAGATCCAAATTCAGCCCTTTATCCAGTGAGCGATCTTCATCTTCATTTCACACAGGCTATTACAGCAGCGCAGTCGGTAACTGTCCCGCGCTTGTGATGATGAATTCAAATTCAAAAATTGCGCCATCAAGAAGCGTTACGACATGTTTTACGGCAGTGATATCAAACGCTCATTGGCTCTCGCTTCAGATTGCGACATGCCGCATTTCAGTCGGTAAACTACATTTGAAATGGAGAAGCGCGCGCGCGCCTTCACACAGAGCGAAGCCGGATTGACATTTTCATGGATTAATCATTTAAATTCTGCTCTATACCTCATTCAAAACTATTATATACTGAAAGAGAGGACTGTGACTGCAACACATCGTCATGTGAACGACTTTTGGTAACGGTTTTGACATTTTCGCAATAAATATATTATTGTGATTATATGTATGTTGTTTTTCTTCATAATTGTTGCCTATATAGTTAAGAAATTGTTATGGGTAGATTTAGGGGCAGGAGTAGGATTAGCTGCTAAAAAAATCTTTTAGTGCTATTGTTAATAAAATTACCATTTCCCTACACATCTCTGCCCTTTTTATATTCTGTATAAAATGGGTAACGTTATGTTTAGGTTTGGGAGCAGGGTTAAGGGATATTCCATTTATAAAACGGTAAAGGGTAAATTATACAGATATCTTAATGATATGAAAGATACGTAAATATTTCACGTTTTGTAGCTGTAAAAACGTAATAATTTTACGTTTAATTGTTGCAGATACGTCCATATCATACGTTTCAGCATCATCTTTCCAAACGTATAAATCGTACGTTTTCTATCTTTGAAAATTACATATTAATACTACTGTGACCAGGCTGTTTAGTTTATGGCTATAGGTTTCATCATTGTACCAAATTTTATTGAATTTACAATGTTTAATTCAGATATTATATTTTGAACAGTGCTTTATTGTTGCATGCCCAGTTGTGCATTTTTTGCATAATGCGAGTGAGGATGTGAGTGAGGAGTTAACATGTTTTTCACTTTAAAATAATGGGCCACATCACTAGTAGTTCCTGCGGGATGACAAGGTAACGCTTGAGTAGTTAGTGAGGAGTTAACATGTTTTTCACTTTAAAATAATGGGCCACATCACTAGTAGTTCCTGCGGGATGACAAGGTAACGCTTGAGTAGTTAGTGAGGAGTTAACATGTTTTTCACTTTAAAATAATCGGCCACATCACTAGTAGTTCCTGCGGGATGACAAGGTAACGCTTGAGTAGTTAGTGAGGAGTTAACATGTTTTTCACTTTAAAATAATCGGCCACATCACTAGTAGTTCCTGCGGGGAGACATGGTAACGCTTGAGTAGTTAGTGAGGAGTTAACATGTTTTTCACAAATAATACAAGTTATTTAATGTTATATTTGACACATACTGTACAGGTTCTGTGAGGCACTAATATTCTCACAAACATTGTAATCTGGAAGATGTGGTTTTGCGCTTATCGCAACATAAATGCAGCCAATTTCTTCATTAAAGATGCAAATTGTTTTTGACAAGAGAACATCAATGTTTATATTCATATCCTAAGAGAAGTCCTCCTCAGGCAGCTACTGTAACATAAAGGTAGGTCTTTGGAGTCTGCGATATATTGAACTGACACTCAATAGAGCTCATAATAGTGAACTAATTCAATCATGAGAATGTCACCATCACTTCCTAATTATTTCAGATTTTACAAAACCTTTCATTATTAGTATTATTCTATGTTTAAGTTTGAAATAAACAGAGAACATACGTCTGTCCTTTGGCAAGAGTAGTAGTTACAATCTCAACTTGTAGCTAATGTATTTGGGGGGATATAATATTCATAAACTGGTTTCCACAAAGAACCCATTTGAGGCACACACTTCTGAAATGTTATGGCCATGTTAAGAGTGAAACCCCCACAACTGTCACTTTTTAGACATGTTACTTTTGTGATTAGTAATTAATTGGTTATTATTTGTTAGTTCACAAGTAGTTCTCAATGAGGATATATTTATTTAGTAATAATCAAATACCTACCAAGGAACTACCTTTGTTCTAAATTACCTATTACTTAATGCTTAGTTAATATTGCATCCATATTAGTTAATAGTATTAAGTTCGGTGTTAATGCAGTATTACCTAATACTTCCTGCATAGCTACTTGTTAACTACAGACCATTATTCTAAAGTGTTACCGTTAATTCAACTAACCTAACTACCAAACACAAAATGTAGAAAAGAAAAGTCTTCGGCGTCAAGGCGCTCTAACTAAACTATACTAACTAAATAACAAAACTTACAAATTGGGCAATCTCCTAAACTGGTGTGTCTAACATAATCATAAATATCCTAAGTGCAAAGTGTATGTCGCGCGACCTACTAACCTGCTCTCTTCCCGCTTTTACACACTCCGTGTAAGCTGATCAGGCTGAACAGTATAATTTCAAAACACTATGCAACAATAACAGAATTCGAATGTTAGACACACACAGAAAATCAGTGACAGCAAGTCAAACAAGCGCAACAGACAAAGTGAGCACACAGCTGTCCGACATTGAAGTGATCACGGTATTTAACTGCAGTAGTGAGATGTGATTGGCGGAGGTGAACCAAAACGTCATCGCCCTTCATGAAGATTGGCAGTAGATTGATCCAACGGACACCTGAAACACACACACACCAACAACACACCCACATGTCCATATTGCAACACTTAACTACGTACGAGTACGTAACAGATGTGCAGTTATTTTAGATGTTGGTGGAGTTTCACTTTATTTTACTACAGAGCATCTTCACATCAGATCATCTGTCATTTTATTCCTGAAGCAGTTTTGAAGAGTTTGTCTTTTCATTTTTGTGGACTGAAAGTGTTGAAGATGTTTTGGATTGTTTTGTTCAGTTTGTGTTTCTCTTAAATATGTTTTTATGGCTTCAGTTCTGGTTCCATGTAATAAATGACTGGTTTAAATAGTCAGAGAGGATTAACATTCACTGTTACAGGACAACACTAACATTTACCCACATCGGTAACACTTTATTTGAAGGGGTGTGCATAAGACTGACATGCCACTGTCATAAACATGACATAACACCTGTCATGAACATGAAGGAGTCTTTATGAATGTTTATGACTGTTGTCATTAAGTGTCATTCGGTAAATTATGACACTTTTAATGCAGAGTTGACATTGTTTAAAATGTCTTTGTTATGACAACTTGAATTTAACAAAGACAAAAAATGTCTTTGTTATGACAACTTGACATTACCCAAGACAAAAATGTCTTGATTATGACAACTTGACATTAACAAAGACGGAAATGTCTTTGTTATGACGACTTAATATTAACCAAGAAATCATAACCTGTCAACCTGTCACAAATATGTCATAACAGGTCTAATTATCAAACTTCAAGCATTTTGCAGTGTAATAACCCTTAATGACATCTTTATAACTAGTACAATGTGTTCCACTTTACTTGAGGACAAGTAAAATATTCATGACACAGTTATAATGGTGTCATGACGGCCAAAGTTGTCACAGGTTGACAGGTTATGATTTCTCGGTTAATGTCAAGTTGTCATAACAAAGACATTTCCGTCTTTGTTAATGTCAAGTTGTCATAATCAAGACATTTTTGTCTTGGGTAATGTCAAGTTGTCATAACAAAGACATTTTAAACAATGTCAACTTTGCATTGAAAGTGTCATAATTCACCGAATGACACTTAATGACAACAGTCATAAACATTCATAAAGACTCCTTCATGTTTATGACAGGTGTTATGTCATGTTTATGACAGTGTCATGTCAGTCTTATGCACACCCCTTCAAATAAAGTGTTACCCTAACGTCTACTAGAGATATATGGATATACCAGTTTGCACACGCTGTGCTTCTTTTCTGTGTCTTTATTCAATTTCGTAAATGTTAGTTAATCCACAATAATGTTTAAGAAATCTACTAAAGACAGAAAAGAAGCAAAGCATGAGTTTATACAGCAACAGTAAATTCAAACTTGTTAAAACATTAAAGTTAAAGTGTCTTTTTAGTTTTTGTTTCATATATAAATCTATTTCATTTGTCATCTTTTGTCTTTCTATTGCTGCAGAATATTATTAATATCACATTTAATTAAAATTATTTCAGTAAAGCTTCATCAAACCAACATCAAGTGATTTTAAAGCTTTGTGAAAAACTATGTTCTTCAGGAGTGTTTGGTGATGAAGATGAATGGAAGATTATGAGGAAGGGAGAATCACTCCCTCTAAACTCTGATCTCACTGAAATAAAGGATGATGATGTGATTCAGTGGAGGTTTGGAGATGAAAACACTTTAATCGCTGAAATCAATAAAGGGGCCGACAGAATCGCTGTATATGATGATGTTCTTGATGGGAGATTCAGAGACAGACTGAAGCTGAACAATCAAACTGGATCTCTGACCATCATAAACATCACTGAAGAGATTGGAGATTATAAACTACAGATCAACGGTGTGAGAAAGAGAAAGATCAATATTGGTTACTTGTGTGAGTCTAAACACATTTGTTTCACTTTTATTTAATGACAATATTTAAATGAATTCATACACCATTTTGTTTCTTTTTTTATTTTATGATATTTTTTTTTTTATTTCAAACTGACATTTTAAACTATTTACTAAAACAATATTAGGTGATTTCACAGTATTAATCTGACAAGCCCTGTTTGTGTTTTTAGCAGGATCGGTGACATCAGTGTTCGTGGTGAAGGGAGAATCAGTCACTCTAAACTCTGATCTCACTGAAATAAAGGATGATGATGTGATTCAGTGGGAGTATGAAAACACTTGAATCGCTGAAATCAATAAACGGGCCGACAGAATCGCTGTATATGATGATTTTCTTGATGTGAGATTCAGAGACAGACTGAAGCTGAACAATCAAACTGGATCTCTGACCATCATAAACATCACAACTGAACATGCTGGAGATTATAAACGACTGATCAGAAATGAACATGATCAGTATAGAAGTGTCAGTTATGTCTTTCTCACTATCTTTGGTGAGTTAAATACTCGTTTTACCATTTTATGTTTTTTAATACCCAGATACAATTATAATCCAAACTCCATTTTGCTTTTTTTCTGTTTTTGTTTTAATGATATTCATCATTTGAAATTTTAATATCAATGTATCTGCTACAAACTCTGTTTCTGTTTGTTGATACAGTTGAAATATCAGTGACGGAGGGAGAATCGCTCACTCTAAACTCTGATCTTACTGAAATAAAGGATGATGATTGGATGCGGTGGATGTTTGGAGATGAAAACATTTTAATAGCTGAAATTAATGTAAAGGCCAACATAATCACTGTATATGATGATTATCTTGGGAGATTCAGAAAGAGAAAACTGAACAAACAAACTGGATCTCTGACCATCATAAACATCACAACTGAACATGCTGGAGATTATAAACTAAAGATGAGGTTTTCAGACAGTTTCTTAATAAAAGCTTTCAGAGTTTCTGTCTTTGGTGAGTAGAGATCATTTGTCCTGTCCTTCAAATATTCTTGTTTTTACCAACTATTTTCATATTTATTAATTGTTGAATCATTGTTTGAGATGATGGATCATATAAACACTGACTCAAAAAATAACCAAAAATAATATTGTTGATTAAATTTGCTCTAAATGTGTTTTCTCTCTCATGTTTTCCAGCTCGTCTGCCTGTTCCTGTCATCAGCAGAGACTGTTCTTCATCTTCATCTTCTTCATCTTCATGTTCATTGGTGTGTTCAGCTGTGGATGTGGGTCATGTGACTCTCTCCTGGTACAAAGGAACCAGTTTATTGTCCAGCATCAGTGTGTCTGATCTCAGCACGAGTCTCTCTCTGCCTCTGGATGTGGAATATCAGGATAAAAACACCTACATCTGTGTGCTGAACAATCCCATCAGCAACCAGACTCAACATCTCAACATCACTCAACTCTGTCACACATGTTCAGGTACGGCTGATATTAGTTGATGTCAGCGCTGGTATTAGCGTTTATGAACTGATCTGATCTCAGTTTGATGCTTTTATTCCTCAGACTCTGTCCACTGTTGTGGTCCTACTGAAGCTGTGATCCGATTGGTCCTCTCTGCTCTGGTGGGCGTGGCTACTGTCATTCTTCTGGTTTATGACATCAGATCCAGAAGAGCTGAACGAGATCAAGCACATATTCACACATCAGAAACCTAATGCTGTCATTTCTCGTATTACTATTTATTGCCATTTATTAATCTTCATTTATTTGTGATGGCTGTATATGCTGGCATTTACTGTATGTTTATTTTCAGGCTTATTTCCACCCATAATTTGAGAACAAACAGCAACATATTTTGTCATTAAAGGATTAGTTCACTTTTTAAAAAACGTTTGCTGATAATTTACTAACCCCCATGTCATTTAAGATGTCCATGTCTTTCTTTCTTCAGTCGAAAATAAATTAAGGTTTTTGTTGAAAACATTCCAGGATTTTTCTCCATATAATGGACTTTACTGGTAGCCAAACCGTCCAAGGTCCAAATGACAGTTTCAGTGCAGCTTCAAAGGGCTTTAAACGACACCAGACGATGAATAAGTGTCTTATCTAGCAAAACGATCGGTCATTTCTAAAATAAATAAATAAAAAACGAAGTTTTATTCCTTGCTCTGTTCTGTGATGCACGGTCGTCACTCTCCTGTTCGAACTCGTTCATCAAAATGAACGAATCTTTTTTTCGAGTCATTTCGTTCATTTTGTTCGTTGAATGAATGAAATGACTTGAAAAAAGATTCGTTCATTTTGATGAACGAGTTCGAACAGGAGAACAGAGCAAGCCGAGCATTTGTGCTAATAAAACTTAAACTTTTTTATTTCTTTTAGAAATAACCGATCGTTTCGCTAGATAAGACCCTTATTCATCGTCTGGTGTCGTTTAAAGCCCTTTGAAGCTGCACTGAAACTGTCATTTGGACCTTGGACGGTTTGGCTACCAGTAAAGTTCATTATATGGAGAAAAATCCTAGAATGTTTTCATCAAAAACCTTCATTTCTTTTCGACTGAAGAAAGAAAGACATGGACATCTTGGATGACATGGGGGAGAGTAAATTATCAGCAAAAGTTTTTTAAAAAGTGAACTAATACTTTAACTCAGTGCTCAAAGTGTTAAATGTGAGTGTCGTTGTAAATACTGATTCTTTCTACTTATTCATATTTGATTGGGGACTTTAAAAATTACTTCCAGTCACACTTAAAGTCTTGTATTGTTGTAGTGTTATTGTTCAGATTACTCTTTTACTGACTAAACACACACATTGTTTATTTGACCTGCTGTTCATTTGTCATTTGGATTTGCTTGCCTTTGTCAGTAAAGTTTTTTTTCAGTCTGAGGTTCAAGAGTTTTTTCCTGTTTTCTTTTATTATGCTTCGACAACTGAAACCATAATAAAATCTCTGAATATAACAGCAATCGTTCAGTCAGTGACCAAACAGAAAATCCTTTAAAACAAACAAACAAGTATTTAAATAAAATAAAATACAAAATATAAAGAGAAATAACTCAAAAGGACTTTTCAAATGGATTTATAAGTATTCAAAAGATAAATCAATTTAAGGGCTTTCTTGTTTACTGGATAAAGTTTGGTTTAGATTTAATCCATCTGCACTTATGAATGAAAAACTTTTTTAAGACATAACAAGAAATTAATAACAAGCTCAAACTCTTTGTTTTCCAGACAAATCCCAAATCTAATTAACTTTCTGCACATCTATAAGAAAGTGTTGCACCATATCACAACAAAAGAAAACATGCTCTAAATTTTCAATATTTGACTCACAAAAAACAATTATTCACATCAAAATTAAATTTCAATCTTAAAAATGAAATGGTAGGATGAATCTCATTGGTAACACTTTACAATAAGGTTAACATTAGTTAATAACATTAGTTAACTACATTAGTTAGCATGGACTAATAATGAACTGCACTTATACAGCATTTATTAATTTTTGTTAATGTTAATTTCAACATTTACTAATACATTATTAAAATCTTATTAACATTAGTTAATGCACCATGAACTAACATGAACAAACAATGGACAACTGTATTTTTATTAACCAACGTTAACAAAGATGAACAAATACAGTAATAAATGTATTGCTCATGGTTAATTCGTGTTAGTTAATACATTAACTAATGTGAACTAATGAACCTTATTGTAAAGTGTTACCATCTCATTTTGATGTTCTCACTCCTTAGCTTTAGGAGAGAGAGGAAAAGACAATTGTTCCTATATTTTTATTTCAACCGTATCAGAGTCTTTAAACATGTATTCCCGTCTAATACGGTGTGGGTAATAAGCCTGTAAAAAAAAATTTTGAATGACTATTTGTAAAAATAAAAAAAATGAAAAATATTATATATATATATATACACTCTTAAAAGAAATGGTTCTATTTAGAACCAGAAATGGTTCTATCACCCGCTTCATATATGGAACTCCAAAATGGTTCTATATAGAACCATTTTAATGGGTTCCATAAATAGAACCCCAAATGGTTCTTTGAATCCAAGTTAGAAAGTTCTTTATAGAACCATTTAAGGGTTCTATATTATTAAACCATAATATGATATTTAATAAAAATTATTATAATAATTAATTAAATTATTATGAATACAAAAATATAACCAATCCAGAAAATTCCAAAAGTTTAAATTTATTCAATTGATTATACAAAAATATTAGTGTCACATTTAAAATTGCACATCTGTATACTCTGTATTATACAGCAAAACATTTTTTACATTTAAGATGTTAAATTACATTCAACCATTTAGTTTGAATTTAATTTAAGCAATTTTCACTTTGCAATAAACATACATAAGCTTGTTTATGTTCTGTATGTACATGTACAGTACTTAACTTTTACATGCATCTCTGAAATGAGGAAAAACAAATCTTTGATTTCATATTTTTGACATTCGACAATGCAGATAAAAAACAATACATGAACAATTAAAACATCTAAATAAACAGCACTACAACTTACACAAGTTGACAGTACATTTTTTAGTACAGGTATTGGTGTTCTTGTGTCATGCTCTTGTTTAAGTTTATGCATATATTTTTGAATAAAAGTCATTGTGCGACTGCAAACAGGCATTCCACGGCCTTTGTCATGTCAATGTCTGCCTCCATGATAATGCTGACACTTTCAGTCTTGAGGGGATCAGGACAGCCGTTAAACACCATGGTTGATGTAGGACCTTTGGGTTCCTGTAAAACAAACATTTCACCTTTTGAGTGCCTTTCACCAATTAACAGAAGTCATCAAATAGACCTAAAATTAATGTTGGTAACCGAACAATGCTGCTACCCATTCACTTAAAATTATATGGACACAAAACCAATGCAGCAAGTCAATGGGCACCGCCATTGTTCGGTTACCATCCTTCAAAATATCTTTTGTGTTCTGAAGAAGAAAGTCAAAGATTTGAAATGACAAGAGGTGAATAAATTATGACAATTTTCATTTTTGGATAAACTATTCCTTTAATACTTTCATTATTGTAATACATGTTTTCACTCATACAATTTATAGAAGCTACAACCTTAACATTGACAATGCAACTTTACACTGGGCATGGAACAGATAGGTTGGATGGGGAAAAATATATGGTGTTACCTTCTGTGGTTTCCTCTTCCTTCCTTTTTTTGCACTCCCTATGATGTTTTGGGCCATTTCATTTAGAGATGTTTCCATGTTCTTCACCAAGTCTGTTCGAAACCTCATCGTCATTTCATGCAGCATCTTTAAAAAATACAAAACATTTGTTTACTTCAGGTGCTTTTATCCAAATTACATACTTTCAGCCAAACAAGTTCCTTAAAGTTAGCATGAACTGGAGGTTGCAATTGACTACCATATAGTGATGTATTTCGAGAATGTTCAATAAGAAAAAAACTGGGCGTGGTAAAGTAATCAAAATTATTACATGCGTTGAGTCTCACTGCTGGCCAAGGTTTGGCAACAAATGAGCCCTCATTCTCACAGGGTTCTTGTCTGTTAACATGAATACAATGATGAAGTCTTTTTATACAGGATTTTCATTTTACTTGCCACAATATACAGTCTGTTTAAACTTCAAAACAATGATACATACCGAGTACAAGATATTTGAGGCACTTCAGTTTCCAGGCTGTTTGAAGAAAAAAAAAAAATTAAGATAAGGATTTTAAGCTTGCTTTAAGTTTGTTTATTTAGCATCAAGTCCGTTTAAACGTCAAAACAATGATACATACCGAGTACAAGACATTTGAGGCACTTCAGTTTCCAGCCTGTTTGAAGAAAAAGAAAAATATAAATTAAGATAAGGATTTTAAGCTTGCTTTAAGTTTGTTTATTTAGCAACAATGTTTAATATTTAACAACACAGACTTACTTTTTTAACTTATTAAGCTCTTTTTGTCAACCGTCCTTACCTGGGGGGAAATAAAACAGAGCATAAATAACACTTCACAAACCAAATGCATTAAACACACCTACACATTTAGCCATGTGCTATCATCACTTTAATCCAGCGCATGCATCAGTAAACCGCAGTAATGATGAACGATGTTACGAACGCTGCACTGACTGCAACCGTGCAGTTTTAATGGAGACCGGCCGGAAGTTCTCAACTGTAGCGGTGTCCACCTGCTGAGTTTAGCTCCCTCCCACCCTGATAAAACACACATGAACAAGCTAACGTTAATCAAGATTTTCGGGATTACTGAAAAGTAACAGTCTGATCTGGGTTGGAGCTAAAAACTGCACTAAAGTGGACCTCGCGGGCCAAAGTTAACAGTTAAGAACTTCTACACCTGTTAATATAGGCCTGGGGAAATACTCAACGCAAACTGAGTTAACGTTATGTGTATGAAACTGCGACAAACATTCACATATCATACACCTCCGTCTTCCACCCGGTTCGCTTTTATTTCAATCGGCGCCTATCGTTAACTTAACGTTAAATTACCATTAAAGAAAAACGAGCGTGCGCTTCATTGAGATTAAAATTCACGCTTCTGTCTCGAAACTCGTCTCCTTATAACACAGCTGTCTTATTGTTATTGACCATTTCATTAACTATAACAAGGTAATAATGGGAGATTGTAACTTTATTACTTTAAAAACCGGAGCAAATTCAATTTAACAGGGCTTTCTGAACCTACGGCTGACGAAGCCCATCGGTGCTAAGTTACACAGCAGTGTTTTTAACTGAGGTGAAAATATTCCATTTTGCTTCTAGTATCAGTATTTAACACAAGGACTATACTGTAACCAATAGAAATATTAACTGCAATACTAAATATTTCAGTAAAATGATTTCAAAAATGTAAAAACTTAACTTACCTGAGGGTATGAACGGGCAGAAATGGCGGACTCCTCAGTTTGAAAAATTAACTGTCACTTGAAGGTTCTTCTTCGCCAATCCACCAATAGGAATTCAAGGATGATGCAACGCATATACGCCACCAGAGGGCATTTTTACGATTATTATTTTTAATGTTCCCTTCAATAGATTAAAAGTTAACCATCACTATATGGTACACACAAAATAAAGAAAACACTTTGGTTGTTTATTATTAGGCCTATAATGTTTTATTACAAAATGATTGGTAAAAAAAAAGGCAAACTTATAATGTATTAGGAAATATAAGTTGCATGCTAATGTACAAACGTGCATAAAGCAATCTCAAATCATACATTGACTAGATATGAAAATTTTGTTAACTCTGGTTTTTGACTACACCAGTCATTCTCATGGGTCTTGACTCAAACAGCTTTGTGAATGTGTTGTGTATAATTATTGTGTAACATGAATCTTTAGTTTACACTTCAGTAATAAAACATGAATTATAGAACCATTTTAATAAAAAAGGTTCTTTGCTCTCCAAGGGTTCTACATAGAACCATTTTGTCGTTAAAGGGTTCTATTTGCCAAGTACGGAACCCCAGGGTTCTATATAGAACCTCGAGGAACCCTTTTTTTTAAGAGTGTATATATATATATATATATAATAGGGGGCCCGAACCCGAATACGGTATTCGGAAAGGCACAAATAACGTGTTTTTTACGAATAATTATTTCGAACAAATACTTAAAAAAATATTTGTATTCGGGAACAAGAAAAACTTTATATCAAAAAGATGCGTTTTCTCACGAGACCGCATGCCGGATGAGTGAGTTAGAGTGAGTGAGTGACGTTCAGGAAGAGGTGACTGACAGCTGCACACAGTAACAGAGAGGGCTCGGCTGCAGCGAAAAAACACTTAACTGCTTCACTATTTTTGTTGAATAGATTTGTGTACCTTAACTGGGTTCCGGAAGCAGTTTATAACGGGAAGCGGAGTTTGATCGGGAGATTATTCCATTACGCTGCATTATTGACGTCTGCAGTCGGATGCTCTCATGTTCGCTCTGTGTAGGCTACGTAGCTCTGTTAGCTCGTAATTTAGACAATGAATAGGCAGTTGACAGAGTAACGTTAACGTTCGGTTTTAAAAGGTTAAAAAAATGCTTGTGTAGGTGTGTCGAATTGTATACACTTGTGGGAGTTATAGCACGCAGACATCCCAAGTCTCCCGGAAGTTCAGGGAATCTCCCGCATATTGATAGCGGCTCCCTGATGCCCGCAAATTAGTTCAAATCTCCCGTAAATCTAGAGCGCGCATGCGAGACAGAACTGCTTCAAAACCATGTAGCGCGCGCACGGCAGTAGGGAGAAAGCGAGAGACCTTGCGTGTGTGCGTCATGAAAGCTAGTCTTCCGCCCCCTCCCTCGTACATTTTACCCGAATACAAATACTTTTCCCCCCTCAACAAATACAGATACAGATACAAATACCGGCTGCTTTGCACATCCCTAATATATATATATATATATATATATATATATATATATATATATATATATATATATATATATATATATATATTCTTCTTCTACGCCTTATCAGCACTCAGCTGGTGAGTCCGACGTGGGCTCCAATACATTCACCTAGTTCTCTCCAAATATTTCTGTCCTGTCCCTAAGTTGATGCCTGGCATAAACTCATACTTGTCCGATATTTGATCAATCTTATCCATGTGGCCTTCGGTTTTCCTTGTTTTCGTTTACCATCTACTTTTCCTTGTAGTACCGTCCTCGCTATACGGTCTTCGTTCATTCTCAGCACATGTCCTAGCCACCTATGCTGCCTCTCATGTACTACTTGCACAATCGTTTGATGGCACCCCGTATGCTGTCGTATTATCTCGTTACAGATTTTGTCGAATCTGCTAACCCTGAGTCTCTTCCTTAGGGCAGCCATTTCGAATACAAGGAGTTTTTTCTCTTCCGCTTTTTTAAGGGTCCAAGTTTCACAGCCGTATAGCGCACTATTGGCTGGATCAGTGCTTTATACAAGCGCATGTTGGTATGTATGCTGATTCCTCTGCCTTTCGATGTCTTTTGGAGATCGCCCATTGAACAGAGCGCTGTCGCAGTTCTGATGCGAATATCTTGCATACAGTCTCCATTTGTAGCTACCGCAAAACTTCAAATAATAGCCGAGTCCCGAATATACGCCTGTCTCTTTTACACGCCTGGTGTGGCGACAGGTTTGGGTAAATAAAGGCCGGTCTCAAATTGTGACAATCAGCGGCTGGAGTGCCCGCATGAGCCACTGGAGGGCACTCTCTTCCTGCGTTATGTTCCACCATGGACTCATTATGTTTAATTATGGTTTCATCAGTCTCACCTGTGTACCCTTAGCTACCCTTTATCTGGACTGTTCTGTTCTGTGCCCATTTTGTGAAGTATTGTGTTACCCAAACTCTGTCTCAGTTTGTTCCTCTTGTTTCTCGGTGTTTGGACTTGATCTTCTGTGTTTGAACTTGGACTCTGATATCGTTTTGTGAACCTTTGCTGCCTGCCTCTGACCATTGCGTGTTTGACTACGATTCTGGATTGCCCTTGACATCTTTTAAGTTTTTGTCTGCTTGTTCTCAGTTTGTCATCTCCTTTAATAAATATCTGCGAATGGATCCGACCGCTTCAGCCTCTTCGTTACAGAATACTTCACCAAACCAGGATCCAGCAGATTACAGAACAACTCACCGCGAAATGAATCCAGCAGTTGTCAGCAACCGGGCTCTGGGAGACTACCTGTCAACGTTATCGCAAGAGGGCCAGTCTGTCTAAAGGTACGCAAAGGATTTTCTGTCCATTTGCCATCTGGGAGCGCTAGATGATATCCAGCTCATGGACCTGTTTTGGAACGGGCTGAATTATGAGATCGCTAGATGGATGTCGCGGGACCTTACCAACTGGACTCTTGACCGGTATATCGCTCAGGCTTGTTCCTTGGAAGACCTCTTCTCCATTACAGGCTTGTTTTACTCGACACCTCCCGAGTGCACATTACCCGCGAAGCCCTCGTCGTCTCCGCCGCTGGTCCGGTCCAACTCTGCCGAGCCCGCTCTTCACTGCAGCGCCGAGTCAGGCGCCGTCGCTGAGTCAAGTGAGTCAAGCGCCGAGTCAAGCACTGTGTCAAGTGAGTCTACCGAGTCAAGTGAGTCTACCGAGTCTACTGTGTCAAGTGAGTCTACCGAGTCTACTGTGTCAAGTGAGTCTACCGAGTCTACTGTGTAAAGTGAGTCTTCCGAGTCTACTGTGTCAAGTGAGTCTACCGAGTCTACGTTGTCAAGTGAGTCTACCGAGTCTACGTTGTCAAGTGAGTCTACTGAGTCTACGTTGTCAAGTGAGTCTACTGAGTCAAGTACGTACAGTAGTGAATCAAGCCCAGTGAAGCGCCGTCGCAGAAGGAAGAGAGGGAGGACTCGCTTGGCTCGCCGGGCTTCGGAGGGCGTTCCCGGACTCCTCGCCCTGCCGGCCCCGCCTCTGCGCCTCGCCCTGCCGGCCCCGCCTCTGCGCCTCGCCCTGCCGGTGCCCTTCAAGCACCTTCCTCCCGTGGATTTTCCCAAGTATTTTTGGGGGGGGGGGCAGGAGGTACCCTGTGAGGGCCATGGGGGCTACGTCTACATGGTCCTTTGCTAGTAGGTACCCTGAGAGGGCCATGGGGGTGGCATCTACATGGACCTTTGCTCTACTGCCTACGTCTGAGCTTCCTGGATTACTGGTCCCGGCTAGCCCAGTTAAGTGTGTGTTCTACCCCGTTCCCGTGTTCACTGTGCTCCGCCCTGTTCTCCTGTCTGTTATGCTCCGGCCTGGTTCCCTGCCAAGCATGCCCCGCCTTGGCTGCCGGCGGAGCTTGCTTCTCCGTGGTCCCGGGTCTTGCTCCTGTCTCCAGGTCCCCTGCCTCTCCACGGACCTGGCCCTCCATCCCATCCCCCGTTGACCTCCCCCCGGAGCTCTTAGGAGCGTCTGGAAGCCGCTCCTTAGAGGGGGGGTTATGTGACAATCAGCGGCTGGAGTGCCCGCATGAGCCACTGGAGGGCACTCTCTTCCTGCGTTATGTTCCACCATGGACTCATTATGTTTAATTATGGTTTCATCAGTCTCACCTGTGTACCCTTAGCTACCCTTTATCTGGACTGTTCTGTTCTGTGCCCATTTTGTGAAGTATTGTTTTACCCAAACTCTGTCTCAGTTTGTTCCTATTGTTTCTCTGTGTTTGGACTTGGACTCTGATATCGTTTTGTGAACCTTTGCTGCCTGCCTCTGACCATTGCGTGTTTGACTACGATTCTGGATTGCCCTTGACATCTTTTAAGTTTTTGTCTGCTTGTTCTCAGTTTGTCATCTCCTTTAATAAATATCTGCGAATGGATCCGACCGCTTCAGCCTCTTCGTTACACAAATAGAGGCCGGGTCTGTTTTTTAGTTTCGGGTCGTATTCTTCTAAATGCTCGTCGGATCGTCCGCTTTTTGGCGGCCGCCACCGCAAATTTGTGTCCCGCCAAAGCCTTTTTTGATCGGTGAGTGATGTAGAATAGAATGACTGCTGTGCTTGACATGGCGCAAACGAGCAGAGAGAGAGAGAGAGAGAGAGAGAGCGAGCGAGCCCCGGCCGCGCTCACACTCTCACGTCTTCAAACAACACAAGCGCTGTCTTGCGCTCTCTCCCTCGCGCATATTAATCAAAATCAATGGACACGATAGTAAAAGGTCGGAAGACCGCAGTTTCACGTGGAGCATTTGGAGATTTTTTAGAGATTAGAGACTCTAGGAACAACATTTCAATGAACTCATCTTAACACTAAATTATAAAGTCCTGTCTCATATAGACGCCTGTCTCAAATACAAGCCGGTGCAGTTTGACGATTTGGGCAAATAAAAGCCCGGGCTATTATTTGAAGTTTTACGGTATTATTGCTCCCAGGTACTTGAAGGTCTTTACTTCCACGAGCGGTTCTCCTCTCAGCAAGACGTGTTGTTGTTCAATTACTTCGCCTTCTTTAGATGTTGATCTTACCCGCATCCATTCAGTCTTTGTATTGTGGATCTCTCGTCCGAACCTGGTGCTCTCCTCGTTTACGCGGTCGATTAATACTTGGCTATTTTGCAGAGTTTCAGCTATGAGACCAATGTTGTCGGCAAATCTTAAGTTTCTGAGCTGCCTTCCGCTGACACTGGCTCTGACATTTTCCATGTTTTGTCTATCTAGGGCAAGTCTCATGATGTGTTCCAAATACAGGTTGAATAGATCTGGTGACATTATGCAACCCTGTCTAACCCCGACTGTTTGTTTAAACCATTCAGTTGTATCATGGCCCACGATTACTGCGCATATTGCAAACCATAGTGATGCAAGATCGCCCAAAGCGCTACATAGCACACTCTATCGAATGCTTTCTTGAAATCAATGAAGATCATGTACAGCTCACCATTTTGAAATATGGTATATTTTTCTGCCAATAATCTTAGTGAGAATATTTTCTCAATTGTACCATGACTTGGCCTAAAGCCGGCTTGTTCCTCTGACATCAGCCCTTCAATACGTGGTTTCATCCTGCTACGTATGATTTCCAGTATGATCTTACTAGCGTGACAAATGAGGCTGATAGTTCTATTATTCTCAAATTGTGTTGTGTCGCCTTTTTAGGGATGACTACTATCAAGGACTGTGTCCACAGTTTAGGGAATTGCCCGGGTTTCCACATTTTGTTGCAGATGTTGTGCATTACCGTAACTAGTGTCTGGCCTCCTAGCCGGATTAGATCCCCTTCAACACGATCGACTCCGGGTGCTTTACGTTGTTTAAGATTGTCGATTGCCACTCTCACCTCCGACTCTAAAATATCCGGCTCTGTGTCATTGTGTAAACTCGAAGGCCAGAGTTCATCGAGCAAAGTTTTATCCACTGACACATTCTAGTTGCACAGGTCCTTACAATACCTATGCCACCTAGACTTGATTTAATTTTCACTCTAGAGCAGCTTGCCTGTCTCATCTTTGACATTTGCGCTCCGGACTTTGAGTGCCAGTCCGCCCGAAATCTCTTTTACCTTGCTGAATAGCTTTCGCAAGTCAATTTTTCTACTGGCTGATTCGACTTCTGCGCATTGCCACTGTGTCCATTCTTGACGACATCTAACTAGGCCCATTTTAATGTCTTTAGATAATTGTTTGTACTTGGGTTTTAGACTTGGATTGGCATTCAGCTGTGCCTTCACCTCTCTTCTTTGGTCAGTGAGCAGCAATACCTCTTCACAAATCCATTTTTCTTCTTCCTTACAAACCCAATTGTTTCTTTCGCTGCTTCTTGGATGTTAGAGTTTACTACATCTAGTGCTTTGTCCACATCTTCTGGTAGGTTTTCAAGCATGGCAAATCGATTTGCTAAGGCTATCTGATACTCAAGCCTCACAGTAGGCTGCTGGATCAGCTTTTCTATGTCAATTCTAGCTCTTGTTCCAATGGCCTGACGAACTTGCAACCATACCTTGATGTTACTTAAAACTAAGTTGTGATCTGTTGATCCGATCGCTGCACTAGGAAAGCTGCGAGTGTCTGTGAACGAACTTCTCCATCTTTGATCTACCATTACAAAATAGATCATGTTTCTTGCACTGAAAACTTTTCTGTTTTTACAACCAGGAGCTACGGACGATGTTTTCTCGGTTGCTGCCCACGTCCACTTCTGTGTATCTTTGTGTTCAAACCATGTATTCATAATACACAGTTTGTTCAGCTGACAGAATTGCAAGAGTCGTTCACCTCTTTCGTTTTCTTCACCGTATCCATGATGGCCTATAACTCCCTTCCACGTTTCAAAACCTGTCCCGACTTTTGCATTGAAGTCTCCCATCACGATGCGCATATCGTTTTTTCCTGCTTTATTTAATCGAGTCTGGAGTGCAGCATAAAATTTTTCCAATTCGTAGTCAGTGCTCGTCGTACTTGGACGATGGTAGTATCATGGCCTTGAGCGTGGAAACGCGCCACAATTACTCTTGCTGAGATTGGATGAAATTCAATCAAGCATTTTGCAGCATTTTTTGATAGCAAAATGCCTACTCCTCCTTGCCGTCTGCCGTTGTTACCCGAGAACAGGAGCTTGCAACCCTCATGCTCAACTGTCCCGTGACCTTTCCTTCGAACTTCAGACAAGCCGATAACTTCCAACTTAAAACGCTCAAGTTCCTTTATGAGCAGTTCCAAGCTTCCATCCTTCCAGAATGTTCGGACGTTCCACATACCGATTGTCACTTTGTGTTTGGCAGTTAAAAGCCATTTAATTTTTCCAGTAGCCTTGTCACGTGTGTCTCCCAGGGAATTCGTGACATTTTGAACGTTGCCCCTAGTAACCATTTGGCATCTCCGCTCGTGCCCTAGTGGTCCCAACGCCGGTGTGCGCATCACTTGTTTGTTTAGAACTATATTCATTATTGGTTTCTTGGGGTTAAATTTGCATGGTGCCGTTGTCCTTGTAAGGTGCATCCTCCTTTGCCGAATATTTATACTCATGCAGGACTCTCATGCAGTCCGCCCGTGCGCTCATTTGCTCAATCTATAGACCATTGGCACTTCACGGGTTTGTGTTGGTAAAATTCCTTGGCTCCGACAACTGTCGTGCAGAGGTGCATTGCGTCTCGATCTTCCATCCCCAGTATAATAACGACCAGTGACGGTGGGATAAGGTGTTTGCACTTGCACGCTTGGTCAGACCCGTAACCTTCCCAACACATTGGGTGCAGTTTAACGTCATGCCCGGGACGTATATATATATATATCACAAAAATCTTTGAGTACAAAATATCTTCTTTAACCATTAATCTTAAAGGAATCTGAATGGCTCTGATTATTATATTATAAATATTTACAGTAAACTGCAGTTGGGATTTCACACATAAAGCATATTGCCACTTCTCCAGAACGGTCAGAACCAGAACTGAAAAAAAATCTCATCACCCCATTGATTAGTCCAGAAAGAAGCATCAAGTCTGAAGAAAGAGTCTCTTGTAGAAACACACAACGAGCTTTCTGCCTTTCACAAAATAAAAAACTGCTTTCCTTTTAAAAATGTCCTTTAAGCCCCAAACATTTAGAGAACCAAAACTATTTTGTCCTTAATCATTAACACTAAAACAGAAAAATATTACTAGTATAAAAACACAAATTGAACCACCACTTGTAAACTCACACTCATTCTCTAATAATAGAGACAGGAAAGCACTAGATAGACGGGAAAGCAAATATAACTATTAATTAATTAATTATTATTATTATTATTATTATAACAAATTTTATATTGCACTTTGTTTGAAATAATGCTTGTATTAAGTCTGGTGACCAAGTCTGTGGCAGTGAAATAAAATACAGTACGTGTCAAAAATATTTAGCCATAACTTGCAAATACTGTGAGTTTGTTCATTTTTACTTTTAGTACGATTGTTTTAAACGTGTAAAACTGCACAGCATTAACCCAACAAATCATTTGACAAATAGTCACATATCAGTAACAGGCTCATATAGCATCACATTTAACATTCCTTGCAGCTAATTCATTACAATGACATAAAATAATGTTGATTAAATGTACAGGTGATACAAAAACTTATTCATTACCTCATGCGTGAACATGATTCGTGAACTCAATACATCTCTGGATGATGAAAACAACATTATTCTCTACCTCATAGCATCATCAATCTTCGCCTTTAAAAATAAATCACTTCTAGTCAACGACTTAATAACCACATACAACCTGGACTTTATGCTTCTAAATGAAACTTGGCTAGAAGACAGCTGCAGTGCAACAGTCCTCAATGAAACATCCCCTCCTAACTTTACTTTTATGAGTGTTTGCAGAGCGGGTAAGAGAGGCGGGGGCTTAGCTGCTCTTTTTAAAGATGTCTATCAATGTAAGCAAATATCACTTGGGAATTACCCATCTTTTGAATATCTGGGTATTGTGGTAAAAGGTGCTCCACGTATTTTACTTATCATTGTTTACAGGCCTCCAAAATACTCTCCAGCCTTTGCTGAGGACTTTACAGAACTGTTATCAACAATTTCCTCAGAGTTTGACTGTTTTGCCATTGCTGGAGATTTTAACATTCACATAGATAATGCAGAAACCAATATGGCAAAAGAAATCAAAACTGTTTTAAAAACGTTTGATCTGACACAGCATGTAAATGGACCCACACATAATCGTGGACACACTCTAGATTTACTTATCAGTACGGGTCTAAACATCTCATCAATTGTTATTAAGGATGTAGCACTGTCTGATCATTTCTGTATTTTCTTTGATATTTTGATCTCTCCTGCCATTGAAGCTAGATCTGTGTCTGTCAAGAAGAGATGCCTAAATGAGAACACTAGTGTGCTATTTATGAAGGCTGTATCTTTAAAACCAAGCATATCTGCTGACTCTGTTGATTTTCTCCTTGAATCTTTTAACTCAAAAATTAAAAGTGTAATTGATGATATTGCTCCTGTGAAAGTCAGGAAGAATAGTGGTAGACAAAAAGCACCTTGGAGAAACTCAACAGCAGTGCAAAATATGAAAAGACAATGCAGAAGAGCAGAGCGCATGTGGCGGAAGACAAAACTTGTAGTCCATTATAACATCTACAAAGACAGCATCCATGCTTTTAATATGGAACTAGGCAAAGCTAGACAGACTTTCTTCTCAAATATTATAAACAGCAACTTAAACAACACACGCACTCTTTTTGCTACTGTAGAGAGACTGACAAACCCACCAAGCCAGATTCCCAGTGAAATGCTCTCAGACAGCAAGTGCAGTGAGTTTGCTTCTTTCTTCTCTGAGAAAATCAATAATATTAGAAAGGTGATCAGCTCATCCTTGAGTTGCGCTGGGGTCAAACAGATCAGACCACTACCTGAGAAAGTAGTTACTATGTCTGTTTTCGAAGAAATTGATGGCAAAATTTTGGAAGAAACCGTACAGCACCTTAAAACATCAACCTGTGCCCTCGACACACTTCCCACATCTTTTTTCAAAAGTGTGTTAAACAGCTTAGAAGCAGATCTCCTAGAAGTGGTAAATGCCTCACTTCTCTCTGGGAGTTTTCCAAACTCCCTGAAAACTGCAGTTGTCAAGCCCCTCCTGAAAAAGAGCAATCTAGATAAGACCATATTAAGCAATTATAGACCGATCTCAAATCTTCCTTTCATAGGCAAGATCATTGAAAAAGTTGTCTTCAATCAGCTGAACAAATTCTTAAGCTTGAATGGCTACTTTGACAATTTTCAATCTGGTTTCCGATCGCATCACAGCACAGAGACAGCGCTCATAAAGATAATAAACGATATTCGCTTAAATACTGATACAGGCAAATTATCAGTGCTGGTACTACTCGACCTCAGTGCTGCATTTGACACTGTCGATCACAACATACTTATTGACAGGCTGGAAAACTGGGTGGGGCTTTCTGGGATAGTCCTAAAATGGTTCAGGTCATACTTAGAAGGGAGAGGTTATTATGTGAGTATAGGAGACCATAAGTCTGAGTGGACATCCATGATATGCGGAGTCCCCCAGGGCTCAATTCTTGCGCCACTCCTATTCAACCTGTATATGCTCCCAATGAGCCAAATAATGAGAAAGAACCAAATCTCTTACCACAGCTATGCAGACGACACACAGCTCTATTTAGCCCTATCGCCTAACGATTACAGCCCCATTGACTCCCTGTGCCAATGCATTGATGAAGTAAATGGTTGGATGTGCCAAAACTTTCTTCAGTTAAACAAAGACAAAACTGAAGTCATTGCGTTTGGAAACAAAGATGAAGTTCTCAAGGTGAATGCATACCTTCACTCTAGAGGTCTAACAACTAAAAATCAAGTCAGGAATCTTGGTGTGTCTCTAGAGTCAGACCTTAGTTTCAGTAGTCATGTCAAAGCAATAACTAAATCAGCATACTATCATCTGAAAAATATTGCAAGAATTAGATGCTTTGTTTCCAGTCAAGACTTAGAGAAACTTGTGCATGCTTTCATCACCAGCAGGGTGGATTATTGTAATGGACTCCTCACTGGCCTTCCTAAAAAGACCATAAGACAGTTGCAGCTCATACAGAACGCTGCTGCCAGGATTCTGAGCAGAACCAGAAAATATGAACATATCACACCAGTCCTCAGGTCTTTACACTGGCTCCCAGTTACATTTAGGATTGATTTTAAAGTATTATTACTGGTATATAAATCATTCAATGGGCTAGGACCTCAATATATTGCAGATATGCTCACTGAATATAAACCCAACAGATCACTCAGATCATTAGGATCACATCAGTTAGAAATACCAAGGGTTCACTCTAAGCAAGGAGAGTCTGCTTTTAGCTACTATGCCAGCCGCAGCTGGAACCAGCTTTCAGAAGAGATCAGATGTGCTCCTACAGTAGTCGCATTCAAATCCAGACTCAAAACACTTCTGTTTAGCTATGCATTTACTGAATGAGCACTGTGCCACTGTTCGCCCAACTGTTTTTACTGTACTTTATTTTATTTTTTATTCTAAACTGTTTTAATTATTCTTATTTGTTTTGATTATTTTATTTTTCTCCTATGTAAAGCACTTTGAATTACCATTGTGTATGAAATGTGCTATATAAATAAACTTGCCTTGCCTTGCCTTGCCTTGCCTTGCCTTGCCTTGCCTTTGTTATTGTTTTGAAAATGAGGCATAAACTTACATTATATGCCTTTAACTTAGCTAGAAAACGTCTCGGTTACGTATGTAACCCTCGTTCCCTGAGTGAGGGAACGGAGACGTTCCGTCGGATGACAACGAATGGGGTTTCGCATAGAAAGCCTATCAACTTCGAGTATACAAAACGAGCCAATGGCAAGCAAATGCCATGGGTCTGCGGAATTTGCATGACATAACTCCGCCCCACCTCGTGGGTATAAAAGGAGGAAGTCCTGCAGCAAGCAGATATGTTTCTTCGCTGAGGAGCCAAGACTGAACTCAGGCGATCCCCGCGGTATACAGCGGAAGTGGCAAGAAGACGGAACGTCTCCGTTCCCTCAGTCAGGGAACGAGGGTTACATGCGTAACCGAGACGTTCCCTTTCGTTCGTCACTCCAAATTCCGTCGGATGACGACGAATGGGGTTACCAGTCTAATCACGCCACCTTCACAGCTGTCTTCCAGTGCCCTGCGTCAATCTGAGATCCCTGTCATACTGGACAAGTGGGACTCCTATTTAACACAGGAATACCAAGGTACACTGGGGAACATATCCCAAGATATAGAGGAGTATGCAGAATATACCCAGCCAACGTGGGGGGACTTTAGAATACACATATGACCCGAAGGAAGCATATGGGGAATACACTGGGGTATCTAGCCGCAGGTGGAAAAGTTTTAAACCCCAGGGAGTGGCAAGGTGGCTTGCCAAGGGAAGACACATGCTCAGAGAGGCTTACAGTGGGAATACACATGTGGGGGTAGCTCCCTAGAGGGACCATGCACACGGGAGGCACCTAGCCGACGCACAGGTACAAAGACACTGGGTCGACGTCAGGAGTGCAGGAGAAGCTCGCCTGAGGAAAATATCGCACGTATCCAGTCCGTGGAGTGGAATGGCGAGCAAGCGAAGACAACTGAGCGGGTCCTAGTACCGGCTGGTTGAAGCGAGTACACGAGAGGACACAGGCTCTACTCGGAGATAATAAAATCTGGCGAATGTGTTGGGTGTCGCCCAGCCTGCAGCTCTGCAGATGTCTGTTAGCGAGGCGCCATGCGCTAACGCCCAAGAGGATGCCACACTCCGGGTGGAGTGGGCCGTCACACCAAGGGGGCACGGTCGGCCTTGCTGCTGGTATGCCAAAGCAATGGTGTCCACTATCCAGTGAGACAACCTCTGCTTGGAGAGAGCTCTTCCCTTCAGCTTCCCACCATAACAGACAAAGAGCTGGTCTGAGGTCCTGAAACACTGCGTCCTGTCTACATAGGTGCGGAGAGCACGTACTGGACAGAGCAGTGCCAAGGCTGGGTCTGCCTCCTCCGGGGGCAGCGCTTGCAGGTTCACCACCTGGTCCCGAAAGGGAGTGGTAGGAACCTTGGGCACATATCGAGGCCGGGGTCTCAGGATCACGTGAGAGTAAGCCGGCCCGAACTCCAGGCACGCTTCGTCAACGGAGAATGCGTGCAGGTCCCCTACCCTCTTAATAGAGGCCAATGCAACCAGGAGCACTGTCTTCATTGACAGGAGCTTGAGCTCCACTGTTTGCAAAGGCTCAAAGGGAGCATGCTGCAGGGCAGTTAGAACCACTGCGAGGTCCCAGGAGGGAACGAGAGGAGGGCGAGGAGGATGTAATCTCCTGGCTCGCCTAAGGAACCTGATGACCAGGTCGTGCTTTCCCACAGACTTACCTTCTATTAAGTCATGGTGTGCGGCGATAGCGGCAACATAGACTTTCAGGGTGGAGGGAGACAGCCTTCGCTCCAACCCATCTTGAAGGAAGGAAAGCACGACGTTGATCGGGCATTTCCGGGGGTCTTCTCGGTGAGAAGAGCACCAGCTGACGAAGAGGTTCCACTTCAACGCATAGAGGTGTCTCGTGGACGACACTCTAGCGGAAGTGATGGTAGCCACCACCGGAGGTGGTAGGGTACTCAAACCTACCTGGTCCCGTCCAGGAGCCAGACATGGAGGCTCCAAAGATCGGGACGAGGGTGCCACAGAGTGCCCCGTCCCTGAGAAAGAAGGTCTTTCCTCAGAGGTATGGGCCAAGGAGGTGCTGTCGCGAGGAGTATGAGTTCGGAGAACCAGGTCCTGGTGGGCCAGTAGGGCGCAACCAGAAGGACCTGCTCCTCGTCCTCCTTGACTTTGCGCAGGAGATGCGCAAGAAGGCTCACTGGGGGAAACGCATATTTGCGGCCCCGCGGCCAGCTGTGCGCCAGTGCATCCGTGCCGAGCGTGCCCTCGGTCAGAGAATAATACAGGGCGCAATGGGTCGAGTCGTGGGAGGCAAACAGATCTATCTGTGCGTCGCCGAACTGGTCCCAAATCAGCTGAACCGTCTGGGGATGGAGTCGCCATTCGCCAGGGAGGGGCTGAAACCGTGACAGCTCGTCGGCTGCACAGTTCAGGGCTCCGGGAATGTAAATAGCACGAAGGGACCTCAGATGCTTCTGACTCCATAAGAGGAGGTGGCGAGCGAGTTGCGACATACGGCGCGAGCGTAGACCACCTTGATGGTTGATGTACGCTACTGTGGCGGTATTGTCTGATCGGACTAGTACGTGTTGACCCCTGAGCAGCGCTCGAAAGCGGTGCAGAACCAGGCGTACGGCCAGCAACTCGAGGCAATTGACATGCCATAGGCGCTGGGGTCCTGTCCAGGAGCCCGCGGCAGCATGACCATTGCACATGGCACCCCCGCCCGTGGCGGAGGCATCTGTCGATACGACAACATGCCTCGTAGCCTGTTCTAAGGGGACACCGGCCCTGAGAAAACTGAGGCTCGACCACGGGGTGAAGGTCTGACGGCAGCTCGAAGTAACTGGTACTTGGAGCGTGCCCTGTTGCCATGCCCACCTCGGTACTCGGTCGCGAAGCCAAAGCTGAAGCGGTCTCATATGAACCAATCCGAGCGGCGTTGCCGCGGCTGCAGATGCCATATGCCCCAGGAGCCTCTGAAAAAGTTTCAGTGGAACCGCACTCTTGTCCTGGAACTGTCTTAGACAAGTCAGCAGTGACTGCGCACGCTCGCTCGTAAGCTGCGCGGACATGGCGACCGAGTCGATGTCCATACCGAGAAAAGAGATCCTCTGCACGGGGCAAAGTTTGCTCTTTTCCCAGTTGACCCGAAGGCCCAAGCGAGCTAGGTGCCGGAGCACAAGGTCCCTGTGTTCGCAAACCTGGTCTCGAGAGTGAGCTAGGATCAGCCAGTCGTCGAGATAGTTCAGGATGCGAACCCCGTGAACCCGAAGGGGAACAAGGGCTGCCTCGACGACCTTCGTGAAGACGCGAGGAGACAGGGCTAGCCCGAAAGGGAGAACCGCGTACTGGTATGCCTGCCCCTCGAAAGCAAACCGGAGGAACGGTCTGTGTCGAGGAAGAATGGAGACATGGAAGTAGGCGTCCTTCAGGTCGATCGCTGCAAACCAATCCTGGGGCCGCACGCATTCGAAAATGCGTTTTGGCAGTGAGCATCTTGAACGGCATCCTGTGTAAGGAGCGATTCAGCACGCGCAGGTCCAGGATTGGCCGTAACCAGTGTTGCCACAGTTACTTTGAAAAAGTAACTAAGTTACTTTACAAGTTACTTGATTTTAAAAGTAACTAAGTTACTTTACAAGTTACTTGATTTTAAAAGTAACTAAGTTACTTTACAAGTTACTTTTATTAGTTACATTCAGCAGTTGCCGACAACACCCCCACCACCTCAACATAAAAATGACAACCGGTTTTGCCAACACTTACTTTATTGGAAGTGTAGTTTTAACAGTAATATCAACAATCTATCTCCTGACATTTAAAGTTGAACTTAAAAACTATTTCCTGAAAAAACAGTCTTTCTTGACTTCACTTATTATAAATACTTGTTTTTATAAAATATATATTGTTTTTTTGTTTTTCTTGACCCTGTAATTTAGTAACTGTAGAACACGTTAACTGTAATTTTGCGTATATGATGAAATTAATACAGTTTCTTGTCAATCTATGTCTATTTTAATGTGAACAATGCGCTGCCACTTTAATTCAGCGGGTGTAGCACAGCAAAAATAGACTAGGTGCGAAAACGATCTCTGTATACTCACGCACCTGGAACGGATCGACGGACCGCACCCGCGTGCAGTGTGAAAGCTCTAACCTGTTAACATGGGTACGGGAAAAAATATGCACCGCATACGCACTGCAGACGGAGACAAGTAGCAGCTATGTGTGAAACGGGCGTAAGTTTGACTGCGGTGCTGCGACTCCATGTTTGTTCAAATTCGACGAAGTGTTTCTGTAGATAACACTTTGTCGCCACCAGCACAGAGTTTACAACGGACCTTAATGTTGCCATCTTTAGCTGACAGACACAAACTCAAAATAGTGACTGTATTTCCAGCTAGAAAAAGCGCATCTCTCTCCTCCCTCCATTTTTGTTTACGTTTGTGTCGCTGCGTGGTACGTACACGTGACGTGAACCTCATGCTGAAAACGTGACTTGTCGCGCACACTCCCCGAGATGCAACTTGCAAGAAGAAATAAATATATATTTTTACTAAGGAAAATGACAAAAATAGTAACGCACAGTGACTTGGATAAGTAACTTTAATCTGATTACTGGTTTTGAAATGGTAACGCGTTAGATTACTCGTTACTGAAAAAAGTGGTCAAATTAGAGTAACGCGTTACTAAGTAACGCGTTACCGGCATCACTGGCCGTAACCCACCGGTTTTCTTGGGGACAATGAAGTAAGGGCTGTAGAAGCCTGACCTCATCTCGGCTGGAGGGACAGTCTCGATTGCACCCTTCGCCAGCAGGGTGGCAATCTCGGCTCTCATGATAGGGGCATTGCCATCGACCAAAGTGGAGCGAACTCCCCTGAAGCGGGGAGGAGACCGCGCGAACTGAATCGCGTAGCCGAACCTGATGGTGCGCGCAACCCAGCGGGACAGACGGGGAAGCTCTAGCCAGGCTCCCAGGTACTGAACCAGCGGGGTCATGCGGGCTACAGGCGTCCCCCGGAGGGGCAGCGAAGCGGAGTAACTGGCCCAGATGTGGGTGGCATAGCGGCCCGATGTGGGGGCAAAGTTAGGCTCCGCGCCCGAGCAGAGGAGGCCAGGGAAGGACCAGCGTTCCACGGGGGCGTGCTCTGTCGGGGGTCTGGCGACAGAGGGGGACAGGGCTGAGGCGGCCCGTGGGCGACCCGCCGTGTCAACCGCCTCTGGGACAGAGGGGGACGAGGAGAGCGTGGCTTGTGGGCGGCACTCTGTGTCGTCCGAGAACTCTGTGAGCTCAGAGAAGAGAGGTTTGTTTCTATCTTTAACCAGTGTGAGGTGCCGCCCACCCGTGGGTGAGCAGCGGTTTTCGCTGGAGAAAAAGAACAAAAGATTCTCCCCCGGCCCTCCACCGGGGGAAGGAGTGGTCCTGCTACCATCTCCTAAAAAACAAACATCTTCTCTGAGCAGCCCGTCTCAGGAGCGCCGCTTAGCCTGGCGTTTAGCGGGGGGCGGGGCTGGAGAGGGCTGTGGCGCCTTCCTGCGACCTCCTCCGCGCCGTGGCCTGGGTGGAGGCTGCTGCGTAGGCCGGGCGGGAGGGGCGGGAGCCGCAGGAGGGCGCCCTCGGCGGCGAGCAGGCTGAGGATTCTGCCCGACCTGGCGGGTGGAGGCAGCAGCGGGCCGGCGGGGCAGAATGTGCTTAATGGCCTCAGTTTGCTTCTGTGCGGTGGAGAACTGGTGGGCAAAATCCTCCACCGCACCGCCGAAGAGGCCGGCCTGGGACAGGGGCGCATCAAGCAGACGAGTCCGCTCGGAATCCCGCATGTCAGCCAAGTTCAGCCAGAGATGTCTCTCCTGGACCACAGCTGTGGACATCACCAAACCCAGGGAGCGCGTGGTAACCTTCGTCGCCCGGAGGGCAAGGTCGGTCGCGGCGCGCAGCTCATTAAAGAGGCCTGGGTCTGTCCTGCCTTCGTGCATGTCTCTCAACATTTGGGCCTGATAGACCTGGAGAGTGGCCATAGCATGCAGAGAGGCGGCTGCCTGTCCCGCGGCTCTGTAGGTCTTCGCCACCATTTTAGATGTGAAACCACAGGCTTTGGAGGGGTGCTTAAGCTCGCCACGAGAGGAAGCACTCTGAGGACACAGTTGCATCGCAACAGAGCGTTCGACTGAGGGAAGCCCAGTGTACCCACGGGCAGCTGCGCCATCGAGGGGAGGAAAGGCGGATGAGACCAGCGAGCGGTCCCGAGAAGACAACGGGGTCTTCCAGGACTTCGAGATCTCATCATGCACGTCCGGGAAGAATGGTATTGGGGTTTGCCGTGGACGCGGGTCGGCGGCTTGGCCCAAAAACCAATCATTGAGGCGCGAGCGCTCAGGGCAGGGTGGTGGCCGCCACTCAAGCCCGATGCTCGCAGCCGCCCGGGAAAGCATGGCCGTCATCTCCGGATCCGATTCAGGCACAACCGTATGCACACCAGAGGGTGGCAGCTGTGCTGAATCTTCACTTCCAGAAGATTCAAACCCACCTTGTGATGCTGCTACAGACATCAGATCTTCCTCTGTAGCTTCAGCCGAAGTACACGGGCCACCCGAGAGTAGACCCGCGGAAATCGACTGTTCACTAGCGGGCACCGTCATGCAGGGGGGTTTGACGCGTGGACAGATAGTCTGCACTTTTTGCCAAACCGTAACCCTCAGATCACCCTGGCCACCAGCCGAAGTAGCACCCCGCGAGGGGGCACTAGATCGGGGTGTGGCAGAGGGGACTCTCGCTCTTACGAGCTCATTGTGTCTCGACCGTAATGACGCGATGGTCATGTTCTCACAAAGAGAACACGAGTCATCCACGAGCGCCGCTCTAGCATGCTCAATGCCCAAACACACTAGGCAACGCTCGTGCCCATCAGAGTCCGAAACCGATCTGCCGCAACCAGAAGTACACGGGCGAGGCATCTTTAAAAAGACGTGCCGCGTGCAAGCTCTTTTGTGAGAGAAACACTCAAGTGTTGAAGCGACCGGGGAGACACACACTCTCTGGCAAACCACTGCACAGATAAGCAGGAAGTGCGCGCTTGCCGGAGATCGCCGTCACACCAACACTGAGGAACTCGTTTGTAAAGCTGACAATACAGAGATGGCTTGTGGAGTGAAGAAATAAACTTGGCTCCGAAGCAAAAACATATCTGCTTGCTGCAGGACTTCCTCCTTTTATACCCACGAGGTGGGGCGGAGTTACGTCATGCAAATTCCGCAGACCCATGGCATTTGCTTGCCATTGGCTCGTTTTGTATACTCGAAGTTGATAGGCTTTCTATGCGAAACCCCATTCGTCGTCATCCGAGTGACGAACGAAAGGGAACTTAGCTAGCTATAACTAGCTAACTGCGTGGTATAGCACTTGTTTTCGTTTTATGGCAGATTGCAACCATGACTTTTGAAGGTGCATACCACCACCTACTGTATCGGATTATGTAACATGAACTATGTTCGTTGGGACTACTTTATATCATAAAAATAGATAGAAAATAAAAAATAAAATAAACAAATCAAGTCTCACTACAGGACTTCCTTTCTTCTCTCTGTTGATCACTTGAACTGCCTCTGCACACGTAAGATTACGCTCTGCCCATTCCTGTTGCACTTCTCCTGCCTTTCTCCTTACTGGACAGCCCCCGTATGCTGCTGTGTGATCCCCACCACAATCACAACATTTCCTCACAGCACTATCCCCACATTGTCCATATTCATGATCTCCACCACACTTCCCACATCTTTGCTTTCCCTTACACACTTTTGCAATATGTCCATACCTCTGACACTTGTAGCATCTTACTGGTGAAGGAATGAACTCTCTCACACTAAAACTCATAAATCCAATCATCAATCTGGATGCCATAGCCTCTTCCTGAAGCTCCAGGAGAACCGATGTACTATCAACCTTGTCACCATTCTTTATCATCTTAAGTAGTTTAACTTCTGCTACTGTTCCTCCCTTTATATTCTTTTTAAGATCCTCTAACTTTTCACCTGAAGAGATTCCTGATATTACACGCCTCACTCTCCGATGCTCTCCAAATAATCTCGCTTCCTTTTTACAAATTGATTGTACCCGCATAGCCTTGTCTCGTTGACCTTATGCCCTATGTCCTTACATTTAATCAGCAACCGACCATTTACATTTTTTACATTTAGTCATTTAGCAGATGAATTTATCCAAAGCGACTTACAACTGAGGACTAAAGTCAAGTCAAGTCATCGTGAAGAGGCAAAAACAACGCAAGAAGTGCTCAAAATACAAAGTTCAGGCATTGCTCAGAGTAGCATAAGCCAGACAAGGGAAGATTTAAAGAAAAAGGAAAGATTTTTTCTTTCTTTCTTCTATGCTAAGTGCTCATGGAAGAGATGAGTTTTCAGTTTGTCTTTTGAATGTTGTCAGGGATTCTTCATTCCACCAGCATGGAGCCGTGAATGAGAATGTTCTGGAGAGTGATTTTGTGGCTCTCTGTGATGGCACCACGAGCCGTCGCTCATTGACCGATCGTAGGCTTCTGGTAGGGATGTAGACTTGTAATAGCGAGTGAAAGTAGGAGGGAGCTGAGCCTGTGGTCAATCTGTAAGCAAGCGTCAATGCCTTGAACTTGATGCGAGCAGCGAGTGGTAGCCAGTGCAGAGAGATGAGGAGAGGAGTGACGTGGGCCCTTTTGGGCTCGTTTAAGACAAGACGGGCTGCAGCATTCTGGATCATTTGTAGAGGTTTAGTTGCACATGATGGAAGTCCAGCCAGAAGAGCATTGCAGTAATCAAGCCTAGAAATAACCAGGGCCTGGACGAGAAGTTGTGTTGCATGCTCAGTTAGGAAAGGCCTGATCTTCCTGATGTTGTGCAGTGCAAACCTGCATGATCGGGCTGTCTTTGTAATGTGGTCTGAGAAGGTCAGCTGGTCAACAAATATTACTCCAAGATTTCTGAGCAACATTGATGGGGTGATTGAGGATGAATCTAGCTGGGGTGCGTTTCTCGTACAACAACGTAACTCGATGCTTCACTATCATAGTACGATGCATCGTTGAAGAAATTAACTAGCTAGTCACGACTGTTTTCTGAAACCATATTGTCGCAAAGTGGTCGTTCAACCACGTTGGTTTATGACGTCAGACACGTGGTGGAGTAATAACTTATTTTAATGAAACAGTTTGAGATCGAATTAATGCTAGATGTTTGGATATAAATTACAGAAATGGAACTGAGGACTATTTTTCATATTTCTCTGTTATTTCGCTCTTACATAGTCGAGCACGTTCGCACAAAAACGGTGCTTTAAATCTCTTGACAAACTGAAAGACAAAAATGACATTTGTATGTATTCTAAATAAAAGACATGGGTTGTAATGAATGTCAGCTTGCTTATTTTGCTCAAGATAAGGATTTATGAAGTCCACATCATGCAGTCTAGAAACTATGCTTATAACCACAAGCCGAGATCTGGTTTCGGGAAACATCGACTCGTTAAACTGCTGATAACGACGGAACTTGCGACCATAGTTGGCTAACAATGCTTTCGGGAAACGCACAGTGAAGCGGATAGTGAAGTCGTGTTGTAGAGACGGATTGGCAGGAAATGCCATCATGCAATACTTTCACCATCTCTATTTCTCACAATGACTTTTTTAATCCACTCGTTAACGTATGAGACTTACATCATTCAACTCATTTCCTTCCTTAAATTTAATGACAACTGTATGAAAGTTTTTGAGGTGCAGATCTTAAACTAGGTGACAACAGCTACAGAACAATAAATCACTTATAATAATAAAAATCACAATAAATCACAATAAAACATTTTTTAACTGTTGTCTTTCGATTCATACATCAGTATGGGTGTGGTTCTATTAATGAACAATAATAACAATAATGAATATAAGTACAATGAGGCAGAAACAGTAATAACGGAACAATATATAAGTAATGCAATAGCATGAAGATAAAGACATATTTATACAAGTCCAGAAGCTGTAAATTTACTCAGGTTTATTCACTTTTAATAAACTATCAGATTAAACCGAATTTAATATTTTCACATAATATTCAAAAAGTAACATTCAAAGTCTAATTCAGTGAGTTTTATGCTTAAATGAATGTGCGATCGAGCTTACGTGTACATTGACTACCTCAAAGGAATAAACAAACTTTTAGTATTGCAATATAACATAGCAGCAAATAAATCTACCAATATATACATGAAAAAGTATTTTACTACTTACTTTTAAGATGTACGCACACAGTATGAACAAAAATTGGACCAGATCGCATGGAGATCACTACAAAACTACCGCAAACTTTAACAACATAGTTACGTGTCTGGGCATGAACACTCTTTTATTGACATTCAGTTCTCCTGATCTAAACCAATGAAATTGCAGAAATGATAGTTAGGCGATTTAGAAATAATAAGTATATACTAAAGTGCAACAAATCAAATGTCTAGCAGAGGGCACCAGCATCATTAAAACTTAAGCTGTGTCCCAATGTGCATACTATGCCCTAAATAGTATTGAAAATTACTAGTCACATACTATTTAGGATGGATAGTATGCACATTGGGACGCAGCTCTAGCCTTTTGTACAACAACCTTATATCTGTCCTCTTCTGTCATTTCCTTCTTATAACTCTTGAATCCCTGACCTCCTCCTCCTCAAGTGTCCTCTTAGATCTCCCTCTTCCTCTTCCACACCCCTGACTCTGAGAAAGATAATTCATGACTCATACCATCCTCATCCTCGCTCTGCTCCTCCATCCTATCAATCCATATTCAGACACAATCACAATTCAGATTACACAACCACCAAATTAATTAGATATCGCATCAAACAAACCGCGGGAACTTTCAAACGGCAAGTTTCAAAGCTTTTACCACAATGTGCATTAGTGACATCTGGTGGTCACACTTGTTTTCTCCACCATCTCTAACAAATCACCGCAGAGCAGAAAAAGCTTCTGAAGTCCGTGACATACAAGAGTGTGATCAGTAAAGTTTTATCTAATCTCATCTAAATTAATTTGTGCCAATGAGAACACAGCTTGTGTCATGTGTAGCCTGGTCAACGGATTCACATATTGATCAATGATATAAAATATACAAGTGTTTGATCATAATTATATATAGTAATTGTAAATTAAAAAATATTGTGGGTGTTCTGTTTAAAAAATATATAATTTATGTTATAGGGCAGTTTGGTGTTAAATAATTTAAATAATGCCTCCTTGATAATCATTTCCCTTTTTATGCATCAGACGAGGTCGCAAAGCGCCAATTTCTTTCAAACCAGCTGTCCCGATCTTCCAATACTGCATGACGTTTGAAGCTTCAAATGTCATCAATCACAGGGTATTGTCATTTCGGTACACTGTGTGATACAATATGCTTTGAAAACTGCTTTGGAGCGCCGGTATCCACCGTCCCATCACTACTGTAAACGCTAGAAAGTCGTACAAATATTTCCATTCTGCTGCTAAACTTGGCTGCGTCTGAAAACTGATAAATGCCTTCTGAGGACGTATTCCAAGGTTGGAAGGCATCGAGACACATCCAAATGTTTCACTTCCGGTCTCCTGAAATACCTTCATCTGATCGATTGTTGAAGGCAGCATGGATGTATCCTTTGCCTTTGATATCCCACAATCCTGTGCTTTCCAAAGTTTACATTCTGTGACAGTTGAGCTAGAAAATAAAGATGGCGTCTGAAAGTTGTGGCTGGTCATCAGTTTGTGTTTAAATGCACATTTTTGATAAATGTTATCCACTAATGATGTAATTTCTAGCAAGAAATCACTATTAAATATTCACTTAATTTCATCGAAACTCAATCTATTTTGCTGTAGATCATTAAACCGTTTCAGAAGTCTGTCCGAAATCAGTTTTGTGAGGAACCTTCGTGCGCAAACGCTGCCTGAGGCAAAAATTATAAACGCAACACTTTTGTTTTTGCCCTCATTTTTCATGATCTTAACTCACAAATCTGTCTAAATCTTTGTTAGTGAGAACTTCTCCTTTGCCGAGATAAGCCATCCACCTCACAGGTGTGGCATATCAAGATGCTGATTAGACAGCATGATTATTGCCTTAGGCTGGCCACAATATAAGGCCACTCTTAAATGTACTTTAAATTTAATATCATAATAATTGACACTTCTTGTATAGTGTCTCTTGCATTTGTATTGATTTCATGCATGCTATATGAGAAGAACTACTAGTTAATGTAACCCCACCTATATCATGTTTCCTATCTAATTAATCCTAATTTAACGACTCACACTTTATTGTACATCACCTCCTCATAGCATGCAGTGTGTGTTTGTTATAGTGTAACACTCGTCCAATATTAAAGACAGAATGAAACACAAAAAAGGGGGGAAGCATGTCCAAATATAATTACCATATACCAGCTCAAAATGAATATATATCAAAAGAAAAGTTGAAATGAAATACAACAACACCAGAAAGCAACAATAATCCCCCAAAACCAGCTCCAATAAGTCCTTCTATATTAGCTCAGTCCATAAAATGTAAACACAAAAACACAAAATTATAATATGGGAATATAGATAATGTGCGTGTAATGAATATAAGTAATCTGTAATCCAGCAATGATCAGATTGTCTGTGCACAAAAGTTCAGTTTAAAGTTAGTTCAGTTACAAACACCGTATCATAATAGCAAAAACTCACTCAGACAAAAGTCCTCAAAGTCAAACTTGTAAAATATATATAATCCACAAGGAAATCCAACCAAAGAAAATGTGATGCTGGTGTAAATCTGTGGTGAATGCATATACCGGCACA
Organism: Chrosomus eos; assembly: GCA_036326025.1. Taxonomy (NCBI): domain Eukaryota; kingdom Metazoa; phylum Chordata; class Actinopteri; order Cypriniformes; family Leuciscidae; genus Chrosomus; species Chrosomus eos. Next base: position 2,428,590 of record CM070826.1, read on the forward strand.
CCAAACAAACACATTTGAGGAAATATATAAGGCCTACATTGAGCATTGCAAGCCCACTGTTCCTCAATTAGTAACCACAAGAAGGCATAAAAGTTGAGCCTTAAAGGCACACCGCGTAACTTTTGGCCACTAGTGGCGCTCGACCTGTAACTTTCACGTCTAGCGTCCCTAGAGGCCACAAGCTCCGCAGCACTGTCGCAAAAGTCAACAAACAGTCAACCGGTCAGCCTCGTGTCTTTAGATTGTGTGGACAGTAGGTTGGAGAGAGATAATCGACTCACTATTGAAGAAAAGTCTAATATAAATATAAGATGAATAATATAAAAACAAAATAAATTGAACAAAAGTAAACAGAAAACAATGTCTGATCAGGTAAGTCGCATAGACAAGGGGTGCCCAATCCTGCTCCTGCCGATCGTCTGTCCTGCACAGTTCATCTCCAACCCTAATCACACACACCTGAAGCAAACAATTAACATCTTCAGGATCGCTTGAAAATTAAAGTTTGATTAGGGTTGGAGATGAAATCGAGTAGTCGGGAAATCGTGTAACAAAACTGATATAAGTCACAACATACTGCCGTTATTTGTAGGCTTCAGTTTGTTTGTCATTTTACACACACACACACACACACACACACACACACACACACACACACACACACACACACACACACACACACACACACACACACACACACACACACACACACATATGAGCTGAAGCCTAAAAATAACGGCAGTTGTGTCTTATATCAGTTTTGTTACACGATTTCCCGACTTCGCAGTAAATATTACATTATATATACACTTTTATGCCGATGTTTGTTTTATTTTTAGTCATCATTTCCTTCGCCGTTTGAAGAATCTTCAGAGTCCAGAAACGGGGAGAGGACGAGGAGGATGAGGAGGACGAGGAGGGAGAGCCAGGGATAAATGGAGGACCAGATAGATTCCGTAACATGGCCAGGCAGACAACAAATTTGAAAAAATAGAGATAGTGTGCAAGCAATTTATTTAACTTACTAGTCCAAAAGCATGACGGCCAGGTCAGCATCGGTCGGGCACCCCTCCTCCTCCTTTAGCAAATGCCAGCGAGCGAACGCTGGACCAATGTTGATCCTCGTCCTGGCTTTTAATTTGTCACTCTCCCTCTTTCTTTTTTTAGTGTTCTCTGACAAAACCTTTGCCTTCTTCCTTGTAGATGTTGGTTCGGCCATGACGAAAACATACAGATGGCAATCAAACCTGAGTTGAGCTCTCACGTCAGAATCTGAGGAAGTTGGGGTGGGTGATGGGGGAAGTGACGTATGCCGTAAAGCGGTCAAATTTTGTAGTTCTTTTTGTGCTCGGGTTTCGGGGAAAAAGTTACATAGTGCCAGTAAAATCAATACAGACAGTCTCAGGCTATGGCAGACGTGTCATTCAACCTATCCGGTTGTTAAGTCGTGACGTAAGCGCTCTCCGATAATATTGTTTCCAGGTCCAAAGGCCGGGTCCTCTCTACCTACCTACCGCTTTCGCCGGAGTTTTAACGTGTTCCCGTGTAATTTTAATAGATCGGAGTTAAAAAAACAAGTGATATTTAACTGTCATCTACCGCTTTCCCTGTGACGAGAAAGATAAGAGAAAATGGCGGCAGTTGATTAGGTAAGTTACAAATCTTAAACGAATAAAGAAACTTTGGCGCCAGTGGGTGCTATCCCTTAATCCCTAGTAACACCCACTGGCACTGAAGGGAAAAAGCCCTTTAAGAAAAGGTTTTATGTAGTCTAGGATCTGAAAGACGAGCGGAGCGCTTGGGCCCGGAAGAGGCTAAACGTCACGCGTGACGTCAGACTTAACAACTGAATTGTAAGTCGATGTCCCATCTCAAGGGTTTTGGTAATATATCATAAAGGTTGAAAAAATACATAGTGTGCCTTTAAGGATCGCGCAGCCGCTTCTCTATCTCGCAAAGAGTGTTGCATCATCTCTGTCCTGGCTCCACCCATGAAGGCGGGGCTAACTCCCCACTCGTCTAATTAGACCAATCTTCATTTTATTATATTGAATAATTTTTCTAAATTAGTTTTTTAGAGCATTTTGAGAATTTTCTAATTTTCTCTTCACAGATATTTAATAAAATATCTGTTTTACATATTCATGTGTCAGTCTTTTTCTTCCTTAAATCAATAGGATATCTTTAGTGACCTGGGTTATAATAGCATGACATTTGTGTCAATAATCATCAAGCACAGGTGACTCCGCGTCGTGGGAGGGGGCCCCCAAATCAAATTCTGCTTAGGGCCCCCAAAAGGCTCGGGCCGGCACTGGTAACATTACATATGAGAACGATTCATCCACTCTGTTCTTGAATCAATAATTGCGTGTGCAATGACTTTAGTTGATGCTTTCTTGTCAAAATAAGAAAACTGTTGCTTTAAGACACTTATCACGGATGTTCATTTCTGTTGAAAATTACACTTTTTATCTAGAGGAAGTTGAGGTGAACTTGTGATAAACATCAGAGCCTGAATTACCAGAAAGAAAGAGCTAGACGGTCACATGCATTAACACTTAAAGATGTGCAGTTTATTGAGATGAAGGCGGAGTTTCACTTCATTTTACTACAGAGCAGCTTCACATCAGCTCATCTGTCATTTTATTCCTGAAGCAGTTTTGAAGAGTTTGTCTTTTCATATTTGTGGACTGAAAGTGTTGAAGATGTTTCGCACTGTTTTCTTCTGTCTGTGTTTCTGGCGTCTGGATGGTGAGTTTTAAATGTGACTTCAGTTGTTTCTCTTCTGGTACCATGTAATAAATTACTGGTTAAATTAGACAGAGAGGATTAACATTAACTGTTATTCTCATATAGAAATAATTGAGCTGTGAGATCAAGTTTGAATTCAGGTCTAAACACATTTTTAGCAAAGGCAGAAATAGCGGTCAGGACCGGATCTCAGGGTTTCCCCCCTTAAAATATAATTAAAAACAAGCTGTGTATTGTAAATAATAAAATGATATCCTACTTAAATAACTGTTGTAAAACAATTCAAACACAAATGGGATAAAACAAAAAGTTCAGAACAGAATGTGAGTTTGCTTAATATGTCTATGAGGTTCTTTAGTTGTTCTTTAAATCTATTCAGCCTTATTCACAGTCACTTATGTAGAGCCAATGATTACAATATGATGAAAAATTACAAAGAAAAAACTATTTTCTTTGGAATAACATGCCGTGATAAATCGTGCACAATGTGTTGAACATGCATTGAGGAATATAGGGATCTTTTTCCACTCCATTCAGAAACTCTGAATGCACATAAATCCTCCTAAAGATATTTGTCGAGAACTGATCCTTCTTTAGACAAGTAACTAATGTAACTGAACATGTTACGACAGCCCACGACAATTGCTTGCTGGGAAGCAACATTATAATCGCTAAATCCCTAACATAGCATTATAAATATCAATATTGTTAGCAATATTTTTTTTGTCATGATTAATAGCAATTTTGCATCTAAAAGACGTCTAATAGCCGTCAAAACACAGCCCAGACGTCTAGGCTAAAACGAGGCTAAATTTGGGCTGTCAGTGAAAATCTAATAGACGTCTAACTATAGCCCAAGAATAGACTAGTCATCAACTAGACGGCTATAAATCTACATATACAAGTAATAGATAACAAAATGATGGCTAAAGGATTCTTTTCACTCAAATATAACAGGTTCTCATAAATGACAATCCATCCAAACAAATTAAATATAAAGGTTTTATTAAGAAAACATCAACAACTTAAAATAATAAAATATAAAACGCTGTTGCTGCTGGGAAGTTGGTCATCACGACATCTGTCAAATAAGAAAAATACTTTGCAACTTCAAGTGTGTATTTACTAATACATTCACCTGTACTGTTTTTGTGTGTGTGTGTGTGTGTGTGTGTGTGTGTGTGTGTGTGTGTGTGTGTGTGTGTGTGTGTGTGTGTGTGTGTGTGTGTGTGTGTGTGTGTGTGTGTGTGTGTGTGTGTGTGTGTGTGTGTGTGTGTGTGTGTGTGTGATACTATTTATGAGATACTTTTTATAATTGCTAATTTTTTATAGCCAATAATTTGTATATTGTATTTGAAAGTTTCAAACTTGAATGAATGAAGGCATTTTGAATGAAACTTCATCTTATGGTGTTTGTACTATGACAAATATTATTCTACTCTATTAGCTTATGCTCTCTCTGTATGTAACAAGCTATTGTTCAGACAAATTCAATATTATAGTTCAAATCAATGATGGACTTTGTCAAAGATGAGAGCTTTAGTGAGGAAATGCTATTTTCATATCATAATGATCTAAAGAAACAAGTAAAATATATTGTGGCTTTCATATCACTTTATTATAGGTTGCACATGTTTCATTTGTAAACCATTTGATTCAGATAATTCGAGTTTAAGGGCACATGGAGACATGGAGTTACAGTACACGTGCATGTACCATGATACACTGTTACCCACTAAAATGTCACAATTGCAACAACACATGATAAATAATTTAGCTAAAAAATGAGCACATGTTAAAACGAAAACACAGACAAAAGTAATGTAACCGTGGCATCCTATTGCCACACTAGTCCCGACTACGCCACCGGGGTTATATACCCACGGAAATAACAGCAACCCAAGTTCAAACAAACAGTAGGTCTAATTGGTAAAAGGACGAAGACGTGACCTTCAAGTTCAATAACTTTTATTGGCAATGAGTTATAAACATCTGAACAAATAATCACTTTTAGTTGTGTTTATTATAAAAGGAGCAATAAAACTTAATCAACATAGACATTAGGTTGACTATTATATGTCACAGTCACAATTCACTAGTCTTACCATCGGAGTGACCAAGCCTGTGTGAAAATAGAGAAGAGTCATTGGCCACGGACCCGCCGCCCTAAGAGCACACACCACACGTGTACGATTCTCAAGAGGAGAAAATCACTTCTAAAAGCAAATCCAGTGCATAATACAAACCACTCTACACTCCCAAATCAATACGCATGCAGTGCAGGAAATCTCACACCAGCGGCAGTGAAGGAAAGCCCCAAACGACCCCAGAGGAAGTGCTCCCACACAGGCTGATCCTAAGACACAAAGGAATATAAATTAACACTCCACTGTACATATCATATCCAAACACAGCGGTTGGTCTAAACCAAACTCAAATAATATAATCAGTACACAAAAATAAGAAACCACAAATGAAAAAAAACAGAAAATCAATATATAACCAAAACTTTAAGGTTATTATAACGAAAAATAAATCATAAACAAAACAGCAGGGCCTAGACGTCAGAGGTCCACGTGCATAGGACTCCACAAAGGAGGATCTGCCAAACAAACACAAAACAAACCATAAATATCTAAATAGACCTCTGACACAAGTTCCATGCAATATCATTACACCTTCAACTTACAGAATTGTTAGATAATTCAATGATTAGACATGAAATGTTAACACCAAACCAGACAATCTAACACACACATACCTCTGTCACAGGCCCGGACTGGCCATCGGGAGCACCGGGACAATTCCCGGTGGCCTGGCGACTAATTTGGCCTGCTGCCAGTCGGCGTTTTTTTTTTTTTTAATTTTTTTTTATATTGTTACCTTTACCAGTGATCATTTTCAAATTCGTCATTCAATTAAAATATTATTAATATGAATAATAATAAGTAAATAAAATCATGAATCTGTTAGTCTTGACCATAGAGGTCTTGACTGGCAAGGCTACGATTCGACTTTGCGTCAGCCAAACGGTTAAACAGAAATGCGAGCAGCACCCGATGAGGGAGAGAAAACGCAGACTGATCTCATGAAACTGCGTATGTATGACACGCCAATTCGTATTTCCATTTTTGGACGGCCAGGTGGAGCAGAGATGGAAAGGACAAAGAAAAAGAAAGCACTCCAAGAAGAAGCAGCAAAATGTTGCAAAATTATTGGCCTGTTCAGGGCTTCAAGTGCAGGTCAGTTTAATCTGTAAATACTGTACTTTTTTCTTTGTTAACTTAGTAGTGAACTGCTAGCAAATTCGTGCAGAAATCAAAACAAATGAGTGAAACAGCACACAGAAAACTCGCAGAAGAAATGTACTGAGGTAAAAATTCTAATTGTTTTTTTTTAGAACATGATTTAGTTTAACATAACACAACTAGGGTAGCCTGACTTCGTCATACTCATATTCTGGTCAGAACATGAGTCTGAGACTGCTCCATAGGGCCTAGATTATGAGGCGTGTCTTAACCGAACCAGGAAAAACAACAACTCTGCACTCAATTGGATAGACCGACAACCAATCAGAGGAACGCAGTAAGTGACGTATGTTGAGCAACGCATAGTTATCAAACAGAACTCTGGAAAAAGTAGGAAAAAAATAAGGAGTGTTAACGATCTTTGCCGGTGTTGCAAAAAGAACTTAAGGATTCGCGGAGTAGGCCTACTTGCATGCAAACACGGAAAGCATTTTTGAAAGAAAAAATACGTTTGAGGACGTGATGATTACGTTATTGGATGGATTATCTGTCCATCATCGTATAAAGCCCGCCCTGTCAATTTGATTGGTCCGACCATTTTTTGGCTGATCATAATTACTCCTCAATGGAGCGAGTCCAGACCGAACTTCCCGACCAAAAAATGTTGTGGGCGGGGTTCGGGCTGGCATCCAGGCTACAACTAGGGAGCTGTTTTGCTGAATATTATCACGATTGAAAATGTTACATTGAATTTATTGTTCAATAAACAAGTAGCGTAGTTCATATTTATTATTAAGTTACTTACATTTTAGACACAAAACATATAAACTATTTTTGTTCTATTTCACCGACGAAAATAATTCCAAGGGTAGGCATACAGCGCGGGGTTTTGTTGAATGATTCAGCGTTTTGAACGAATCTTTTGTATGAATGACTCCCTAATTAAGACGGCCACTTGCCGCCACCTATTGGCGGTTTAGTTTAATGTATTGAATTATTGAATTATTAGTTTGAAGTATTGAATTTTTTTTATTTGTATATTCAAACATTTAGGCCTATTTAAAACATCAATCTCATAACATTATTTATTGCAGTTGTAATTGCAGTGCACATTATTTAATTTGATGGGTAACAGCCCTATAGTGTCTTATTATTATAACTGAATTTATTGATCAAATGTAAGAATTTGACATGAAAGATGATGCATACATTTGCTTTACTTCTAGGTTGGTTGTTTATGTTTTTATGTTATGGTCGAACTGTGAAATAAATGTAATTTAGGGGGGAAAAAAAACAGGGTTGTAGTGTTTCTAAATTTTATTTGGGTACATAGGATGGCCTAGATGGGTGTAGGATTTCCCGGCCTGAAATTGTGTCCCAGTCCGGCCCTGCTCTGTCATAATCCACAAGCAAAATATAGTCTGGGTGAATGATTCGTGGCTATGGATTAAACACGGCATCCAGCGCTCGTAACGTGTAACAGATCTCGTCGCTCTCGTGACTGGATCTGGTCTCTCTCTCGTATTCTGCGTTGTGATTTGACCACTTCATTCACACATTCTCCAGTGGGGTTAAGTAGGTTTTATGTTGGACATTCGTTAGACATTCGATCTTTTCTGCAGCATTAATTGATATACAATGACTTAATAGTCATGGATGATGATGTATCTCGTCTAGGTCACCTTGTATAGCATAATGTCAAAAGTGAATTTTAATAATATTCGATGATGTAATTGTTTTAAGAATTGGAAGTGAAAAAGTCCTCACAATGATCCCCACTTGGGCACTTCAAGTTAGGGAGTATCTCAAAAGTGCCAAATAGACAACAAAGCAGGATAATGTGCATTATTCCACAAACACATTAGAAACGTGATCCTTTTACATATGTAGTTGATGTAAGTAAATAGATTAAAAATAGATCAAGCCAATTTTTAACTTTAATATGATTTATATATCTGTTATACATATGTAATTAAACTGAATGTTTTAAATGAAATACATCTAGGCCTATTTAACTTTGTGGTTGTTTTATGTAAATACCTCAAATGACCTACAATTTATTTATACACACATGCAGCATAATACACAACTTAGATTGGTAAAAATATATATTTTTTTACATTTGTTATGAATAATAAAAATAAAAAAATCTATATAACTCCCTGGTCATGTGACCTGATGATGTCACACCACCTGGAATTCATTCGCTAAACCCTGGAACACACCATACACGACTTGGATTTGGAAAACGTCATTTCGTCTATTTTTAGTGAATTTTTGAAATGCACAAATCTAAATAACTTCCTGGTCATGTGACCTGATGATGTCACACCACCTGGAATTTATTCGCTAACCCCTGGAATACATTATACACGACTTGGATTTGGAAAACGTCATTTCATCTATTTTCTGTGAATTTTTGAAATGTGCAAATCTAAATAACTTCCTAGTCATGTGACCTGATGATGTCACACCACCTGGAATTTATTCGCTAACCCCTGGAACACATTATACACGACTTGGATTTGGAAAACGGCATTTCGTCTATGTTTAGTGAATTTTTGAAATGTGCAAATCTAAATAACTTCCTGATCATGTGACCTGATGATGTCACACCACCTGGAATTTATTCGCTAACCCCTGGAACACATTATACACGACTTGGATTTGGAAAACGTCATTTTTGTCTATTTTTAGTGAATTTTTGAAATGCGCAAATCTAAATAACTTCCTGGTCATGTGACCTGATGATGTCACACCACCTGGAATTTATTCGCTAACCCCTGGAACACATTATACACAACTTGGATTTGGAAAACGGCATTTCGTCTATTTTTAGAGAATTTTTGAAATGTGCAAATCTAAATAACTTCCTAGTCATGTGACCTGATGATGTCTCACCACCTGGAATTCATTCGCTAAACCCTGGAACACACCATACATGACTTGGATTTGGAAAACTGCATTTCGTCTATTTTTAGTGAATTTTTGAAATGCACAAATCTAAATAACTTCCTGGTCATGTGACCTGATGATGTCACACAACTTGGAATTTATTCGCTAACTCCTGGAACACATCATACACGACTTGGATTTGGAAAACGTCATTTCGTCTATTTTTAGTAAATTTTTGAAATGCGCAAATCTAAATAACTTCCTGGTCATGTGACCTGATGATGTCACACCACCTGGAATTTATTCAATAACCCCTGGAACACATTATACATGACTTGGATTTGGAAAACGGCATTTCGTCTATTTTTAGTGAATTTTTGAAATGCGTAAATCTAAATAACTTCCTGGTCATGTGACCTGATAATAATAATAATAATAATAATAATAATAAATTTTATTTATAATGCGCTTTTCTCAAACCCAAAGCGCATACAATGAAATAAACAAACACAGCAAGAGCAATAAAAACAATTAAGAAAAAGTAGCCTTGAACAAATGTGTCTTAAGCAACCCTTTGAAATGTCCCAGAGTTGGTGCACTTTTGATTGTAGAAGGAAGTAGATTCCATAGCTTGGGGGCTTTGCAGGAAAAAGCTCTTTCACCCATGGTCTTGAGCTTACACAAAGGCTGATGTAATAAGAGGGAATTCGCAGAGCGGAGAGAACGTGACGGAGTATAAGGGCTAATAAGATCACGTAGGTACGCTGGAGCGATCCCATGTAGTGCCTTATATGTTAGAATGAGAATTTTAAAATCAATTCTCACCTTTACGGGAAGCCAGTGCAATTGTGATGATATCACACCACTTGGAATTTATTCGCTAACCCCTGGAACACACCATACACGACTTGGATTTGGAAAACGGCATTTCGTCTATTTTTAGTGAATTTTTGAAATGCGTAAATCTAAATAACTTCCTGGTCATGTGACCTGATGATGTCACACCACCTGGAATTTATTCACTAACCCCTGGAACACATTATACACGACTTGGATTTGGAAAACGGCATTTCGTCTATTTTTAGTGAATTTTTGAAATGCGTAAATCTAAATAACTTCCTGGTCATGTGACCTGATGATATCACACCACTTGGAATTTATTCGCTAACCCCTGGAACACACCGTACACGACTTGGATTTGGAAAACGGCATTTCGTCTATTTTTAGTGAATTTTTGAAATGCGCAAATCTAAATAACTTCCTGGTCATGTGACCTGATGATGTCACTGATGATTTTTCTACACTGTTATCGTACAGTTTGTTTTATAGCAATGCATGACTGAATATCTGGGAAAAAATGTTCAGAAAAATAAAGTTATTTCATTTTCTGTTATGTGACCCTATGTAACATAATGTTATGTGACTGTTATGCAACCCCTGTAACACATTTGTAATACATGTTTTTAGGTTTTTACAAGGCATTTGATACTGTGGAACATATGTTGAAGTTTCACTCTTGTTTGTAAAATTGGCTTTGTTAATTTATTTTGTAATGCCATTAAGACACTTTATGCAAACAATCAAAGCTCACTGAGATTACATTATGATATTATGTTGTAACAGTTTAAATGTTACCTGAGTTTTTTATAGTTTATTTTCTGACTATTGCCTGAAATTACCTGGGTCAAGTGGTAGTATCACTAATATCCGCTTGGGGGCACTAGTGAGTGTGGGCTGCTAGATATAAGCCTGGTAAGCAATGAAGAAGTGAGTTCGTTTGGTAGAGGGAAATCAAATGGTTGAACTCATGCTACCTTCTTGCTCCTCTAAAGTCCTTTGTTGAGAACTCTTTGAGTTTCTGCTCAACTGTGAGTATGAATTGACTTATGTACTTGATGTTGTCTTTGTTTCATAAGATCATTGATGTTAGCTATGTGCTTTCGTTCTAGAAAGGACTTTTTATTCACTTGTTCTGTTGTGAACATTATTTGAAGAAAGAGACAGAAAAGCCAAGTGCAATCTCCACTGGCAACGAGGCTACAGCACATGGCCAGCAACAGGGCACGAGGAACAAACGATTCACTGACCACCGTGGTGTATGATCTTTTCTCACATTGTGGATAGGTGGATTAAAATCATTGCGTCGCACTCAAAATTGACCTTGTGGAGTTAATTCTCATTTCATCATCATCGTCATCATCATCATCATCATCATCGTCATCATCGCTACGTATCAAAAGACAGGACATTCCAGAGTTAAGTTTTCTTCATTGCATGGATTCATTGTTGAAGAGACAGAGATCTTGAGAGTGCTTTGCAGTTTGTTTATTGTGTGTTTGACACATTTAGCACAGTGGTGGAAAATAAAGGAGGTTTAATGTTAATTTGTTTGTGAGGATATTTATTTATCAGTACATGTCAAAAATCTGTTGAACCCCTCAGAGTAACATCTTTAAAACAAAGGAGGTGTTACAGATTGGCGCCCGAACAGGGACTCTGAAATTAAACTTTATGGAGTCCCTTTTATTTAAAATATAAATTTTGACTGTACTGATTAATCTTCACAAGCAAATAATATAAACCATCATTTGCAATGGCAGAGAGCGCAGCCGTCACAGATTTCTCAGATGAAGCTTTTGCTCAGCACAGAGACCCTGTAGTTAATCTCATTGATACCTTTAGTGAGTTATATTTGGACTCTGAGGAAGAGAGAGAGTCTAGAGATATAGCCACTGATCAGAGTCCCGATGACTTGCCATTACCTCCTCCTCTTGAGTTTCATGAAGACCGACTGCAATTCAACAATGAAGAAGTTGACCAGCGCATGTGTAGCATTGAGGAACATCTTGCTTATCTCGAACATCGTGTCAGTGGACTGGTTACCACTGAAACTATGGAAGCAAAGTTGCAAGCATGTGAAGACAAGATTAACTACTGTCTGCAAAGAGAGTTGGATCGTGTTAAGCAGTTGTTCCTTTCAAAAATCGACGATATGAGTCAAAGTATTGTGGATTGCTTAAAGCGACGAGACCGACAATTAGAGCAACAGTTTAAAACCTTCAAACCTCTTATTTCTACTCCCATGCACACCAGTACTTCAACTACTCATAGGATGTCTCAATCCCCATCCAAGATTGATCCAGCTACACAAAACAGCTCAAAGCAAGTAACATATTTTTCCTCATCTCCTAATCCCCCAGTTAAACTTGAACTGCCTACCTTCAGTAATCTTGATTCAGAAGACCCAATTGATTTTATTGATCGATTTGAAGAATATAATGAGCTGAGACCTCTGTATTCTGAAGAGCTGTTAGCCTCATTATCTGTGAGTCTGAAAGGTACTGCTAAGAGTTGGTGGAGAGCGGAGAAACAAAAATTAAGAGACTGGGCATCTTTCAAAGAAAAGTTTCTTTTTTCCTTTCTAAATGAAGATCATAAAGAAGTTGCTGCCCAAAAATTAGCAAACTATCGTCAAGGTGTTAATGAGAATATTAGAGATTTTGTTTTTAATTACAGAGCACTGTGCCTGAAGAATAATTCTCTAATGACTGAAACTGAGATAGTTCAAGCTACTTTAAGAAACTGCAACCCTCGATTGGCTTCGTTGTTAAGGGGAACAGTGAAGACAGTTGATGATCTGGTCCGACTCGGTACGCAGATAGAGAAGGATTGGGTTGAGAGTAAAAAGAGATGGAATCAAGGAAAAGAAGAGGAACAGAGGAAGAAATCTTCTGGGGGAAGAGGGCAACAAAATCACCTCATGCTCGTTGATCCAACTCTCTATCCTCAATATAATAATGTGCTGCAAACTCCAATAATTTTAAATCACTCTTACTTTAATGCTGTAATTGACACTGGAAGCACCTTCTCTTTGATGCAGCAGAAAGTTTGGAAGAGGTTGAGAAGAAATGATGAGCATCTGACCAAAAGTACTCAATCTTTTATGCTTGCTAATGGACAGAGTCAGTTAACTCAGGGAAAGGTTCTCTGGGAATGCGAAATATATGGAGTGAAACTTGCTGTAACATTCTACGTGATGAATGATGAAGACTTGGCTGTTCCTATCATCCTGGGACTGGATTTCCTAAGGGAAGCCAAAGTAACCATTGATTTTAATTCTTCACGTGTTTACTTGCCCGATTCCAACGCCAGTCACCCCATTTGTTTTAATGAACTTTATGAGAACGCTGCCATCCAGTTTTATGCTGCACAAGATAATGTCGAATTGATCTCAAAAAAGGAAGACTTGAAGCTCATTGATCAAGCAGTGGAAAATTCTCATGCATCCCTCAAGGTAAAGAATCAGTTGAAATCTCTCATGTGTGATTGGTCTTCAGTTTGTACCACAAATCTAGGACGTACAAGCCTGATCAAGCACGAGATTAAAACTATTGACGAACTTCCTATAAGAAAGAGACCGTACAGAGCTTCGAAAGTGAAGAATGATTTCATTGAAGAGCAAATTAAGGAGTTGCTTCAATTAAAAATCATCAAACCTTCTACGTCTTCGTGGGCTTCACCTGTGGTGGTAGTGGATAAGAAAGATGGAGGATCCCGGTTTTGCATTGATTACCGTGGACTGAATGCAAAGACACACCTCGACGCGTATCCGATGCCTCAAATCACGGATATTCTTGATTCTCTCCAAGGAGCCAAGGTGTTCAGCACACTGGATTTAAAGAGCGGATACTGGCAAGTTGAAATGGATTCTGCAAGTATGGAAAAGACCGCTTTCATTACTGCTTCAGGGTTATATGAATTCTTGTGTCTTCCCTTTGGCCTTAAAAACGCCGCAGCATCATTCCAACGGCTGATGGAGCAAGTTCTCAGAGAGCACAAGAACAAATATTGCATGGTCTATATCGACGACATCATTATATACTCCCCAGACATCCAGTCTCACATGCACCATCTCGAGCAGGTGTTCCAGAGTTTACACAACGCCGGTCTCACGCTCAACCTCACAAAATGTAAGTTCATCTGTTCTTCACTGGACTACCTAGGACATACTATCACTGCAGATGGAGTAAAGATGAATGTAGACAAAGTGGATGCGATCAGGACATTTCCCACTCCTAAGAACTTAAAAGAGGTTCAGCGATTTCTGGGTCTAGCAGCTTGGTACCATCGTTTTATCCCTGATTTTTCTAGTAAAACAGCACCATTGCACGCACTGAAGAAAAAAGAGGCGAAGTGGAAGTGGACTAATGAGTGCCAATGTTCGTTTGAGCTTATTAAAGATGAACTCACTAAGGCTCCTGTTTTAACCACACCTAATTTCGAGGCTTCTTTTAAAGTACAGACTGACGCAAGTGATGTGGGCTTGGGAGCTGTGTTAACACAGGAGGTGGATGGCCAAGAGAGAGTAATTGCATACGCATCCCGTTTGCTCAGAGGTGCAGAGAAGTCCTATTCGACATCAGAAAAGGAATGTCTAGCGGTAGTGTGGGCTGTAGAGAAGTGGCACCATTACCTAGAGGGTAGAGCTTTTGAGGTGATCACTGATCATGCATCCTTAGTCTGGCTTTTCCAACATCCAAAACCCTCATCCAGACTGGAAAGATGGACGATCAGACTACAAGGGTATCACTTTACTGTACGGTATCGGAGAGGACAATGTAATGTAGTGCCTGACGTATTGTCCCGAAGGTATGCAGCTGAGTCACCAGCTGTGTTGTTGCACACATCTGTCACATGTGATCTGCCAGTGGATTTGGCACAAATTGCAGCAGAACAGAAACTAGACCCAGAGTGCCAAGAATTGATGGTTAAAGCCGAAAACCAGAAATCCACTGATTTGAAGAGAACACACTATGTTTTCAAGAACGCAGTTTTATTTAGGAGTGTACCAGACTCCAAAGAAGGTCAGAGAATCCAAGTTGTCATTCCTGCAAAGTTGAAGGAAGCAATTTTAACTTATGCACATGACAATCCTCTGAGTGGGCACTTGGGTAAATTTAAGACATTGATGAGACTTTTAGAGTTCGCTTATTGGCCCTCAATTCGTACAGATGTATGGCAACACTGCAAGAATTGTCAGAAATGTCAGCAACACAAGCCAACTAACTTAAAACCTGCTGGGGGCTTACAAAGTGTACCACTAGTTGAACCTGGTTATATGCTGGGAATGGACATCATGGGACCATTTCCACGAAGCACTCGCCAGAATAATTATCTTCTGGTTATAGTGGACTATTTCACTAAGTGGGTAGAGGTTTTCCCAATGAGAGCTGCTAAAGCTACAACCATTGTGCGAATTCTTATAGAGGAGATTTTCACAAGATGGGGAACACCAGCCTTCATCGTGTCTGATAGAGGTGCACAATTCACCTCAAACCTCTTAGCCCAGTTATGTAAGCAATGGCAAGTAACACAAAAACTCACCACCGCATACCATCCTCAGTCAAACCTCACTGAACGGGTCAATCGTAATTTGAAAACTATGATTGCCACGTACGTCGACCAAAACCACCGTACCTGGGATCAGTGGTTATGTGAGTTCAGATTTGCACTAAATACCGCATGGCATGAGAGTACGGGGTATTCACCTGCTGAGATAGCCCTAGGACGACAACTGAAAGGTCCTCTGCAGAGAGCCTTACAAAATCCACCAGATCCGGACCAACCAGCTTACAGTCTCCTGGAACGCCAAAAGGTTCTGTACGAGTCAGTAAGAGAGAATGTAGAGAAGGCGCAAACTAAACAAAAAAAGTACTACGACTTCAAGAGAAGAGCTCAAAACTTCAATGAGGGGGATTTAGTTTGGGTGCGAACACACCCTCTTTCTAGTGCAGATGATGCTTTCATGGCTAAGATCTCACCTAAATGGAAAGGCCCAGCTAAGATTGTGAAAAAGCTAGGACCTGTAAACTACAAGGTATCCATGTTGTCTGATCCTGTTCAGGTAGACACTTATCATACCCAGAATTTAAAAATTTACCATGAGTCAAATTTTTAGACCACGGGGAGGGGTATGTAACAGTTTAAATGTTACCTGAGTTTTTTATAGTTTATTTTCTGACTATTGCCTGAAATTACCTGGGTCAAGTGGTAGTATCACTAATATCCGCTTGGGGGCACTAGTGAGTGTGGGCTGCTAGATATAAGCCTGGTAAGCAATGAAGAAGTGAGTTCGTTTGGTAGAGGGAAATCAAATGGTTGAACTCATGCTACCTTCTTGCTCCTCTAAAGTCCTTTGTTGAGAACTCTTTGAGTTTCTGCTCAACTGTGAGTATGAATTGACTTATGTACTTGATGTTGTCTTTGTTTCATAAGATCATTGATGTTAGCTATGTGCTTTCGTTCTAGAAAGGACTTTTTATTCACTTGTTCTGTTGTGAACATTATTTGAAGAAAGAGACAGAAAAGCCAAGTGCAATCTCCACTGGCAACGAGGCTACAGCACATGGCCAGCAACAGGGCACGAGGAACAAACGATTCACTGACCACCGTGGTGTATGATCTTTTCTCACATTGTGGATAGGTGGATTAAAATCATTGCGTCGCACTCAAAATTGACCTTGTGGAGTTAATTCTCATTTCATCATCATCGTCATCATCATCATCATCATCATCATCATCGTCATCATCGCTACGTATCAAAAGACAGGACATTCCAGAGTTAAGTTTTCTTCATTGCATGGATTCATTGTTGAAGAGACAGAGATCTTGAGAGTGCTTTGCAGTTTGTTTATTGTGTGTTTGACACATTTAGCACAGTGGTGGAAAATAAAGGAGGTTTAATGTTAATTTGTTTGTGAGGATATTTATTTATCAGTACATGTCAAAAATCTGTTGAACCCCTCAGAGTAACATCTTTAAAACAAAGGAGGTGTTACAATGTAATTATTATGTAAATATTATGTTCCCTAAATTTGATCTCTAAAGTGGTATCACACAGGAACTCACAATTCATTTTTGTTTTCATCAATTTTCTGTTGCTTTGTAAATCTATGTAAATCTTTGTAAATCTACACAAGTGTCACGTGTGATGTCAAGTGTGATGTATTTAGTTCTGTTTTGTATCTTGTCTTCCCCTGTCTTTTGTGATTTTGGTTTAGTCCTGTTAAGTTTTCCCGCTCCTCGTTTGTGTCCAATTTTATGCACATGTTTTCAGTTAATTATCTTGTTTGGTTCAGTTCTTTTAAGCCCTGTGTTTTCCCTCAGTGTTTGTCGATCGTCGTCGATGTATGGTTGTGTGTTTAACCCTGAAGTCCTGGAGTCTGTTCTTTTGTTCCTGTTTGTTTTTTGAAGTTTTACGTTTGTTTAATAAATCTATTATATCGAAGCCCTTGTCCTCGTCTTCAGCTACCTGCACAGCAACCCTGACAGAACGATCGACCATAAAACGAAAATGAATAGAAGGAAGATGAAAGAGGTGAGCCCTTTCGAAAACCCTATCCTCTTTCAAGGCGAACGCTCCCTCGAGGAGTATGCGGGGCTCTATTTAGACATTTATGATGATGTGTCGATGGAGGAAGAGGAACTAACAAAGAGTTTCTGGGGTGGTCTGAAGGACCCATTGGCCCAGATAATTCTTGTCAAGGACCTCCATCTATCCTTCCTGGAGTTTGTGGATCACACGCTGTGGGCGTGTGGATCCAGCTACCTTGTAGAAGATCTACCACTCCAGCCAGCTCCAAGCCCGCCAACGCCTGAGCCCATCACCTGCACGCCAACGCCTGAGCCCATCACCTGCACGCCAACGCCTGAGCCCATCACCTGCACGCCAACGCCTGAGCCCATCACCTGCACGCTGGCCCCTGAGCCCATCGCCTGCCCGCCAGAGCCTGCACACCGCATCAGCCCTGCCGCCAGATCGGTCCATGGACTTCCCCGGCTGATGTCCTGTATGACTGATCCCCCACTGATGTCAGTGCGATTAGCCAGGAGGATGGCTGCCGAGGCTGGGGTTCACGTCAACCACATCCAGCCAGATCCTGAGCCCGTCGCCTGCCCGCCAGAGCCTGAGCCCGTCACCTGCCCGCCAGAGCCTGAGCCCGTCGCCTGCCCGCCAGAGCCTGAGCCTGTCGCCTGCCCGCCAGAGCCTGAACCCAGCCCCAAGCTCCCTGAAATGCTGGTTCCGTCCAGTTCCGAGTCCCCTGATGTGCTGGTCCCGTCCAGTTCCGAGTCCCCTGATGTGCTGGCCCCGTCCAGTTCCGAGTCCCATGAAGCGCCAGAGCCAGAGCCCGTTGACCCAGCGCCAGAGCCAGAGCCCGTTGACCCAGAGCCAGAGCCCGTTGACCCAGCGCCAGAGCCCGTTGACCCAGCGCCAGAGCCAGAGCCCGTTGACCCAGCGCCAGAGCCAGAGCCCGTTGACCCAGCGCCAGAGCCAGAGCCCGTTGACCCAGCGCCAGAGCCAGAGCCCGTTGACCCAGCGCCAGAGCCAGAGCCCGTTGACCCAGCGCCAGAGCCAGAGCCCGTTGACCCAGCGCCAGAGCCAGAGCCCGTTGACCCAGCGCCAGAGCCCGTTGACCCAGAGCCAGAGCCAGAGCCCGTTGACCCAGAGCCAGAGCCAGAGCCCGTTGACCCAGCGCCAGAGCCCATTGATGTCAAGTCAGTTCCCGATCCTGAGCCTGTCCTCCCCAAGAAAATTTTGGGGGGGCGCTATACGCCTTCGCCGTGGCCGGCCAAAGACCCACGGAGGCCTGAAAAAAGTTCACCACCTCGGCCACCTGATGGGTCTTCACCGCCATGGCCACCCGAAGGGTCTTCACCGCCGTGGCCGCCTGAAGGGTCTTCACCGCCGTGGCCGCCTGAAGGGTCTTCACCGCCGTGGCCACCTGAAGAGCCTGCACCACCACGACCACCCGAAGGGTCTTCACCACCACGGCCGCCCGAAGGGTCCTCACCAGCACTGCCACCTAAAGGGGCTTCACCACCGTGGCCACCGGAAGGGTCTTCACCGCCGTGGCCACCCGAAGGGTCTTCACCACCACGGCCGCCTGAAGGGTCTTCACCGCCGTGGCCGCCTGAAGGGTCTTCACCGCCGTGGCCACCTGAAGAGCCTGCACCGCCGTGGCCACCCGAAGGGTCTTCACCGCCGTGGCCACCTGAAGGGTCTTCACCGCCGTGGCCACCTGAAGGGTCTTCACCGCCGTGGCCACGCCCACAGCCTGCACCGCCGTGGCCACGCCCACAGCCTGCACCGCCGTGGCCACGCCCACAGCCTGCACCGCCGTGGCCACGCCCACAGCCTGCTCCGCCGTGGCCACGCCCACAGCCTGCTCCGTCATGGCCACGCCCACAGCCTGCTCCGTCATGGCCACGCCCACAGCCTGCTCCGCCCTGACCACGCCCACAGCCTGCTCCGCCCTGGCCACGCCCACAGCCTGCTCCGCCCTGGAGGCTTCCCGGACCTGCTCCGCCCTGGAGGCTTCCCGGACCTGCACCATGCCCTCGTCAGCCTCCAGGGCGCCCACCCTCCCACCCCTTTGGATGTTATACGGCGCGAGGACGCGCCTTCGGGGAGGGGGGAGGTACTGTCACGTTTTGATGTATTTAGTTCTGTTTTGTATCTTGTCTTCCCCTGTCTTTTGTGATTTTGGTTTAGTCCTGTTAAGTTTTCCCGCTCCTCGTTTGTGTCCAATTTTATGCACCTGTTTTCAGTTAATTATCTTGTTTGGTTCAGTTCTTTTAAGCCCTGTGTTTTCCCTCAGTGTTTGTCGATCGTCGTCGATGTATGGTTGTGTGTTTAACCCTGAAGTCCTGGAGTCTGTTCTTTTGTTCCTGTTTGTTTTTTGAAGTTTTACGTTTGTTTAATAAATCTATTATATCGAAGCCCTTGTCCTCGTCTTCAGCTACCTGCACAGCAACCCTGACAATAAGCAACTTATCTCCTCCTAAAATGTGTATTTAAATTAACAAGACATATTTATTAAAAACAAGTCAGATGCAGATGAAACAGACTATTGTACTTATTTTGGTTCTGCAACTTTTATGGAAAGGCTTTTACAAATATTTATTTATTTATTAATTTTGAAAAATATTTTTGGGATTATCTTTTGGGGAATAGTTTTCACATTTTACAATTTGGCATATTTTACCATAAAAGTTATGTTGTGCTTGATGAGATATGGCATTTTTATGTCAAGAAGACTTCGCAAAACCATTAACATTTGCAAGTCATTTGATGCCATCTTCTTTGATGTATATTAGGCCTACTTTTAAATATTTGTTATACCCCACCCAAATTATTTACCAGTATGCTCTAATGTTATTGGTAAATATTAAACATTTCTACAGCTGTTAATAAACTACTATACAATGGCACTTACATGGGGTGGTAGATAACAGTATTACCATGTTATTTCATTAAGGCTTATTTTCAACAAATGCACTTCCATCGGGTGATGTTTACCCTCTTTCCCTCACTACTGGCCACTATCTTTGGGTCAAGGTCATCTGATTGGCTACACTGTAAAAACACTGTAATTTTCTGGAAGCAGGGGTGCCAGAAAATGTCTGTTTAAAAACAGAAAAATACTGTCAGGAAAAAAGCATAGATGCACTGTAAAAAAACCAGTAATATCTTAGCTTTAAATCCTGCACTTGTGGGCGGGACTAAGCAACGGAAAAGTAATGGCGGATAATTTATCTGCGTCATCACGCGCACAAGCACACACCCACAGCACACACACACACACACACACACACACACACACACACACACACACACACACACACACACACACACACACACACACACACACAACACACACACACACACACACACACACACACACACACACACACACACAGTGATGATTGGTCATTATTGAAGACACCTGATGTTAAGAGGAGAAAATCAAATTTTTAAGTCACCATTTTGGTGATCAGTAGTTGCTTTAGTTGGGCTCTTGACCCTATAGTTCTTAACATTCTGTCTAGATTGGCTGGTGAAACTGGGTGGTGAAAAGCCATATTACCAAAGCGTAAGGGTGAATTAATGGTGTTGGTTATGTTTTGTCAAATCATCATCATTTGACCTCAATCGCTGAACTTATTTAGAGTATATTCTGTCTTAAATAAAATAATGACAATTATGACTTCACAGTAGGGCTGGGCGATATATCGCGCATCTCGTCAGTTAAGACGGTTCCTTGATTAGTAGTAAATCACCTGCTTTCAGATGGAAGATATGAGTGTCAAATTAACACTCAATAGTGTTAAAGTTAATGAGATAATTAAGTGATTAATTGAGTGATGATTGAGCATTATTGAAGACACCTGATGTTAACAAGCAGAATTACTGAAGGAGAAAATCACAAATTGTAAGCCACCGTTATGGCGATCAGTGTTTGCTTTAGTTGGGCTCTTGACCCTTATACTTTCAATTTAAATTTTGTTTGTCTGCTGTTATTGATTTATAACAGTCAAACGAACAAAGAAAAGTGTGATCTAATGGTGTTGGTTATGTTTGTTGGTTAATTGACATAATCATGCTGTGATCAGAAAAATGAAACTTATTGAAATAGTTTGGTTCAACCTGTTAGCAACAGCTTTGTGATTCTACAGCATATGATTATCAGTATGTTTCTTATAATCCAAAATATTTTATAAACATTGTTCTGATCAAAACATTTTCAATTAAATTTCTTTAGAAACACAGACATCAATTATCAGCCTGTGAATCTCAACAATGGTGACAATAATAAAGCATGTTGCAGTGGCTGCCACCAATCAAAACTCATTAATGGCTCCCATCATGCATTGCGGTATGAATAAATTATAATCTGAATGGTCTATGTATTTACTTTTTCTAATTGAATATTCTGTTCATCACCATTGGTGAGATGCATAGACTGAATCTTGAAGTATGTGTGTGCCTAAAAGAAAGATTTTTTTTAAACTACTTTTAAGAAATCCTTTATATTATATCTCAAATTCTGGATATTTATGCAGAATCACAGTTATTCTGTAACCAACAGCAGAAATCACAAACATAAAGTTCAAATGATACATGTCATAATATAACTAACACCATTAGAAATTTTTTTTTCTTTGTTCATCAGGCAGTTATAACTCAGATACAACAGCCTAACAAAATCTAAAGTTACTAATAAAAGGGTCAAGAGCCCAACTAAAGCAACCAATGATCACCATAACGGTGGCTTACAATTTGAGATTTTCTCCTTCAGTGATTCTTCAGGTGTCTTCAATAATGCTCAATCATCACTAAATTAATCACTTAATTATCTCATTAACTTCAACACTCTTGAGTGTGGACTCATATACATTTGCAGGAGTGTTAATTTAACACTGGAGTTTTTGCTGTGTACAAAGAGCCGTAGTTAACTGACAAGCTGAGCCATATCGCATTAATTATCACTGGCGATACGGCCGCGATATTAACGCGATATGGCTCAGCTTGTCAGTTAACTACGGCTCTTTGTAGTAAATGCCGCTCCATCTGAAAGCAGGTGAAGGAACAACTTTAAAGAAATATTTTGAATTATATTGAAAATGCTGATAATCATTTGCTATAAAATCAGAGTTTTGCTGTAATTTACACAGTTAAGAAACTCTACATGACTTTGGTGATGCAGGTTAAGTGATGAATATGTCAAACACAACCAACACCATCAGATCATCTTTTCTCAATGTTCATCTGGCAGTAAAAACTCAATTACATCAGCCAAACAAAATTTCATTATTAATAGTTCAAGGGTCAAGAGCCCAACTAAAGCAAACATTGATCACCATTATGGTAGCTTAAAATTGTATTTTTATAAATAGTTTCCAAAATATGTTAAAGTCAATTTTAAATTGTTGGAAGATATTTTGAAGAATGTCAGTAACCAAACAGTTAACTGGACCCATTGACTTACATAGTAGGAAGAAAAAAATACTATGGAAGTCAATGGCTCCAGTTAATGGTTTGGTTACTGACATTCTTCAAAATATCTTCCTTTGTGTTCAGCAGAAGATAGAAATTCATACAGGTTTGAAACCACTTGAGGGTGAGTAAATGATGACAGAATTTTCATTTTAAAGTGAACTGTTCCTTTAACTTTAAAGCACAAGTGTCTTTAATGAGTGTAGGCCTACTCCATGTTATTTATCTTATATGAAAACTCTTAACTTAACTTTGTTCATTATAGAATATTCATGAGGTGTCATCTAATTTACTCCAATCTAAAATATGTTTCTTGACCAGAAAGTTCAATGTATTTGTAACAGCAAGAATATATTTTGTTTGGACAATGGAGCATAAGCAATTATTACATCCATAACTTAATTTTTTATTTATTTTGTCCAGCCTAAATTAGGAAGTGGCACTTCAAGTGTCTCTAAAGTTATCTGGGAATTGCAACAATTAAATATTGGCTAAATATCTGTAAGTTCTATAAAACTAAAGATAACATCATCTTTAATCAATTGCTCAACCAACATTCTCAAACCAATTGTCATTAAAAAACATTTTTGTTTCTAACATTGATTTATTTACTATTGCTATTATTTACTAATCCTTGAGGAGGAAGAAATTATTTTTTACAAAGTAAAACCTATTTATGAGTGTACAAGTGTAATTGATATGTTATTAACATCAAAACTGCATTTTAGTAAAAACTCTCGTGCCTTTTGAAATATAGCATTTGGTTTTACAGTTATAAGACTTTAACTACTTATTTCACTGTATAACGGTGATATTACAAAATCCCAAGACCAAGTTCACATTATTATATAAAAAAAACAGGATGAATATTAAATCAAACTTTTGATTGTTTAACTTTTGTGTGTTTTCTCAAATAAAGCGATGTCATAAGCTAACTGTGTGCACTTAATTTATTTTTCCTCTATGAAAAAAAATCACAAAACATGTATTTCTTAATGTGAAAGATCATTAAATTACAGCTTTGTCAAATTCCTCTTTTAATATCAATTAGAAACATAAAAAAATGAAAACTGTAGAAAACCTGTAAAAATGTTCCACGGGTTAGTGAATAATTTCCAGGTGGTGTGACATCATCAGGTCACATGACCAGGAAGTTATTTAGATTTGCGTATTTCAAAAATTCACTAAAAATAGACGAAATGACGTTTTCCAAATCTAAGTCGTGTATAATGTGTTCCAGGGGTTAGCGAATGAATCCCAGGTGGTGTGACATCATCAGGTCACATGACCAGGAAGTTATATAGATTTGCGTATTTAAAAAATTCACTAAAAATAGACGAAATGCCGTTTTCCAAATCCAAGTCATGTATAATGTGTTCCAGGGTTTAGCGAATGAATTCCAGGTGGTGTGACATCATCAGGTCACATGACCAGGAAGTTATTTAGATTTGCGCATTTCAAAAATTCACTAAAAATAGACGAAATGACGTTTTCCAAATCTAAGTCATGTATAATGTGTTCCAGGGGTTAGCGAATGAATCCCAGGTGGTGTGACATCATCAGGTCACATGACCAGGAAGTTATATAGATTTGCGTATTTAAAAAATTCACTAAAAATAGACGGAATGCCGTTTTCCAAATCCAAGTCGTGTATGATGTGTTCCAGGGTTTAGCGAATGAATTCCAGGTGGTGTGACATCATCAGGTCACATGACCAGGAAGTTATTTAGATTTGCGCATTTCAAAAATTCACTAAAAATAGACGAAATGATGTTTTCCAAATCCAAGTCTTGTATAATGTTTTCCAGGGGTTAGCGAATGAATTCCAGGTGATGTGACATCATCAGGTCACATGACCAGGAAGTTATTTAGATTTGCGTATTTAAAAAATTCACTAAAAATAGACGAAATGACATTTTCTAAATCAAAGTTGTGTATGATGTGTTCCAGGGGTTATCGAATAAATTCCAGGTGGTGTGACATCATCTGTCTCTATCTGGTAAAATGTAATTTTGTAGCACAATGTAATAAACATGTTGTTATTTATAGTGAATATCCCATTCACCACTTTAAACTATCTAGTTCATATTTTACAAAAATCAGGTTTTCCACTTAATTCACATCTTTACATTTTATGCTTTTGAATACATGCTTTGCGTGGTTTCGCACCTTGGAATGCTTATTTGTGCGTCTGTGTGTGTGTGTGTGTGCACTTTTGAGACGGACCCTGAATTTGCTTGGCGAATGTCTAACGAATGTCCAACATAAAACCTACTTAACCGCACCACATTCTCCTTGTACTCAGATGAACAGGAGTCAGTGGGCTCAATTCCTCAATAAATGCAAGGACACATTATTTTTGTTGAACGGTATTTACTGAAAAGTGAAATAAACATCCTCTCAGTGGTGTTTTGCTGCAGACATTACATATCAACAGCACACGTTCCCCGTAGCAACTGTTGTTTTACACTATAACAGTATATAACCAATAATAGAACACACGACACATGACCACATTTCATATGAAACATTATGCAATAATAAAAGCAAAAGCAATAATAAACACAAAAATATACATAAAGACATACCTGAAAAGTGAAATAAAACATCCTCTCAGTGGTGTTTTGCTGCAGACATTACATATCTAAATAAAATATAAGATAAAATTAGCATCCTCGTGGCCTTGCTAACGAGAGCACTATCAGACGGAAGTTTACAAAAGGCCATAACTAATCAAATATATGTTACTACTCGAATTAAATGGTTTGAACATTGGCTAAACCAAATCACAAACACAAAATACTTGAAATCGCTAGTCATTTTGCATCATAATCACACAAATATTGCCAGAATGAGACAGAGCATGACCATACAAACCAACAGCACGCGTTCCCCGTAGCAACTGTTGTTTTACGCTATAGAGCTGGTAAGTCCCGCCCATCCGTAAAACTCTGAGTGGACCTCTAGGTTGAAAAAGCGTCAATGCAAGTGAATGAGAGAAAATAATTATTTTCTGATCCCGTTTGAATTGTGCCATGAATGTGAACATATGTTGTCTGTGAATTTTTTTATATAATTTCTCATTTAACGAGTTTGACAGTATATCGTATGATTCTTTGGCTAGCAGTTGTGGATCAATAGACATAACGAGAAAGACTACACGTCGCATATGTGACGTCACAGCATTACACATTTTCCCTCCACAAATCACGGTGCGATAATCTAAGGAATTAGATCGAGATGCCTGTGTTTTGTACCCAAATGTCACCATTCATGATGGCATGTTTAGCGGGATCCGTGTGCTAGTGGTGGTGACGTATATCAAACGCGTCGAAAAGTTGTAGTCCACAAAGTGCTCTCACACAAAGTCTAACCGTATGAAAATTCTACCTGCTAAATTGTAGCATTCTTTACATGAAACATTATATAAAAAATTCACAGACAACATATGTTCACATTCATTGCAAAATTCAAACGGGATCAGAAAATAATTATTTTCTCTCATTCACTTGCATTGACGATTTTTCAACCTGGAGGTCCAGCGCGGTTAGCGGAAGGGGCGGGACTTACCAGCTCTATATGCCGTCAAACCGGTGCGGTTAAGTAGGTTTTATATTGGACATTCGTTAGACATTCGCCAAGCAAATTCAGGGTCCGTCTCAAAAGTGCACACACACACACACACACACACACACACACACACACACACACAAACAGACACACAAATAAGCATTCCAAGGTGCGAAACCACGCAAAGCATGTATTCAAAAGCATAAAATGTAAAGATGTGAATTAAGTGGAAAACCTGATTTTTGTAAAATATGAACTAGATAGTTTAAAGCGGTGAATGGGATATTCACTATAAATAACAACATGTTTATTACATTGTGCTACAAAATTACATTTTACCAGATAGAGACAGATGATGTCACACCACCTGGAATTCATTCGCTAACCCCTGGAACACATTATACACGACTTTGATTTAGAAAACGTCATTTCGCCTATTTTTAGTGAATTTTTTAAATACGCAAATCTATATAACTTCCTGGTCATGTGACCTGATGATGTCACACCACCTGGAATTCATTCGCTAACCCCTGGAACACATTATACACGACTTGGATTTGGAAAACGGCATTTCGTCTATTTTTTGTGATTTTTTTAAATACACAAATCTTAATAACTTCCTGGTCATGTGACCTGATGATGTCACACCACCTGGAATTTATTCGCTAAACCCTGGAACACACCATACACGACTTGGATTTGGAAAACGGCATTTCGTCTATTTTTAGTGAATTTTTTAAATACGCAAATCTTAATAACTTCCTGGTCATGTGACCTGATGATGTCACACCACCTGGAATTCATTCGCTAACCCCTGGAACACATCATACACGACTTTGATTTGGAAAACGGCATTTCGTCTATTTTTTGTGATTTTTTTAAACACACAAATCTAAATAACTTCCTGGTCATGTGACCTGATGATATCACACCACCTGGAATTTATTCACTAAACCCTGTAACACATTATACATGACTTGGATTTGGAAAACGGCATTTCGTCTATTTTTAGTGAATTTTTGAAATACGCAAATCTAAATAACTTCCTGGTCATGTGACCTGATGATGTCACACCACCTGGAATTCATTCGCTAACCACTGGAACACATCATACACGACTTGGATTTGGAAAACGTCATTTTGTCTATTTTTAGTGAATTTTTTAGATACACAAATCTAAATAACTTCCTGGTCATGTGACCTGATGATATCACAACACCTGGAATTTATTCACTAAACCCTGTAACACATTATACATGACTTGGATTTGGAAAACGGCATTTTGTCTATTTTTAGTGAATTTTTTAAATACACAAATCTAAATAACTTCCTGGTCATGTGACCTGATGATGTCACACCACCTGGAATTCATTCGCTAACCCCTGGAACACATCATACACGACTTGGATTTGGAAAACGTCATTTTGTCTATTTTTAGTGAATTTTTTAAATACACAAATCTAAATAACTTCCTGGTCATGTGACCTGATGATATCACAACACCTGGAATTTATTCACTAAACCCTGTAACACATTATACATGACTTGGATTTGGAAAACGGCATTTAGTCTGTTTTTTGTGAATTTTTTAAATACAAAAATCTAAATAACTTCCTGGTCATGTGACCTGATGATGTCACACCACCTGGAATTCATTCGCTAAACCCTGTAAAACGACACACCATACACGACTTGGATTTGGAAAACGGCATTTCGTCTATTTTAAGTGAATTTTTGAAATACGCAAATCTATATAACTTCCTAGTCATGTGACCTGATGATGTCACACCACCTGGAATTTATTCGATAACCCCTGGAACACACCATACATGACTTGGATTTGGAAAACGTCATTTTGTCTATTTTTAGTGAATTTTTTAAATACACAAATCTAAATAACTTTCTGGTCATGTGACCTGATGATGTCACACCACCTGGAATTCATTCGCTAACTCCTGGAACACACCATACACGACTTGGATTTGGAAAACGGCATTTCGGCTATTTTTAGTGAATTTTTGAAATACGCAAATCTAAATAACTTCCTGCTAATGTGACCTGATGATGTCACACCACCTGGAATTTATTCGCTAACCCCTGGAACACACCATACACGACTTGGATTTGGAAAACGGCATTTCGGCTATTTTTAGTGAATTTTTGAAATACGCAAATCTAAATAACTTCCTGCTAATGTGACCTGATGATGTCACACCACCTGGAATTTATTTACTAATCCGTGAAACATTTTTACAGGTTTTCTACAGTTTTCATTTTTTTATGTTTCTAATTGATATTAAAAGAGGAATTTGACAAAGCTGTAATTTAATGATCTTTCACATTAAGAAATACATGTTTTGTGATTTTTTTTTCATAGGAAAAATAAATGAAGTGCACACAGTTAGCTCATGACATCCCTTTATTTGAGAAAACACACAAAAGTTAAACAATCAAAAGTTTGATTTAATATTCATCCTGTTTTTTTAATATAATAATGTGAACTTGGTCTTGGGATTTTGTAATATCACCGTTATACAGTGAAATAAGTAGTTAAAGTCTTATAACTGTAAAACCAAATGCTATATTTCAAAAGGCACGAGAGTTTTTACTAAAATGCAGTTTTGATGTTAATAACATATCAATTACACTTGTACACTCATAAATAGGTTTTACTTTGTAAAAAATAATTTCTTCCTCCTCAAGGATTAGTAAATAATAGCAATAGTAAATAAATCAATGTTAGAAACAAAAATGTTTTTTAATGACAATTGGTTTGAGAATGTTGGTTGAGCAATTGATTAAAGATGATGTTATCTTTAGTTTTATAGAACTTACAAATATTTAGCCAATATTTAATTGTTGCAATTCCCAGATAACTTTAGAGACACTTGAAGTGCCACTTCCTAATTTAGGCTGGACAAAATAAATAAAAAATTAAGTTATGGATGTAATAATTGCTTATGCTCCATTGTCCAAACAAAATATATTCTTGCTGTTACAAATACATTGAACTTTCTGGTCAAGAAACATATTTTAGATTGGAGTAAATTAGATGACACCTCATGAATATTCTATAATGAACAAAGTTAAGTTAAGAGTTTTCATATAAGATAAATAACATGGAGTAGGCCTACACTCATTAAAGACACTTGTGCTTTAAAGTTAAAGGAACAGTTCACTTTAAAATGAAAATTCTGTCATCATTTACTCACCCTCAAGTGGTTTCAAACCTGTATGAATTTCTATCTTCTGCTGAACACAAAGGAAGATATTTTGAAGAATGTCAGTAACCAAACCATTAACTGGAGCCATTGACTTCCATAGTATTTTTTTCTTCCTACTATGTAAGTCAATGGGTCCAGTTAACTGTTTGGTTACTGACATTCTTCAAAATATCTTCCAACAATTTAAAATTGACATTAACATATTTTAGAAACTATTTATAAAAATACAATTTTAAGCTACCATAATGGTGATCAATGTTTGCTTTAGTTGGGCTCTTGACCCTTGAACTATTAATAATGAAATTTTGTTTGGCTGATGTAATTGAGTTTTTACTGCCAGATGAACATTGAGAAAAGATGATCTGATGGTGTTGGTTGTGTTTGACATATTCATCACTTAACCTGCATCACCAAAGTCATGTAGAGTTTCTTAACTGTGTAAATTACAGCAAAACTCTGATTTTATAGCAAATGATTATCAGCATTTTCAATATAATTCAAAATATTTCTTTAAAGTTGTTCCTTCACCTGCTTTCAGATGGAGCGGCATTTACTACAAAGAGCCGTAGTTAACTGACAAGCTGAGCCATATCGCGTTAATATCGCGGCCGTATCGCCAGTGATAATTAATGCGATATGGCTCAGCTTGTCAGTTAACTACGGCTCTTTGTACACAGCAAAAACTCCAGTGTTAAATTAACACTCCTGCAAATGTATATGAGTCCACACTCAAGAGTGTTGAAGTTAATGAGATAATTAAGTGATTAATTTAGTGATGATTGAGCATTATTGAAGACACCTGAAGAATCACTGAAGGAGAAAATCTCAAATTGTAAGCCACCGTTATGGTGATCATTGGTTGCTTTAGTTGGGCTCTTGACCCTTTTATTAGTAACTTTAGATTTTGTTAGGCTGTTGTATCTGAGTTATAACTGCCTGATGAACAAAGAAAAAAAAATTTCTAATGGTGTTAGTTATATTATGACATGTATCATTTGAACTTTATGTTTGTGATTTCTGCTGTTGGTTACAGAATAACTGTGATTCTGCATAAATATCCAGAATTTGAGATATAATATAAAGGATTTCTTAAAAGTAGTTTAAAAAAAATCTTTCTTTTAGGCACACACATACTTCAAGATTCAGTCTATGCATCTCACCAATGGTGATGAACAGAATATTCAATTAGAAAAAGTAAATACATAGACCATTCAGATTATAATTTATTCATACCGCAATGCATGATGGGAGCCATTAATGAGTTGTGATTGGTAGCAGCCACTGCAACATGCTTTATTATTGTCACCATTGTTGAGATTCACAGGCTGATAATTGATGTCTGTGTTTCTAAAGAAATTTAATTGAAAATGTTTTGATCAGAACAATTTTGCTTATAAAAAGTTTATAAAATATTTTGGATTATAAGAAACATACTGATAATCATATGCTGTAGAATCACAAAGCTGTTGCTAACAGGTTGAACCAAACTATTTCAGTAAGTTTCATTTTTCTGATCACAGCATGATTATGTCAATTAACCAACAAACATAACCAACACCATTAGATCACACTTTTCTTTGTTCGTTTGACTGTTATAAATCAATAACAGCAGACAAACAAAATTTAAATTGAAAGTATAAGGGTCAAGAGCCCAACTAAAGCAAACACTGATCGCCATAACGGTGGCTTACAATTTGTGATTTTCTCCTTCAGTAATTCTGCTTGTTAACATCAGGTGTCTTCAATAATGCTCAATCATCACTCAATTAATCACTTAATTATCTCATTAACTTTAACACTATTGAGTGTTAATTTGACACTCATATCTTCCATCTGAAAGCAGGTGATTTACTACTAATCAAGGAACCGTCTTAACTGACGAGATGCGCGATATATCGCCCAGCCCTACTGTGAAGTCATAATTGTCATTATTTTATTTAAGACAGAATATACTCTAAATAAGTTCAGCGATTGAGGTCAAATGATGATGATTTGACAAAACATAACCAACACCATTAATTCACCCTTACGCTTTGGTAATATGGCTTTTCACCACCCAGTTTCACCAGCCAATCTAGACAGAATGTTAAGAACTATAGGGTCAAGAGCCCAACTAAAGCAACTACTGATCACCAAAATGGTGACTTAAAAATTTGATTTTCTCCTCTTAACATCAGGTGTCTTCAATAATGACCAATCATCACTGTGTGTGTGTGTGTGTGTGTGTGTGTGTGTGTGTGTGTGTGTGTGTGTGTGTGTGTGTGTGTGTGTGTGTGTGTGTGTGTGTGTGTGTGTGTGTGTGTGTGTGTGTGTGTGTGTGTGTGTGATGACGCAGATAAATTATCCGCCATTACTTTTCCGTTGCTTAGTCCCGCCCACAAGTGCAGGATTTAAAGCTAAGATATTACTGTTTTTTTTACAGTGCATCTATGCTTTTTTCCTGACAGTATTTTTCTGTTTTTAAACAGACATTTTCTGGCACCCCTGCTGCCAGAAAATTACAGTTTTTTTACAGTGTAGCCAATCAGATGACCTTGACCCAAAGATAATGGCCAGTAGTGAGGGAAAGAGGGTAAACATCACCCGATGGAAGTGCATTTGTTGAAAATAAGCCTTAATAAAATAACATGGTAATACTGTTATCTACCACCCCATGTAAGTGCCATTGTATAGTAGTTTATTAACAGCTGTAGAAATGTTTAATATTTACCAATAACATTAGAGCCTACTGGTAAATAATTTGGGTGGGGTATAACAAATATTTAAAAGTAGGCCTAATATACATCAAAGAAGATGGCATCAAATGACTTGCAAATGTTAATGGTTTTGCGAAGTCTTCTTGACATAAAAATGCCATATCTCATCAAGCACAACATAACTTTTATGGTAAAATATGCCAAATTGTAAAATGTGAAAACTATTCCCCAAAAGATAATCCCAAAAATATTTTTCAAAATTAATAAATAAATTAAAGCTGCAAGCAGCGATGGGCGGGCCCTCGCACATGTAGTGCGTCGGGGAGTGATGCGGCCGCATATTCTGTTGCATATTCTGGAGCTCTGCCAGTGCAGCTGTGAATTTGCTACGCTTTTCAGACACTGCATGAAGGTGTTATACGTCACTTCCTGTTGCCAGCAGGTGGCGCTATGACTGTGGGTGAATGTGGGCATGTACATGAGTTCAGGGCGGGACTCTTATCCTACATGTAAAGTTTGGTGCAGCTGTGAGCATGTACACTGAAGTTACAACCACTTCCTGTGTCATGGCGATGAGTTGATCTTTGATGCCATGCCACGGACACACCGATTGACGAAAACTCGCAGATAGCACAACTTTTCACCGTCAATGCCTTTAGAAGGCACAGCAGAAATTTGAAGTCGATCAGACTAAATCCCTAGGAGGAGTTCGTCAAAGTACGGAGTGTGTAAATCGTCCCAAAATGGCCGCCAAATTCAAAATGGCGGACTTCCTGTCAAGTTTAGGGTATGGGTTCTTGAGGCTTTTTTGTGCGTCTTGATATGATACACGTCCCCACCGAATTTCGTGCATGTAGGTCGAACATGGACGAGGGGCTAATTTTTTCTAATTTTCTAGGTAACGCTAGCGAGCCATTTTGCCACGCCCATCCAGTCCTGACATGTGTGCAAAATTTGGTGACTTTTCGAGCATGTTACGGCCTCGAAAATGGGGCTTACTTTGCAGAAAAAAAAAAAAAAAAAAAAAAAAAAAAAGAAAAGAAAAAAAAAAATAATAATCCTAACAGTTTCAAGAGGGACCTCGCACCTTAGTGCTCGGGCCCTAAAAAGAATCCTAACAGTTTCAAGAGGGACCTCACACCTTAGTGCTCGGGCCCTAATAATCCTAACAGTTTCAAGAGGGACCTCGCACCTTAGTGCTCGGGCCCTAAAAAAATAATCCTAACAGTTTCAAGAGGGACCTCGCACGGGTGCTCGGGCCCTAATAATAATCCTAACAGTTTCAAAAGGGACCTCGCACCTTAGTGCTCGGGCCCTAAAAATAATCCTAACAGTTTCAAGAGGGACCTCGCACGGGTGCTCGGGCCCTAAAAATAATCCTAACAGTTTCAAGAGGGACCTCGCACGGGTGCTCGGGCCCTAAAAATAATCCTAACAGTTTCAAAAGGGACCTCGCACCTTAGTGCTCGGGCCCTAATAATAATCCTAACAGTTTCAAGAGGGACCTCGCACCTTAGTGCTCAGGCCCTAATTAACAAAGCCAATTTTACAAACAAGAGTGAAACTTCAACATATGTTCCACAGTATCAAATGCCTTGTAAAAACCTAAAAACATGTATTACAAATAGGGATGCACCGAATGTTCGGCAACCGAAATTATTCGGCCGAAAATAGCAAAAAAAGCACTTTCGGTGTTCGGCCGAACAAGTAAAAAGGCCGAATAAATTTGACCGAACAATGACGTTTTTGATGACGCGATCAAATAGTAACCAGCGTAGAGTGAGAGGCACGCGCTTTATAAATGCAGCCAACATGCCCCCTTTGAGGAGAAGACAAAAGAGAAGCTCATCTGATGCGTCTGTGGCAGACGTTGTTACTTGCAGCACTAAAGCGTCTTTTAACCCTCTAGTTGACAAATGCGCCGCTGCGTTTTGCTGGATTTTTTTCACATAGCAGCAAAATAGACTTAAATACTCCGTCATTTATGGTCACTTAAATGCAGACTTAAGAAATATGAAAAAATAAACTCTTAAATGACTACTTGTGTCCACTTACAATCGAAACAAAACTGTGCTTTTGTAAAATAAAGAAAATAAACATGGTGTGCTTTCTGCCTCTGTCTCCGTTAACTTTTTTTTCTGGAGCACGTCTCTAAAAAAACTCAGCCAATACAATACTAGTCACACAGGCAAAGGCATATCTTTATAATCATTTAATTGTCTACTTTTAAACGATCTAATTCAAAACGAAAACAAATATTCTCTGTTTATGTAATCTTTATGAAAAGAGAGAGATGAAAAGAGTCGTTCTCATGGCAACTCCTTATCTGCTAATCGCCACGGAGAGCGCGCGCTATATTGAAACCCAAGTGATCCAGGCAATCCATAAAAACCTGTCAACGCCCACGATAAAGTTTATGTAAACCGCAAAAGTAGGCTTATGTCTAGGACAGTTATTCATTTGTTGTGGGTTCATCCACATTTTTTTGCACTTTTCAATGCACTTTTTTAGTTATATTCTTTCAGCAGTCAGTTATAGGCCTAACATAGGCTATTCAAGAAGGGGGGGCTTCAAAGATGGCCAAATAAAAATATAGTTTTTATTTTACTAATTTATTTATTTTAAGTTATATTGTGCTTTGTTTAAATAATATCTGCTGGAATGTTAAAAAAAATTCAGTGTTAAACAAATTGTATTTTTGGAATTTGATGTTTTTCTCAAGACAAAATAGTAAAAAAGCATATTTTTACTATTTAATTAAATGCAATGGTGAAAAAATTGCCAAAATAAATGGAAAAAATGTGAAATACCGCATTCGGTATTCGGTATTCGGCCTTCGGCCAAGCGTTTCATTATTATTTGGCTTCGGCTTCGGCCAAGAATTTTCATTTCGGTGCATCCCTAATTACAAATATGTTACAGGGGTTGCATAACAGTCACATAACATTATGTTACATAGGGTCACATAACAGAAAATGAAATAACTTTGTTTTTCTGAACATTTTTTCCCAGATATTCAGTCATGCATTGCTATAAAACAAACTGTACGATAACAGTGTAGAAAAATCATCAGTGACATCATCAGGTCACATGACCAGGAAGTTATTTAGATTTGCGCATTTCAAAAATTCACTAAAAATAGACAAAATGCCGTTTTCCAAATCCAAGTCGTGTACGGTGTGTTCCAGGGGTTAGCGAATAAATTCCAGGTGGTGTGACATCATCAGGTCACATGACCAGGAAGTTATTTAGATTTGCGCATTTCAAAAATTCACTAAAAATAGACGAAATGCAGTTTTCCAAATCCAAGTCGTGTACGGTGTGTTCCAGGGGTTAGCGAATAAATTCCAGGTGGTGTGACATCATCAGGTCACATGACCAGGAAGTTATTTAGATTTGCGCATTTCAAAAATTCACTAAAAATAGACAAAATGCCGTTTTCCAAATCCAAGTCATGTATAATGTGTTCCAGGGTTTAGCAAATAAATTCCAGGTGGTGTGACATCATCAGGTCACATGACCAGGAAGTTATTTAGATTTGCGCATTTCAAAAATTCACTAAAAATAGACGAAATGCAGTTTTCCAAATCCAAGTCGTGTATGATGTGTTCCAGGGGTTAGCGAATGAATTCCAGGTGGTGTGACATCATCAGGTCACATGACCAGGAAGTTATTTAGATTTGCGCATTTCAAAACTTCACTAAAAATAGACTAAATGACTTTTTCCAAATCCAAGTCATGTATGATGTGTTCCAGGGGTTAGCGAATAAATTCCAGGTGCTGTGACATCATCAGGTCACATGACCAGGAAGTTAAGATTTGCGCATTTAAAAAATTCAATAAAAATAGACGAAATGCCTTTTTCCAAATCCAAGTCATGTATGGTGTGTTCCAGGGGTTAGCGAATAAATTCCAGGTGGTGTGACATCATCAGGTCACATGACTAGGAAGTTATTTAGATTTGCACATTTCAAAAATTCACTAAAAATAGACGAAATGCCGTTTTCCAAATCCAAGTCGTGTACGGTGTGTTCCAGGGGTTAGCGAATAAATTCCAGGTGGTGTGACATCATCAGGTCACATGACCAGGAAGTTATTTAGATTTGCGCATTTCAAAAATTCACTAAAAATAGACGAAATGCCGTTTTCCAAATCCAAGTCGTGTATAATGTGTTCCAGGGGTTATCGAATAAATTCCAGGTGGTTTGACATCATTAGGTCACATGACCAGGAAGTTATTTAGATTTGCACATTTCAAAAATTCACTAAAAATAGACGAAATGACGTTTTCCAAATCAAAGTCGTGTATAATGTGTTCCAGGGGTTATCGAATAAATTCCAGGTGGTTTGACATCATCAGGTCACATGACCAGGAAGTTATTTAGATTTGCACATTTCAAAAATTCACTAAAAATAGACGAAATGACGTTTTCCAAATCAAAGTCGTGTATAATGTGTTCCAGGGGTTATCGAATAAATTCCAGGTGGTTTGACATCATCAGGTCACATGACCAGGAAGTTATTTAGATTTGTGCATTTCAAAAATTCACTAAAAATAGACGAAATGACGTTTTCCAAATCCAAGTCGTGTATGGTGTGTTCCAGGGTTTAGCGAATGAATTCCAGGTGGTGTGACATCATCAGGTCACATGACCAGGGAGTTATATATTTTTTTATTATTATTATTCATAACAAATGTAAAATATATATATATATATATATTTACCAATCTAAGTTGTGTATTATGCTGCATGTGTGTATAAATACATTGTAGGTCATTTGAGGTATTTACATAAAACAACCACAAAGTTAAATAGGCCTAGATGTATTTCATTTAAAACATTCAGTTTAATTACATATGTATAACAGATATATAAATCATATTAAAGTTAAAAATTTGCTTGATCTATTTTTAATCTATTTACTTACATCAACTACATATGTAAAAGGATCACGTTTCTAATGTTTTTGTGGAATAATGCACATTATCCTGCTTTGTTGTCTATTTGGCACTTTTGAGATACTCCCTAACTTGAAGTGCCCAAGTGGGGATCATTGTGAGGACTTTTTCACTTCCAATTCTTAAACCAATTACATCATCGAATATTATTAAAATTCACTTTTGACATTATGCTATACAAGGTGACCTAGACGAGATACATCATCATCCATGACTATTAAGCCATTGTATATCAATTAATGCTGCAGAAAAGATCGAATGTCTAACGAATGTCCAACATAAAACCTACTTAACCCCACTCGTCAAACCACGCATTTTTGTCTGCAGCTCCCAAACAAACCACATGAGGGCACTACTTTAACATGAAATGAATAACTGCTGTTGAATTCAGGAGGATTCACAATAAAACTAAATACAATTCTAACTCTGTTACACTCGGCACTAGCCCAATTAAATCACCCACACGCTCACACTCTCGCATCAAGGACTTCCGCCCTGCGTTTAACATAAAATCAATAAATAAAAACATACTAATCTTTGTATTAAAACAAAAATGCCACACTCACAGCTCGCTATGACGCTTCGGGATCACAACACCGGAAGGAGACGGAAAAGGTCAAAGCGTCAGGAAGATATGCCGTCTACTCACTGTCGCGCTATTTATGGCCTCAAATATACAAATATACACGCTCCGCCCCGCCCCATACCGAATCCTTACTCACTCTTTTACCGGTTCTCTTCGACCGACATCTGCTCGTTTACAATGGCCGTTTCTCAATATGCGTTCTTGTCTGTACTTGTTTTTATATAATTTATGTTATAGGGCAGCTGAATGCAATGCTCTGGCTCGTTTACAATGGCCGTTTCTCAATATGCGTTCTTGTCTGTACTTGTGTTCTTGTGGACTTGTG
This sequence comes from Chrosomus eos, assembly GCA_036326025.1. Lineage (NCBI taxonomy): Eukaryota > Metazoa > Chordata > Actinopteri > Cypriniformes > Leuciscidae > Chrosomus > Chrosomus eos. The sequence continues at coordinate 2,466,682 of CM070826.1, forward strand.
AAACGTCATCAGTCGCTGCCCAAGTACTGTTCCAATTCAAAGTTCACATCTAGCCAAGAACAGTTCAAATCCCCGGATGTGTTCTTGATCCGCCCCGTTTACCGAGGATGCATCGAGAGGTTAGCCTGGCATGCCAGACCTACATCAAGATGTTAGGTCTGGGAACTCTCCATTGACATACCTCAATCCGAGGGGCGGGATAAACGGTTGTCTTTCAAAATCCCTCTGCATGCAATAGGACAGCGCTAACCAACCAGAGCAACGAACGGCTGTGGCTGAGTGAGTCCCGTGCGTTTTCCCACTAGCGGAGCTAGTTGATATATTAAACTTTTGCCGTATCTGGTCGTCAAAACTCCGAACACATCTTCCTTTTCTAAGAATGACTTAAGTGATGTTCTCTTAACTCCAAGTCCTCCAGAGTCGCGGCCAAAGCCGATTCGAAAGACCGCTGCATCTTCATTGTTTTCAAGTAGCAGGGAAATCACCTATGGAAATCACGCGGAACGTCATGAACTGTGCCGTCATTGTGTTAAGCCCGCCCGCCGACTCTATACACGATGTGATTGGCCTGACCCGAAATTGGTTTTTCCAACTAAAAAGTCTATTGAGAGTTGCTAGACCACACTGGCAGCGAAATGATTTTCGCGGCCGCTAGGGTGCGTCTAGATTTCTAGGCTATCGAGAGGTGACTTGTGTCAAAGAGTATAGAAGAACAAGAGGCGAAATTCTGATGCTTTTCTGGTAACAGCCACTAGGTGGCGCTTCGGCAGCGCGGCCGCCATTTTGGGATGAAGATTCCAACGGGAGTTACTGGACAAGAGCACAGATAACAGTTTTTTGAGGTAGTTTTTTGTTGCATTATTGAATATTTTCATTTTATGCAACTTTACACATTTACTACTATTATTAGTTACCAACTCCACTAGGCCTGAAATATATTTTGTACGTTTTAATCCCCTGGATCATGCTACAAACATGATGATCTTATAGAACATGATGCATTGCTGTGTCCGTTATCCTATAATTGCCACAATTTTGTACAGTGGCTGTGTTTTTGTTTACATACTCTTGCTTTAACGGTCATTAATATACGATATAAGAAGTTTTCTGCAAAACTATTTCTATTGCTGTTATATAGGCCTAATAGTTGTAAATAGAGAGTCTGTATGCCTACTAGCTACTATAGGCTACGTGTTGTTGTAGCCATTAAATAAGCGCATTTAGTTTCATATTTGTTCAAATATTATAATGTGTTTTTCCCCATGTTGATTATGAAAAGTGAACAGAGTAGGATATGATATCGGGAGACATGAAGTGGGTCATACATGATTTTGAGTCATTAGCCTACGTTGTGTTTTGTAGAAAGCCTTTCTTTAAAATTAATTTCGTTTTGTGTAAATTGTATCTTAATTAAAAAAAAAATTAATCAACAAATTACCTGGATTTATAAGCACAAATTGCAGACAATATAATCATGACATACGGCGCGGTCACTTGCATTGCTCGTGAACTTGAGCGCATCTTATCATAAATTAACCGAAATATGCCTCAGACATGAGAAATATAGAAAGCTTGCAACTAAATCTTTAAACGAAACTATTCCAAACGAGAAGAAATAGGCTACTCTCTGATTATGTTGCACACTCACATATTATGTATGTCGAAATAACGAGATATTATGTCGAAATAACATTATAAATAATAAATCTTTAAATATATTTGATTGAATGCTGGATGTTGTGCTTATTCGATTTAGTAAAATTAAAACTCTAGTTGTGATAATTAAAATTATTGAATATTAAATATTGAAGTTTTGCTCATTTAATAATAGTATACAATATAGGCTATAAAAGTGCGCAGCTCCCCCTGTCAATGATCTAGCACCCCCTCGGCACCTGCGTTAAAAATTATCTGGCCCTGCCCCCTCTTTTTACATAATTATTTCAACCTAAAAATGACTTCTGAACTGGACTAAATATATATGTATAATATATGACTGCCGAGTGGCTTTCACCCCAAAATGGCGGAAGCGTAGCGCTGCTGCTGGGCGCTGGTGTTGCAATGGAACGTTCTATTGGCTTTCACTTCTTGTAAATATACGTTCTTTGCTTGTGTGGACTCGAGACAGCCAGGTATCCCAGAATGCATCTCGCACCAACCAGCAAGCGTCAATAGCAGAGGAGAAAACCCGCGTAATATCAAAATACTACTGTTATTGTGTCACGAAATGCAATTTTAAGAGTGTTTCAGTCGAGAATGTAGTTGTTTAAAGCTCAAATATGTGGTTTATTTATAAAGAGAACGCCTATTTGAAAAATCTATCTGACGTTTTCGGAGTTGTGAGATCCAGGCAATCCGCGGGCGTTCAGCGCTGATTAACCCGACTGGAAGAGCTTCTCCTCGGCTTGTGCTTCTGATGTTTGCGCTGGCTCTGATGTCTCTATTCATACTGGTTAAACAATTCATCTATAATATATAGATCAATATATAGTTTGTAATCTATAGTTTGTTCCATGGCTATTTGTTTTGGCTGAGGGCAAAGTGAAGTTTATAACTTTATATATTTAGGCAATTTAAATTTAAGTTTGTATTAGAGAGCTGACTTATGTTTGACTGAATCGTTTGCTTTATTTCTCGTTATATAGCTTCTTATACCATTTGGGCTACCTTTATACTGGATTGATCATTAAAACTGACATTTAACAAAAAGAAACAGGGTTGTGTAATTTTATGTAATATATTTTAAAATAATTCGAATATTTTTAATATTATTTTACATTGTCTTCACTGTATGAACATGTATAATAAAACGAAACAACCCTGTCTGTTTTTTAAAATGTCCGTTTTAATGAAAACAAAAAAGAAGGGTTGTGTTTTATATTTCGTGTTATAAATGCAGTGAAGATAATCAATGTAGCCTACACGTTGCCTGAACCAGATTTGTGTGGCCATTAATATATTAAATATTTTTTAAATGAAAAGAGGCAGAGTGGTGTTTTATAACATATTTAGTTTTATTGTTGCCTCAAATATACATAGAGAGATAACCGGAGTAGCCAGAGCGATCTGAGTGACGCGAGCAAGAACGCACTGTTCCATTTGCAGAATAACCGGACTCGCGTCCTCCCGTCCTCGGGAGTTCGTTCTCCCGAGTCGAACTTGCAAGTCCGAACTACCAAGGACGCAAGTCCGAAGTTTGCGTACTTGGTATTGAGAAACGGCCAATGTTTCAAAATGGCGGAAATGTGTTTGTCACGTGATCGCGACTATCAAGTCTCGTGTTGCCATTAGTCATGTCTCAGTAGGGCTGTTGCCATCTAGTGGTTGAGAAATGTAATTGTGCAGTCAAGTAATATCGTAGATTTTTTTTATGAATGTTTGACAGCAAACATGAAGCTGCGTGGGCGAAAAACATGTAAACAATTTTAAGACTATTTTGGCTATATTAATTGCGGGTCTAAATCAGGCCGTTACACGTAGACACTGATCGCCTGGATCTCGCCGGTGGGCTAAAAGCAGACTCACTCACACAGCCCGTTGTTCCGAATTTCGACCCCCACCAAATTATTACCCCCCTAGCGTTGGTAGGTTTAGGATTAGTTGTGGGGGAGGGGTTAGGATTAGGGGTGGGGTTGGGATTAGGCAATCAGGTACTGACTTCAACGAGGGGGGTAATACTTTGGCAGGGGGACGAAATTAGGCACAACACTGTCCAATTCAGAGCTAAATCGTGACTACAGATCGACCATGTCATGAAATTACTCTGGCACCTTGTAGATATTATTACCAATGCGAACATGATGATCTCATGCGCTGCCTGCCCAACAATTAATTAAAACTACAATGAATCAGTTTCGACTATAAGTGGGCTACAATAGCCGGGCTGACTATACGAGCTAGATCGTGTCTACACACAGCCTACACATAGAACATGTCAAAGAAATGAAACCTAACACCCTTGTAATCACAGTTGACTTTGCTTACATGATGGTATATCATACATTTTGCAAGTTATTTAGGAAAAGATGACATGTAACCAGATTCAATGTTATTTTGGCTAGAAGTGGGTTACACATAGCCGGACTATATTGGGTCTATATTTAACCCAGACGGTGAAATGATGGCTATTGCTTGCTGGGTCCTCTCACCCCTCATGCCTTTATGTGTTTCTCTGGGTGCTACACTATAAGGATTCAGCTTATGTACCCTACTGAGGGACTTACAACTTCCTTGTAAGGTAGAAAAACATGTTGCTTATGTTTAAAACGGATAAAATACCCTTATGCTTACACATGGCACAATCCACTTTCCATATAAAGAAACCTACAATTTACTTCAACAAGGATATAATGAACGACACTCGTCTCATTCGTGGAGGTGGAAAAACAAGTTCTTTGTAACATGCGAGATTTATAAAGATTTAAATTATGCAAAAGAAGAGGTATGAGTCTGCTTTTTTTGTCAATTTTAAGTTTCAATTTAAAATGTTTGCGATTGTAATATAAGTACATGGTTAAATATTTTACCACTTGCCTAAGCAACTTAATATAATAAATATAGAAGTAGGCCTAATGCATTAAATAATACGTTTTTTTTTTATTGTGTTTAAATGTGAATGCGTTTATTAAAGAGTGTGTGTGTACAAAGAGAATCGCAATGCTAAAAAAACTTTTTTTAAATAAAAGTTGCTGATAACGTCTGGATTTGTACAAATAGTGAGCAAATGTGTGTGTGGTACAGCCGGATCAGTTTCTCACTGCAAACGCAGCATATGTGAAAGCACTATCGCTGCTCCTGTACCACATACACACCGCACACCAGTGTGTGTGAAACGGGCGAAAGCAAAATATAACTGATTATCTTGAGCTCTGAGGTCACAGTCTTTATCAGCTCGTCTGAGTCATGTGAGAAACTGTTGCACCGTTTCAGTGTTTTTGTTTGACCGTCTCACTATTGCATTGTTTACTCTGAATAAAGTGAGCATTTAGTGTGTTACAGCAGTGGTGTAATCCATATTAATCATATTAAAATATCAAAGAATACTCTGAATACTTTTAACACTTCATGGGTCGGTTTACTTCGGTTGAAAATTACAAGAAGTTGAGGAGCACTGGAGCTCAAAGTGACAAAGTTCAGAGTGAATTAATGATGTAATAAAGAGCTAGACGATCACATGCATGAACACTTATAGATGTGCAGTTATTTTAGATGTTGGTGGAGTTTCACTTCATTTTACTACAGAGCATCTTCACATCAGATCATCTGTCATTTTATTCCTGAAGCAGTTTTGAAGAGTTTGTCTTTTCATTTTTGTGGACTAAAAGTGTTGAAGATGTTTTGGATTGTTTTGTTCAGTTTGTGCTTCTTTTAAATATGTTTTTATGGCTTCAGTTCTGGTTCCATGTAATAAATGACTGGTTTAAATAGTCAGAGAGGATTAACATTCACTGTTACAGGACAACACTAACATTTAATAACATCTACTAGAGATATATGGATATACCAGTTTGCACACGCTGTGCTTCTCTTCTGTGTCTTTATTCGATTCCGTAAATGTTAGTTAATCCACAATAATGTTTAAGAAATCTACTAAAGACAGAAAAGAAGCACAGCATGAGTTTATACAGCAACAGTAAATTCAAACTTGTTAAAACATTAAAGTTAAAGTGTCTTTTTAGTTTTTGTTCCAGATATAAATCTATTTCATTTGTCATCTTTTGTCTTTGTATTGCTGCAGAATATTATTAACATCACATTTAAATTAATGAAAATTATTTCAGTAAAGCTTCATCAAACCAACATCAAGTGATTTTAAAGCTTTGTGAAAAACTGTTCTTCAGGAGTGTTTGGTGATGAAGATGAATCAGGAGTGTTTGGTGATGAAGATGAATCAGGTGTGTTTGGTTATGAAGATGAAGAGAAGATTATGATGAAGGGAGATTCATTTATTCTAAACTCTGATCTCACTGAAATAAAGGATGATGATGTGATTCAGTGGAGGTTTGGAGATGAAGGCACTTTAATCGCTGAAATCAATAAACGGGCCGACAGAATCGCTGTATATGATGATGTTCTTGATGGGAGATTCAGAGACAGACTGAAGCTGAACAATCAAACTGGATCTCTGACCATCATAAACATCACAACTGAACATGCTGGAGATTATACACTACAGATGAGGTTTTCAGACAGTTTCTCAATAAAAGCTTTCAGAGTTTCTGTCTCTGGTGAGTAGAGATCATTTGTCCTGTCCTTCAATTATTCTTGTTTTTACCAATATTGTCATATTTATTAATTGTTGAATCATTTAATAGTTTGAGATGAAAGATCGTATAAACACTGACTCAAAAAATAACCAAAAATAATATTGTTGATTAGATTTGTTCTAATTTATCTTTTCTCTCTCATGTTTTCCAGCTCGTCTGCCTGTTCCTGTCATCAGCAGAGACTGTTCTTCATCTTCATCTTCTTCATCTTCATGTTCATTGGTGTGTTCAGCTGTGGATGTGAGTCATGTGACTCTCTCCTGGTATAAAGGAACCAGTTTATTGTCCAGCATCAGTGTGTCTGATCTCAGCACGAGTCTCTCTCTGCCTCTGGATGTGGAATATCAGGATAAAAACACCTACATCTGTGTGCTGAACAATCCCATCAGCAACCAGACTCAGCATCTCAACATCACTCAACTCTGTCACACATGTTCAGGTACGGCTGATATTAGTTGTTGTCAGCGCTGATATTAGTTGATGTCAGCGCTGATATTAGCGTTTATGAACTGATCTGATCTCAGTTTGATGCTTTTATTCCTCAGACTCTGTCCACTGTTGTGGTCCTACTGAAGCTGTGATCCGATTGGTCCTCTCTGCTCTGGTGGGCGTGGCTACTGTCATTCTTCTGGTTTATGAAATCAGATCCAGAAGAGCTGAACGAGATCAAGCACATATTCACACATCAGAAACCTAATGCTGTCATTTCTCACAAAATATTTTTTTATATATAGCTTGTGAGATTTACTTATTTGAGGCTTTATATGTTTGTCTTTTTCAGGAAGTATTGAAATCTAAAGCAGAACGCTGAACTTTAAAGGTTCTTTAAGTGTGTTTTTGTCATAATAAATACTGATGATTGTTGTGAAACATTCATAATTTTAACCATGTCGATTGCTTATTTCACCACCCTATGTGAACCCGAGAGGAGGAGATATATTAAATTTACCCATTCTTCCTGCTGATGCTTCACGTCTTATTGCCTGTAGCCTATCTACTTTTGTCTCCTTAAAGGCTGGCTTTTACGGTTCAGAAGCTTATAAAAATGTATTTCTGTTTTTTTTTAGCTTGTTTGCTGTACACCTTGTCACACAGCAGCTTTTAGGCATTTTTCTGTCTTTTGTTATATGTTATAAGGAGGCAGCCTCTCGCAATGCAAAGTCAAGATGGCTGGATTGTTTCTCCCCGGTGTGGGCGTGGCCTAAATACGCTCTGTCTCTACCATAGACTGTAGAAAAAAACCTGAGCTTCTAACTCCACCTGGAGCGTGTTATTTGTTTTGCAAAAATCCAGCGCTCCCGGATCATCGGGTCCAGTCAGCGCAGGGGGGTGTGAGATCTGACCGTCAATCACAGATCGGGCACACGCCACCCCTCGCGCACGTTACAATCACACGCACACGCCTGAAGATCGCGCAGTAACGAAGAGTGATGGCGGGAAAGATTCCAACTCCTCGGTTAACCTCAAGAGCTAGGAGGTCAAAAACAACACAGGTTAAGAAAGAAAGCGACGTGCCCCTAATAAAACCAGGATTAACATCGGATCGGCATTTGAAAGGTGGAGAGATTTACGTGATTTAATTGGGTTCACACGCACTGACGAGCACGGACTCCGGGAGGGTATTCGTTGATAGTGGGGGAGGGGCATGAGTTGTAAACATTCAAAATTTCTACTCAAGTCCAAGTCTTGTGGACTGCAGCTTTAATGTGACTGTATGTATCCTATGTGACTGTAATATGTGTGTAAGTGTATAAATGTATTGTAATTTACAATGTAAAGCGACCTTAAGCTACGGAAAGGCGCTATATAACTACTTCTTCTTCTAAAGGCAGAAGATGGCGCTGCGTGAGTGGAAGGCCTGTTGCCGCAGCTCTGAGCTTTTAGTGTATTTCACTTATTTGTATTTATTTTCTTTTTTTCACGTTAAAACTTTCTTAAACGTATGTGCATAGGGACGGAATACTGAGGAGATTGGCTGTGTCTTACAACTCTGAAATGGGAGAATCATTCGGCCGCAGCTCCATTGTTTACACACGGGAACAGCTGCTAGCACTGAGGCACACTAGGTTTTTCTCTACTGAAAGACAGGTGATCCCAGAGGAATTATTTCGAAGAAGAAGGAGGGGATGCAGAGCTGGAGCTAAACGTCAAGAAAGGAAAAGACGGTACAAACCGTGCATAGCGGCTGTTATTATTGGGAACGTGAGATCTCTCCCCAATAAGATGGAAGAGCTAACGGCACTAACCCGGCTGCAGAGGGAATACAGGGAGTGTAGCGTCATGTGCTTCACGGAGACTTGGCTGAATGAACTCATTGCGGACTCAATGGTTACATTGGATGGTTTTCAACTTGTGCGAGTGGACAGGAGAGCAAAGGAGAGCGGTAAGAAGAAGGGTGGGGGAATTGCGATGTTTGTGAATAACAGATGGTGTAACCCTGGGCACATCAGTGTTAAGGAGCAGCTCTGTACTAAAGACATTGAGTTGCTAGCAGTTAGCATGCGGCCTCATTACATTCCGAGGGAGTTTTCACACATTATTGCGATAATTGTTTACATCCCCCCCTCAGCTGATGCTTCAGCTGCATGTGAGCTCCTTCACAGAGTCGTGGCACAGTTGCAGACATTACACCCACAGTCCTTCTTTCTTATCTCCGGAGACTTTAATCATGCTCTCCTGTCCCCAACACTTCCAACCTTCACTCAGTATGTTAAATGCCACACAAGGGACAATAAAACTCTGGATTTGCTGTATGCTAACATTAAAGAAGCATATAGCCCTTCACCCCTCCCTCCGCCGGGCTGCTCAGATCACAACCTGGTCCATCTCCTGTCTGCTTACATACCCTTGGTGAGTAAACAACCCCCCACCACTAGGTATGTGATGGAATGGTCTGAGGGGGCCAGTGATGCATTGAGAGACTGCTTTGAGACTACAGACTGGGAAATGCTCTGTAATTCTCATGGGGAAGACATTGACACTCTCACTCACTGTGTTACTGACTACATTAATTTCTGTGTGGAGAACACCATACCTAAGAAGAAGGTTCGGTGTTTCTCCAACAACAAACCTTGGGTGACTTCTGAACTTAAAACCCTGCTGAATGAAAAGAAAAGACTTTTTAAATCTGGGGAAAAAGAAGAGTTGAAGAGGGTTCAAAAACAGCTAAGATGGGAGATTAGGAAAGGAAAGGATAGTTACAGGAAGAAGTTAGAGTCACGCCTCCAACAAAACAACACAAGGGAGGTTTGGAGGGGTCTGAAAACCATATCTGGTCAGAAGAAAGTCAGTGGCAAAGGCTTTGTTTCTAGTGACTGTGACAAGGCAAATGAATTAAATCTTTTTTTCAATAGATTTGATTCTACCCCCTCCACTCTCACCTCCAACAGAACTGCAGACCTGTCGGTGACTCAGCCTTTCCATCTCTGGCCACTGCGGAGGAACTCTTCGTCCCTCAGGGATTCAGAGACATCAGCATCCCCTACTTCACAACTGTCCACTGACTCCTCATTTATGGATGTTTCACGCTCCCCCTTCCATTCTTCTCTCCAGGGAGCTTATATACCACCCTCTAGCAGTCTCTCTCTAACAGTCAATCAGGTGAAGGAGGAGCTAAAAAAGATCAAGGCAAGAAAGGCACCGGGCCCGGATGGAATCTGCTCCATAAGGCTTAAAGATTGTGCAGATCAGCTCAGTGAGGTCATCCAGTACATCTTCAACATGAGTCTGAGTCTGGAGCGGGTTCCAGTCCAGTGGAAGACATCGTGTGTCGTTCCAGTTCCAAAAAATACACATCCCATGGAGCCCAGCCACTTTAGACCTGTGGCTCACCTAATGAAAACTTTGGAGAGGATTGTACTACGACGCCTGAGAACTGTGCTGAGCTCAGAACTGGACCCCCTACAGTTCGCTTACCAACCAGGCATAGGGGTGGAGGATGCCATCATCTATCTTTCACACAGAGCACTGTCACATCTGGAGAATACTGGGAGCATTGTGAGGGTCATGTTTTTTTTATTTCTCCATTGCTTTCAACACAATTCAACCATCGCTGCTCTGGGGGAAGCTACTAGGAGCTGGTGTTGACCACCACCTGTCTGCATGGATCATCAGTTACCTCACTAACAGACCACAGTATGTGAGGCTCCAGGACTGTGTGTCTGATGTGGTGATGAGCAGCACAGGAGGAGCACCACAGGGGACAGTGCTCGCTCCTTTTCTCTACACCCTGTACTCAGCGGACTTCAGGCACAACACAAGCAGCTGTCACATGCAGAAATTCTCTGATGATACTGCCATTGTTGGGAGGGTATCAGAGGAGAATGATCAGGAGTACCGGGAGGTCATCAGGGATTTTGTCAACTGGTGTGAGTTAAACCATCTTCACATCAATGCCAGCAAGACAAAGGAGATGGTGGTTGACTTTCGCCGGAGGCCGCCGGGTACTACACCGGTGAACATCCAGGGTGTCGACATTGAGATGGTGAAGACCTATAAATACCTGGGTGTTCACCTTAACAAGAAACTTGACTGGTCCACAAACACAGACGTCCTGTACAAGAAGGGCCAAAGCCGTCTCCACCTGCTGAGGAGGCTGAGTTCCTTCGGTGTGTGTGCAGGTCTCTGTTAAAAACTTTTTATGACTCTGTGGTGGCGTCTGCAATTTTTTATGCAGTAGCCTGCTGGGGAGCTGGGAGCACAGAAAGGGATAGGAAAAGACTCAACTGGTGATGAAGGCTAGCTCTGTTCTGGTCTGCCCTCTGGACACCATAGAGGAGGTGGGCGAGAGAATGATTAACTTTGTGTCACTTCCAACTGTGCAAAATTACCTTTATTTATTCGCATATTTATTTGTATATTTGTGTGTATAGATTGTCTGTTTACATAAGGTTGGTTATTGTGTAAATACAGTTGGTTTATTATTATTATTATTGTAATTCATTTTTACTCTATTCTATTCTCATATTTTGTATCTTACGGGAGCTGCAGTAACAATGAAATTTCCCCAGTGTGGGATTAATAAAATCAATCAATCAATCAATTCATTCGCCCGGATGGAAAACATATTTACACTGTCTGAATCGTTCCCTATCCTCTATATAGTGCACTATATGCGTTCAGCATGTAGAAAATACTAGTGTGTGAACAATAGTGTACACAAGTGACTGGTTTCAGTTGCAGCTTCAGTGTCTATTTAGTGTAGGGGCGGAGCTTCAGATTCTAGAGAGCATTTGATTGGACAGGAAATCTGATGAGAAGGTGAAGTGCAGAATGATGTCATCAAAATCATTGATCCATATTGGTAAGAGACTAAGTTTTGAACACTTATATCTTCTAAATGTGAATTCTGTCATTGTTTTGAAGCACACTAGCTTATAGATAACAGTAAAGCCTAGTTCACACTACATGATTTTAAGCCCGATTTAAGCCCGATTTGCAAATCGTTGAGTCGCCGACAAGTCAGGGTGTTATCGCGTGCAAATCGCGGGCGATTAGCGGAAGATTAACGCTCGCCAATCTGTTAGTGTGAAAGAGCCAACAACGCATCAAAGACGCTCACAGACGCGTCGCCGAGCCCAGAAAAATATCTAGCATGCTAGATATCCAGAGCTGTCGCGCGACTCAATCTCAGTGATGTCATGAGCTAGAGCCAATCAGAGCAAGGCATGGGTTGAGGTCACCGGGTAAATAGCATGGTAAATACGGTAAATACGCGAAATGCGCGATTTTCAAACAAACACGACCAAGACGAGTTTACAGAAAGATGAGCAACATGTCGTCAAGAAAGCAATGGACTCAACAGCAAATTTTAGGAGCAAAGTTTAATCGAACTGTGGAAGGAGCATGAATGCCTTTATGATGTTGGACATGAGATGTGAGAAAGAGAAAAGGTGGATGGAAATTACAAACGCCCTCAAACACCCAGGTAAAGCAAAATGTTATAGGTTGAAATGTACATTAAATCTTACTGTAATTCTGTTTATTGTCATTTCCGGTTCGTTTTATCGCGTGATTTTTCGTGACAAAACGTGGTTTGTAGACGAGATAGAATCGTTGGGTGACAGAGTTGTTGTCAAATCCTGTAGTGCGTTAGCTCCAGTTGCGGATCAATCATGATGTGTCGTTTGGTGTGAACGGCTCAACAACTTGAACACTCCTGATTTCACAGAGAGCAAGTCATGTAGTGTGAACTGCACAGTTCAGCCCTACGTTTTAAAATCATGTAGTGTGAACTAGGCTTAAGGCTAACATATTTATACTAAAAACTCGATTTTGATTTCATGGGGACTTTAAGCACATCCATAGCAGACTGATGGGAGTGGCCTAGGAACGGGAAGCCCAGTGCATTATGGGTGTTGAAGTTATAATATCTATTTGACAAAAGAAAACAGCCTTTTTTCTGTTTTCTCTAGTAAGGTAGCAGCGATTTCAAAAGTTTTCACATTTCTACTGCATAAGTTTTATTGAAAGCCAGTTTTGCATGCGGTGATGTTTAGTTTAACAATGTAAAATGAATCAAGATACTTGCTATAATCCAAAGCACTGCTTTATTGAGTCCTGCCGAGAAGGTAACTTGAGCTAAAACGAGTGACAAACATGTCCTTCAGTGGCGCTTCTGCCATAAAACAGTCTTCGTAACGACTTTACATGTGCGTTTTCAGCCTAAATCAAGTACTGTGCTTGTGCCGAGGAAAACAACAATGGATTCCCCATTAAAAAAACACTATAAATCCAATTCTACATTGAGAGTCCTATACAAAACTGCATTGAGATGCTTGAAATGAACAGATAATAAACACTTTCAAAAAAGTAAAATTCAAGTCATAAACCAAGGATTGTAGTCTATGGAGTTTAATAACGCTGAACGAAACACTCCTAGAGAAAATCTGTGGCACAGACTACAACAATCAAAGCTTCAGTCTTTGTAAGGCAAACTTAAAAAAGAAAACGTGATACTTATAGGAAAAATACAGTCAGATAAGTTCAAGATACCGGTCATGATACTGTAGCGTTTAAATCAAGCAGTGAATCTTACAAACACGTCCAGGTCATAATTCATAACCTCAAAATCAAGAGAAAAAAAGAAGAAATTCAATTTCTGTTTAAAGAAAATGAGGCCTTTAATAAGAGATAATATTTAGGGATTGTTTTGCATGGTGACATTATTTTGAAATAAAAATTGATATAAAGTAATAATATATTAGTTATGATATTATTTATCCAAAAACGTATTTTCTTTATGAAAAATATAATTTGCTGTGAAATCTTTTTTTAAAAACAAATCTGAATGATCCTAAAACAGGCTTCATGCTTTTTATGAGAAAAGAAAATCTGGAGGGATACAATCCCAAAATAGGCATACTTTTCATTAAGAAAAATATAACTTGTTAGAAAAAAATGTAAATAAAATCTTAATGATCCTAAAAGGGATTTGTGTCTCGTATGAAGAAGAAAAAATTCTGGAAAAAAAATAAAATAAAATACAATCCTAAAACAGACATAATTTTCACTATGAAAAATATAATTTGTTAGGGGAAAATAATGAAAAATTAAATAAAACCTTAATGATCCTAAACAGGCTTCATGTCTTTTATGGAGAAAAAATAAATACAATTTTGGGAAAATAAAAATACGATCCTAAAACTAGCCTAATTTTTATTATGAAAAATATCATTTGCTGGGGGAAAAAAAGAAAAAAAATTGATGATCCTAAAACAGGCCTAATTTTTATTATGAAAAATGTTATTTGCTAGGGGAAAGAAAATGAAAAAATAAAATCTTATTTTAAAAATTATCCTACAACAGGCTTCATATTTGTTACGAAAAAGATAATTTGTTGAGAAAAATGTAAATGAAATCTTACTGGTCCTAAAAAGCAGGCCTCATTTTACTTCATGCAAAGGAGAATTTCTTATTTCCCCTTGTGTTAGTGTGTTGAATGTGACCAGGGCGTGTTTCACACAGCAGTTTATCTTCTCTCAGTGTCGTCTGGATCGGTGATGCGAGTGTCGACGGCGTCCTCGACTGGACGAGCGACTCCTGCTGTTGCTGCTGCGACTCTTGCTGCTGCTCGGCCCGTGACTGTCCTTCCTCGCCCGGTGGCGCCGGTGTCTCGTGGCTCGGCTCCTCCGCCCGTTACGACTGTGACTCCGCCTCCCGGGACTGTGACTCCGCCTCTCGTGACTCTGACTCCGCCTCCCACGACTCTGACTCCGCCTCCCATTGCTGTGACTCCGCGCCCCGTTGCTGTGACTTCGTCTCCCACGACTCTGCTTTCCGCTGCTGTGACTCCGCCTCCCGTGACTCTGACTCCGCCTCCCGCAACGTCTTGTATGATTCCTTCGCTCACGTCTCTCTCCGTCCGCTCGTTCCTCCACGCTCTCCGGTTTCTTTGGTTTGCTGTCCTGGTTGTCCGGCTTGATCTCGTCGCCGTTCAGCTGCGCGTGGCAGATCTGCAGGTCCAGGTCGATGACGGGAGCGTTTTCGATCTCGTCGGTGTTGGTGCTCTTCTTCAGCAGGTTTCCCAGCAGCCGGTCCCGCAGCTCACGCTCTTTCCTCTGGAGCTCGAGCGCTCGCTTCTTCTCGGCCTCGACGCGCCTCAGCTCCTCCTCCTGCTGTCGTCTGCTCTCCTCCAGCTGATGGAGACGCTCCTGCTCCACCTTCTGCTGCTCCTGCTGCTGCTGCTTCAGACTCTGAGAACACACACACACACACACACACACACACACACACACACACACACACACACACTTCAATCAAACCGGGTTTATGAAATACGCTTGATTTTGTTCCAAATTCCATTCTTCTTGTTCTTTTTAATTTTTATGGACTGTTTTAATTGTTAAATTAGATTTTAGTAATAATAAAAGAATGTCTAATTAATTGAAATCATGAATACAATTTAACAGCAGGCTATTACAAGTTTAAGAAATATAACATTTTTAGGGCCCTATGAAATCGGTTTTATTTTTGTCCAAATTCCATTTAACTTTATTTTACGTTTTTTTTTTTTTTTGGTCCATTTACATTGTTCTGGAGTTCTTTTAAACGATTAATAAAAATTGGAGTAATCAAAAAGTAAGACTAAACTGTTATCATGACACTTATACACTTTAACAAAAAATTATAAAAAGTTATGAAACCCTTTTATTTTTGTCCAAATTCCTTTTTTTTGGCTTACATTTTTTATATAGTTAAATGTTTTCCTCAAAACCCTTAATTTCTTTCGACTGAAGAAAGAAAGACATGAATGGGGAGAGTAAATTATCAGGAAATTTTTATTTGAAAGTGAACTACTTTAATATTTATCCATTTCTGGTCATAATTTAGAGAGCGTGAGTGTATGAACCGTTGTGCCGCTGCTTATATTGATCACACAGAACAAATGCCCAAAACGAGCACTTCCCAGACGCAGTTAAAGAAGGACTATAGAATGACAGGAAACTCATTTATACGACAGGAAGAACAGCTCGTTCAGTGCGTCACACAGCATTACGCTATAGGGGTGAGGGAGAAAATCGATACAGCATAGTATCGCGAAATTTTCTGTGGCAATACTGTATCGATACACGGGCGCCAAGTATCGATCTTTTTTGCAATATTTAATTATAAAATTATCTGTTTTACTTTCCGGTTTTCTTCATTGGTTTCTCTATTTTTCACTGCTTGAGAACATGGGTTGAATCCGAAATCGCCCCCTAAACCTAAGTTAGTCCACTAATACTGTTCACTTGAAGGAGTGTGAACGAAAACGAGAGAATTCGGACAGTCGTTGAGCGTAAGCTGTAGTTAATGCAGTGCAGTGTGGGACAGAGAAGCGATCTGACACGCGTCCCATTTTCTCACAAATGTTCATTTAAGACTTTAAGTCATTTAAGACTGCTCTTATGAGCACATATTTGCTGTATTGCAATATATTGAGAATCGCAATATTGAATCGTGGCCCAAATATTGCAATACTATCGAATCGTCACATTTTTGCCGATTCCCACCCCATTACGCTATTTCTACGTCATTGCACATGAGCAGACCTTTCAGTTTCGGTTTTCATGTTTACATGTTCTCTCAATCTTGTTAGAAAAGGAATAAACCGACCATTTTATTCGGATTGAGATCAATCGGATCGATTAAGGCGTTTACATGAAGGCTTTTCAGTCCGATTGAGCCGTTTATTGAGGATTATTTGGTTGCATCTAACCGTAGCCAATAAAAGCATGACTGCGGTGTGTCCGAGGTCATGTGACGCACCTTTGCTCGGCTCAGTAACTCCGCGATGAGCCGGATGGACTCCAGGTTCCTCTGAGCCAGCAAGAGTTTCCTCTCCTCCGTCACGATCTTCTGGTGGAGCTTCTTCTGTTCTTCCTCATGCTGCTTCTTCATCTTCTTCTGGTTCTTCTTCTCCTCTTTCTCCTTGATCTTCTGCTCTCGTTTACGCAGTTTCTCCTCCCTCTTTCTCTCCTTCTCCTGCTCCTCCTGCTCACGCTGTTTCCTGAAACACCATCCACACTCACCGATTACTAGAGAGTCTTTAAAAGTGTCCAGTAAAATAGAGTAAGGTGATAAAGTAAAATAGAGTTAGGTGATAAAGTAAAATAGAGTAAGGTGATCAAGTAAAATAGAGTAAGGTGATAAAGTAAAATAGAGTAAGGTGATAAAGTAAAATAGAGTTAGGTGATGAAGTAAAATAGAGTAAGGTGATAAAGTAAAATAGAGTAAGGTGATAAAGTAAAATAGAGTAAGGTGATGAAGTAAAATAGAGTTAGGTGATGAAGTAAAATAGAGTTAGGTGATAAAGTAAAATAGAGTAAGGTGATAAAGTAAAATAGAGTTAGGTGATGAAGTAAAATAGAGTTAGGTGATGAAGTAAAATAGAGTAAGGTGATAAAGTAAAATAGAGTTAGGTGATGAAGTAAAATAGAGTAAGGTGATAAAGTAAAATAGAGTTAGGTGATGAAGTAAAATAGAGTTAGGTGATGAAGTAAAATAGAGTAAGGTGATAAAGTAAAATAGAGTTAGGTGATGAAGTAAAATAGAGTAAGGTGATAAAGTAAAATAGAGTAAGGTGATGAAGTAAAATAAAGTTAGGTGATGAAGTAAAATAAAGTTAGGTGATGAAGTAAAATAGAGTTAGGTGATGAAGTAAAATAGAGTTAGGTGATCAAGTAAAATAGAGTTAGGTGATCAAGTAAAATAGAGTTAAGTGATAAAGTAAAATAGAGTTAGGTGATAAAGTAAAATAGAGTTAGGTGATAAAGTAAAATAGAGTAAGGTGATGAAGTAAAATAGAGTAAGGTGATAAAGTAAAATAGAGTAAGGTGATCAAGTAAAATAGAGTTAGGTGATGAAGTAAAATAGAGTAAGGTGATAAAGTAAAATAGAGTAAGGTGATCAAGTAAAATAGAGTTAGGTGATGAAGTAAAATAGAGTTAGGTGATAAAGTAAAATAGAGTAAGGTGATAAAGTAAAATAGAGTTAGGTGATGAAGTAAAATAGAGTTAGGTGATGAAGTAAAATAGAGTAAGGTGATAAAGTAAAATAGAGTAAGGTGATGAAGTAAAATAGAGTTAGGTGATGAAGTAAAATAGAGTTAGGTGATAAAGTAAAATAGAGTTAGGTGATCAAGTAAAATAGAGTTAGGTGATCAAGTAAAATAGAGTTAAGTGATAAAGTAAAATAGAGTTAGGTGATGAAGTAAAATAGAGTTAGGTGATGAAGTAAAATAGAGTTAGGTGATGAAGTAAAATAGAGTAAGGTGATAAAGTAAAATAGAGTAAGGTGATCAAGTAAAATAGAGTAAGGTGATCAAGTAAAATAGAGTTAGGTGATGAAGTAAAATAGAGTTAGGTGATAAAGTAAAATAGAGTAAGGTGATAAAGTAAAATAGAGTTAGGTGATGAAGTAAAATAGAGTTAGGTGATGAAGTAAAATAGAGTAAGGTGATAAAGTAAAATAGAGTAAGGTGATAAAGTAAAATAGAGTTAAGTGATAAAGTAAAATAGAGTTAGGTGATCAAGTAAAATAGAGTTAGGTGATCAAGTAAAATAGAGTAAGGTGATGAAGTAAAATAGAGTAAGGTGATAAAGTAAAATTGAGTAATAGCCTGGCTAACGCCAGACCCAATTCTCGTTGAGACTTGGGTCTGGGAACCACATGTACATTTTCTCGTATTTGAGGCGTGGTTTACGAATGCCCGGCGCTGTTTATTGGGTGCTAAGAATGTCTATCAAATGCTCATAGCCAACATATGTCGTCATCATCTTGCTGTTCCCTCCCCGTTCTGTGATCCCGTTCTGTGATTGGTTCCCTAAATGAGGCGAAAAATCTGGCCATGGTATCCAGACTGCCTTTCAGCGTGAATTGAATCGCGCTGCGGTAAGGCAGTATGGGGAAACCCAGGCTAATAGAGTAAGGTGATCAAGTAAAATAGAGTTAGGTGATCAAGTAAAATAGAGTTAGGTGATCAAGTAAAATAGAGTAAGGTGATCAAGTAAAATAGAGTTAGGTGATCAAGTAAAATAGAGTTAGGTGATCAAGTAAAATAGAGTTAGGTGATCAAGTAAAATAGAGTTAGGTGATCAAGTAAAATAGAGTTAGGTGATCAAGTAAAATAGAGTAAGGTGATCAAGTAAAATAGAGTTAGGTGATCAAGTAAAATAGAGTTAGGTGATCAAGTAAAATAGAGTTAGGTGATCAAGTAAAATAGAGTTAGGTGATCAAGTAAAATAGAGTTAGGTGATCAAGTAAAATAGAGTTAGGTGATCAAGTAAAATAGAGTTAAGTGATAAAGTAAAATAGAGTTAGGTAATAGATAGATAGATAGATAGATAGATAGATAGATAGATAGATAGATAGATAGATAGATAGATAGATAGATAGATGATGGATGATAGATAGATAGATAGATAGATAGATAGATAGATAGATAGATAGATAGATAGATAGATAGATGATGGATGATAGATAGATAGATAGAGAGAGAGAGAGAGAGAGAGAGAGAGAGATAGAGATAGATAGATAGATAGATAGATAGATAGATAGATAGATAGATAGATGATGGATGAGATAGATAGATAGATAGAGAGAGAGAGATAGATAGATAGATAGATAGATAGAGAGATAGAGAGATGAGTGTAAACTAAAGCTCATACCTCTCTTCCTCCTTCCGCCGCTCCTCTTCCTCCTTCTCTCTGCGCTTCTGCTCTTCTCGCTGTTTCTCGAGCTCCTGCAGTTTCAGTCGCTCCTGCTGTCGTTTCCTCAGTGAGGAATCGCTCAGGTGTTTCGTCGTGTCAAAGGTCACCTGAGAGGAGGAATGTTCAGGTTATGCTCATAATCAATATCTTAAAGCTTCATATTTACTGCTGTATGAACAAATGGTTCCATCAGTCTAAAAACCTTTTCAAGTGAAATATATATATATATTTACACTACCGTTCAAAAGTTTGGGGTCGGTGAGATTTTTAATGTTTTTAAAAGAAGTCTCTTCTGCTCACCACGGCTGCATTTATTTGATTAAAAATACAAAACAAACCCAGTAATATCTTGAAATATTATTTCAATGTAAATCATCTGTTTTCTATGTGAATATATAATAAAGTGTAATTTATTCCTGTGATCAAAGCTGAATTTATCATCATTACTCCAGTCTTCAGTGTCACATGATCCTTCAGAAATCACTATAATATGATGATTTGATGATCAAGAAACATTTATGATTATTATCACAGTTGAAAACAGTTGATGAATAGAAAGTTCAAAAGTTCAGCATTAATCTGAAATAGAATCTTTTGTAACATCATAAATGTCTTTACTGACACTTTTGATCAATTTAATGCGTCCTTGATAAATAAAAGTATTTCATTTATTTTATTTCTTTCCAAAAAACAAAATCTTACTGACCCCAAACTATTGAACGGTAGTGTATAATTTTACATAACATTCTATTTTAGATAATGCTGTTCTTTTGAACTTAATATTCATCATAGAATTTGTACACAACTGTTTACAACTAATCAATAATAATCATAAATGTATCAGATCATCATATTATAGTGATTTCTGAAGGATCATGTGACACTGAAGACTGGAGTAATGATGATAAATTCAGCTTTGATCACAGGAATAAATTACACTTTAAAATATATTTAAAGCCTTGGTGAGCAGAAGAGACTTCTTTTAAAAACAAAAAATCGTACAAATCCCAAACTTTTGAACGGCAGTGTATATTAGGGCTGGTGTATATATACACGTATTAGGGATGTAGCGATTCCCTCATGTAACGATTCGATACATATAACGATACTGAACTCACGATACGATATTATTGCGATACTCCAAGACATATGATAAAAGCTTAACAAAAAATGTACTGTTGATTAAAATGCTAACTTTGATATTACATTGTGTGTGTAAATGAATAGGATTGGACTTTTTCCTGACTAGATATATTTAAAATAATGTTGGACACTTTATACTGGTCTGGTAACATAAGACATTTGGTATTATCAGGACCCACAAATATTCCCCCATTGCATTAATATACATTATAATCAACATTATATATAGGCTATAGTACTGACACATTAAAACTCTGAAAACTTGAATTTTTTTCTCACACAGTAATTGTTTGTTTTTTTTTGGGGGGGGGGGGGGGGGGGGGGGGGTGGACTATCCACGATACATATTAGCCGCTTTCCGACCAAGTAGTTACAGGAACTTAGTTATAGGAACTGTCCACTTCTAAACAGTTCTAACAACTACTCTCAGTCTCCTCCAAACTCGGTTGTGCTGTTTGCGTTCGCACTGGCCAAAAAGATAGAAGAGCAGAGCGCAGGAGGCAAACAAAACGACGGGTAAGTTTAGCTAGCAATACATTAGCAATTAGCTGGTTGAATGTGTAATGCGGTCCTCGGTCATTAATGACCGGAAAAATTTCTGTCTTGAATTTCTAAAAATCACAGCTTCATCGGAATGTTATGAAACTTGGTGACTTTTATGGCATTATGTATGTGAATACAAAAAAAATTTAGGTCATGATCCGAGCATGCTAAGTGGTCGTAAAAAAAAGTGTGACGATTTTGGTCTTTCGGTCAAAAATGACCGACCCATAGAAAATGAATGGGAAAAAACACAAAAATTCTCCGAATATTTGTGTGTACAATGAACAAATCGGCCACAATGCTAAAAAAAAGTACACAGCAGTAAAAGGGGGACACTCTACAACATCAAGAGTGCAAAACAGACACACCCACACACACACTTTTATACACATACACACCAATAAATTCTGATTACAAAAAATATGTTCTGAATTTTTAAAAATCACAGCTTCATCGGAATGTTACGAAACTTGGCGACTTTTATGGCATTGGATATGTGAACACACAAAAAAGGTTGAGACAAATTGAGGTCCTGATCCGAGCATGCTAAGTGGTCGTAAAAACATAGTGACGTTTTTGGTCTTCGGTCAAAAATGACCCCCATAGGAAATGAATTGGAAATTGACAAAACACAAAAACACTATTTCTAAATAATATATATATCTAAAACTTGATTAGAAATACTTTTTTTGAGATTGTTTAAATATGTATTCAAATCCACCGGGGGAAAAAAAGAAGTAAATGTGTCCATAAACAGCTGGGGAATTCACATGCCTCTCCATAGAGAGCCATCTAGTGGTTACACCATGGTCATACTCTTTCTCTCCATACTCCCACTAGATGGTGCTAATCTGCTTAAAACATTTTTTGAAGGCCTAGACTCTATATTAAACTAAAAAACTGCATAATTTAAAAAAAAATAATAATCATTTAAATATACAAAAATTGGTATTAATTTCAATGGCAAAAATAGACCATAAATATTGCATAAATATTAATAAATTCAATCAAATTCTCTCAAAATGCAAAATTAAAAAGAATAAATATTATAGAACAAAAATAAATTGCATTGGTTTTACTGGGATGGAGGAAGTTTCATTTTTAGGCCTCCGGTCACTTCTGACCGGGTAGGCTCAGGATGTGACTCCGAAAGGAAGACCGTCTGACTGTTAGCATAGCCTACATAGGCGAATTGCAACAGACAGTGAAGAAAATGTGTTGACAGTGGGCGTGACTTAACCAATCAAACCAATCAACGTAGACCTAGGGAAAGGGAACTAAAGTCCTCGCTCTAGACTAGGTAGTGAAAGAGTTATAGGAACTACGGTCTGAGGAACTAAAAAATCCCCAACTTTGTCCAGTCAGAACACGCGAAAAAAAGGGTTACAGGAAAGTTAGGTTCTAGGAACTGCAAAAGTCCCTCCGGTCGGAAAGCGGCTATTGTCACTATCCACGATACGTATTGTTGCATTTTTGTATTGCGATATATTGTGGCACGATATATTGTTACACCCCTAATACGTATATATATATATACCAAATTTCCTGTGTTTGTGCACATTATGATTGCGATTCTGTGATATTTTCATAATTTCCCATGATTATTATTTATTTAAAATTACTGTTGCCATAGAAGTAGAAAACTTGTAACATGTTTAAGTAGAAAATAAGAAGCAGAGCAGGATCTCCGAGCTCAAGAAGGACGGAAAGAAAGAATGGGATCTAGAAGAGAAACTCACTTTAATATTGCAGGCCACGGCTTTCCCATCATCCCCTTTCAGCATCAGCTTCATCCCTCTCAGAGAGTCCATGGCCTTCACGAAGCCCGTGTGGTCCAGATACTGCACGTACCCCTCAAAGTTCAAGTGCCCCCCGAACGAGAACGTGTTGAAGTTCTTCCCGGTCATCTCTTCCCGGTAGGGATCCAGCATGGGAATGTCGACGTTACGAATCTTTCCGAACCGCTCGAAAACGGTTTTAAGCGTCGCTTCGAAGGCTTATCGGGAGAACTGTCCTTCTGGGCGAACCATTTACAGGGAAGCCCTTCGAGATGAACGGTATCCGGACGCTCTCCCGGCACAGTCTCGTTCATATCCTTGGCGTCCCGGAAAAAAGAATCCCAATCGTGGCGTGTCGGGAAATCGGTTTTGTTCTCGGCCGTGCGCACCTTCAGGACATCCGTGAATCCGCTCAGCTTGATGCTTTTTCCCTCGAGTTTGCTCAGGATCCGCTTCACAACGCTCCGGTTCTCCACTTCGCCCTCGAAGCGGATGAAGTCCATGGTGCTCTTGGAGATTCGGAGCGAGGAAAACTGGTCCGGATGAGCCATGGACTTCAGTCTCTCCATCACTTCCCAGTTGGAGATGGATTTTCCCGGCATCTTGAGGTGAGGAAGAGCAACGCTGATGGTCATTTTGGCGATGGGCTTCAGGAAGAGGTTGTTCTCCGGACACAGATCCACGGCCTCCGCGGTGTCGGTGACTATAGACGTCATTATGGACGCTTCAGATGAACACTAGAGAGAGAGAAGAGACGGATCAGTCTTCAGTGTGGCAAACAGTCGGAAAACATGTATCAGATGATCTGAAAAGCCTACAGAGAAATCTGGAAAAAAGTATGTTATTTTGAATAGGCAGATGTGGTTTAAAGGGATAGTTCACCCAAAAATGAAAATATGCACTTTTATGATGGATACATTTTATCAGGCAACATCTATTCTATCCACTAATAGCAAACCACAACCGTCCAATCAATTCACCATGACAAAATCGAGCCCCGCCCACATTTGTTCTTGTTCCAGAAGCGTTTCACTCGGATATACGACACAACATGCCGACTTTAAGGAGGTGTTGCAATCGGCCCCAGATGTTTAAAGTCCCCCTGTGGTGAAAATCCAGTTTTTAATGTAGTTTTATATGTGGTGTTTTTAATATGCTTTAAGACAAATCATGTGTAAATTCATAAGTCGACAGCATTGCTGAGTATTTTCTCCTTAAAACTGCAGTGAACCAAAGACAGTCTCAAAAACACTGAAATCGCTGGTGTTTCTGACGTCACAAACTACAGTAACCAATCAGATCAACGTGTGATCGTCAACCAGTGGATCTCTGAGTGAGTGAGTGGAGGCGGGGCTCATTTGCATATTCATAGAACCGCATATACTAAATGATACTTTAATAAGGTACTGATGAACGACTAATCGACTAATAAACGTCACTGCATGAACAGAAAGTTTTCAGATTGTTTTGTGAATTAAGTAAATATCTGGTCAAGTGTACAATTTCAATAATTGGTCATAAAACAACTCCATATTATTGATGCACCATTAATTGGAATCAAAATTTCAAATTCAAAATAAACAAATTCAAAATTATACATACAATAAATGATTATTATTCCTAAAATAACACAGATCTGAATATTGCAGGGTTTACATGTCAGTGGTTTTATGACAGAATATCTCATGCACATATATAATAAAATACCATTACATGGACAAAATTCAGAAAAAATTGCAAATATAGTTTATTATCCTTTGATAGATGTTGTATTCCAGCTGATACTGATGATCATGGACTAATACTGGATGATTAGAGTCTCTGAGAATTTATTATGATTTTACTACCATAATAATTGTTGTAATTATGTTTTTCTTGTGTAAAACACGGTTCATATAACTAATAACATCACTACATTAAACCTTACAGAGAGTCACTTGTTTTACTGAATCGCTGATTAGACCGATTATGGAGTAATATAGAGATCAGACGCACAGTTACTGCGAGAGATGATGAAGATCATGATTATTGATGAGTTATTGATATCGGAATCATTGACCAGTTTAAACGGGTGATAGTGACACTCAACTCACGGGCACAGATGAAGGGAATCATATTTAGACACGTAAATGTTTACTAACCTTTCTGAATTGTTCGGACTGAAGCATAAATAACAACAGCAGTCCGCTCACAGTTGAAACAAACGGACATGATGTTTACAGCTTCCGCATACGTCACACAAAGCCGGAAGTTGGAGAGTAGCCCTGCTGCCCCCGCGTGGCGACTGTTTGTCCTGCAGCTCAATTTACTTAAAATTCATCAAAATAAAGTTGAATAAAAAACGAATGAAAGTTCCCAAGACACATATATGTTAATGTCAGATAATAAAACATGATTTGATGTGATAAAAAAAAAATATATATATATAAATAAAATAAAACCTGATTAAATTTAAAATAGGTTATAATATATATATATATATATATATATATTTATTTATTTATATTTATATAAAAAGGGTAACATCGTTTCTCTATTATTTTAAACATAAATTATATATATATATATATATATATATATATATATATATATACATATATTATTTATGTTTAAAATAATAGAGAAATGATGTAACCTCTTTACACAAAATTATCAAAATTATTAAAGAGACACAAATAAGCAATTATAATATATCCTTTAAAACTAGAATGATTTTTAGAAAAATGTTCCTTCTTACATTCATCTTAAGGCAGGGGTTTCATTCTTTTTTCTTATTTAAAAATAATAAGAATGTGATAAAAAATGAGTTATATATCTATTAAAAAGATTAAATTAGATTAAAATAAATGGAAAAAATGATTAATTAGACTAAATAAATAATCAAATAATAGCTAATAATATGTTGATTACTATGGTGAGTGGAAAAAAATATTTAGTAATGCATCTTTTTTAATATTACTTTTTCAGTGTATAAGTTGGATGTTTATAAAAAAGATTTTTGATTTTAAATGATTTTACATTTACGGACGGGGTCAAGATCATATTTGGCATCTAAAATATTGAAAACCGTTGTATAGAGACAGAAAAGTATTGTACTCGATGCATCAGTCACTGTTATATTATATCATGCAGAGTAGACGTTTCCGAGATGTTAAAATAAGACTTTACACACTTCAGCAGCTTTGAGAAACAATGTTAATCTCCTGCAAATCTCACCAGGACACACACGACGACTCAGGAAAATGTTTCTAAGGAGGAAAAAAAGCATTCAAGAATTTGATCAAAAAATGAGTGAATTTTATAGCGTTGATTTGACATTTGACAATAGTAGAATATTATTAGGTGTTTTTGTGTTGATTTCTGTGGTATTTCTGCGGAGTTTAATCTGTGTTGGTTAATTCTGCACATGACTGTGTGTCACATGACTGATGATGTGATATTAGGCTTATTTGAGATGAGCAAAATCTGCGCAGAACCGATCACCGGTGATCAGCGCGTAATGCATGCCGGTTAGAAATGTGTCCGAGAGCGGTCCGCCTTGCTCTGATGTCATGCTGACGTGTGTCAAAAAGCTCTCGCGAGCGCAAGGGGCACGTGCCGGATTCTGCAGTCGCGCGCAGTTGCTCTCCACTGACTGCGCTGATCAAAAGCATGATGGGAAACGACTTGCTGACGACACAGCTTACTGTTGATTGGTTTAAACAACCGTGATGTACTGTTCTCTATTAAAATGTTTGATTTTAAAACTCGGATATCATGTTTTATGTGTATAGGTTATGTGTGAATATTCCCAAACTCTCGGACAGTGCGATCTCTAGTCTATGGGTTATGCAATGTTATTTTATTATATATAAAAAAAACACATAGCCTATGTCTGTACTAAAGAAAAAATTATTGATAAACACTCATTTGGAATGGAATTAAATAACAAGTACTTTGGGTGTCTTGTTCATTATATTTATTTTCATATAAAAGCAATAGAACTTAAATTACATCCAGTTTATTAGCAACACTGTGCACGAGCGTGAATCCCGTGAATCCCGCGATATCCGCCTTTGATCTCACAGGTGTCTGATCCACTGCGAGAAGCGAGATCTGTCCGTCTTGCCTGCGCTTTTTTCACTCCTCCCCTCACTGCAGCGCCTACTCTCGCCTACATTTCAGGCGAGGCGAGGCGCATCTCAAACAAGCCTATTATGTGTGACCCTGGATCACAAAACCAGTCTGAAATCGCACGGGTCGGGTATATTTGTGGGAATAGCCAACAATACATTGTATGGGTCAAAATTATCAATTTTTCTTTTATGCCAAAACTCATTAGGATAATAAGTAAAGATCATGTTCCATGAAGATATTTTGTAAATTTCCTACCGTAAATGTATAAAACATTTATTTATTTGAGTGAATGCAGCACAATCGCGAACATAAATGTACAACTTTAAAGGCGATTTTCTCAATATTTCGATTGTATTTTTTCAGTCTCTCGTACCTTATTGCTTTTATAAAACGGTTACCACACAAAAAAAATCGAAAAATGTTTATCTATGCAACTTTCGTGAAGTAAAATCACGAAAAGCCTTCCCTCCGCTGGAAAAAATAGTCCCTGACCATAAACAGCAACAGAAGTTACATACATTATTTCGCCAATAGATGGAGACAAAAACTGTCTTTATGAGTGAGTCAGTCAGTAGAGAAGACTTTTACACAGTAGCACCTCATTGCAGTACACGAGATCCGGGGGGCGGAGTCGGATCCAGATTAAGGGGTGGGGTTGGGTAGGTTTAGGGGTGGGTTTAGGGATAAGGGGTGGAGCTGGGTAGGTTTAGGGGTGGGTTTAGGGATAAGGGGTGGAGCTGGGTAGGTTTAGGTATGTAAGGTGGGAGGAGTCGGATCTAGATCCGACTCCTCCCCGTGGATTTCATGTTCTGCAGTGAGGACCATCTCCTTTTACATTGAAAGGATTCAAACTTGTGATCACGGAGACGCAACTGACAGATGAGATCTTCATAGACAGGACGGAAAACGGGGAAAACCCTAAGATATCGCAGACTCAGTGGACATTCAAACGGATTTTTGTATTATGAATATAGGACTGAGTTGAAGGAAAATGCTATTTCTACTGTAAATGCAGGTATACTCACTTACTCGATCTCTCAAAATTCTACTCTAGCTGACATGAACAATATCAATGAGTTCAAACAAGTATTTAAAGGGTCATGAAACCCCCTCTTTCAGCTCAAGTCTAGCTCACAATCTTTTTGAAAAATGCAACTTAAATGGGCGTGGATGCTGTGAGAAGAAGCGAGGGAGTGGGTGTGGTTTGGCCATCACATCGCCAGTGGCCCATGCATATCGACTGTCACTAAAAAGCAGTGGTAAAACGTGAGGAAATGCTAGATTTTTTTATAGCTAGCAAAGTTAAAGTCTAATGAAATACACTGACACTTTATTATTGTCCTTTCAAAAGTAACTGAATGCCCTGCTAAATATATTAGCCTACAGTAATCGTAATTCTATTTAAAACATATTAATGTAGGCTACATGTATAATTATAATGTCATTATAAAATATATAGTTGTTTATATAGACACTAAATGCATATATTTGAAAATAATTAATTTTCCACTTAAAAAAAAACGTTCCGTGCATAGCCTAGATCTACGCGCCCGCTGAACTCCCATGATAAAGATGGCTCTGTGGAGGTGGAGGACTTCTCATTTTAGACACACACACACACACACACACATACCTCTGAAGGGATAGAAAACGTTACCGCATCACTCGCAAGACGCAACCTGCATTGGTCGTCAACAAGGCGAAGTCCACCATTCTCTCTCGAGAAAAATGTTTGCGGCACACACTATAGTTTAGATGTGTCCGTGGTTGATCAAACCAACCGCCCGGAGCCAGAGTCCAGCCCTGGCAGCATCGCGGGGAAACATACGGTATTCAACCCACTTGGACTTTTGCACCACGAAAACAAACACTTGTTGCGTCCCATGATTGTCTCTCTCATCTATAGGCTACTACGCGATATCACAGTTTGACATGTCTGTCATTGGAAAGATCCACGTGGTGTCATGAATAATTAAGAGACAGTGTCTTCTCATAGGATATGAACTCAGTCTCATTAATAATTATGAGACACCGATGAGTCATCAAGCACTCACAGTGCACGGCCACGTCACAGCCTGTGACGTGGACACGATGAAGATTTTAAACCCGGAAGACGAAAAAAGCGGAAAAAAAACTAAAATTTAACCATTTTAACCCTATTATTAAATCTAACAGATGCTAACATTGTCTTCAATGGTGTTCAACACACATACCTCTGTTAAAATCTCAGAAAATTTGGTTTGGGGTTTCATGACCCTTTAAGTTGCTAAGGGTGGTTGCTATGGGTGTTGTGTAGTGATACATAGAACCGTTGGGTAAAGCGGTCTTAGCCATGTTTAATCCAGAGCCATATATCAGTCATTGTTAAAAAACAAGCTAACAAAACTTGCAAACTAACGTTAGGGAAGCGGCCAGAGGGATCCTTCTGCCTCCACCTAAGCTCCGCCCACAGAAAAAACGTCACCGTGTTTACCAACTGAAAAGGGGTCTATTTATCCAGCCTTCATGAGATGTATAAATCTCAATTTAAAAAAAAAAAAAAAACGACCCATGTGACTGGTTTCGTTATCCAGGGTCACATTTGAGGCTTTTATTCTGTAATGACATCAGCTTTCAATATCGACATCGATGGTTCCATAAAGAACCTTTAATATATCCATGGAATCTAAAATGTTCTTTATACGAAGACAAAAATGGTTCTTGATCACTGAAAAGTTATTTGAATAACCCAAAATGGTTCTTCTATTGAAAAAACCTAATTAAAAAAACACGAATTGTATGTAGGCTATTTTATTAATCTTTAGGTTGAGCTCTGAAACAATAATCGTTTATTTATGTTTTTATATACCTAGACATGTCTCCTTTAGTCCCAATGTATTTGTGATAAAACAGATTTGTTAGCACAAGTGTAGAAATAGCAATAAAAGCTGTTTTACATCAAATTACTCGTGTATCTGTTATATCACTGAAAAAGACAGTTTTTGATTCAACTGTATAAAAAAATACATTGACAAGATAAAAAGAACAAAACACTCACCAAAATGAATGAATTCCCCAGTTATCAGACCTAATTATGACCTATAATATACAAAATAATGAATTATGAACTATAAGTGTGTATGTTTGTGAGAAGTTTAGTATGAAGGCCATTTCTGAAAAATCATGCTTTGGTAAATCATAATTATGACATAAATTGTCAAAAGTGTGACATACTAAGACCCATGTACTATGTAAAAGTCATAATTATGATGTAAAAAGTTAAAATTATGATATACTGTACTAAATTAAAATTCTGACTTAAAAAGTCATAATTGTGACATCAAAGTGACATACTAAACCATAATTATACGATGAAATAATCATAATTCTAAATTAAAATAAAGACATAAAAAGTCGAAATGATGACTTAGTCATATGACATGACTTTTTAATTATAATTGTGAAGTCTCATCATAATTGTCTTGCCATAATTTAAACTTTTTGTCATAATTATGACATATGTCTACTGACATAAAAAGTAAAAAATATAACATAGTCATATCCTTTTGACTCATGTCCGTATTTTGATTTTCACATCCTATTTAAGATTTATCAAAGCATTTATTATTTTATTTCTTATCTAATGTGCTTCCATATGATTTATTCTAAACATATTCTGTAAAACCTCTTATCAGAGCGTGAATAATGAGTTCATCAGACGGTTAACTTCATTGTCATTTAAGAATCATATCATTTTATTTGATCAAAACTTCAGCGTTTGTTCTCCAGACATGAATGAAATATCAAAATATCACAGAGACTTGAGGAACAGCGACACACACACACATTGTCTTCAGGAAATGTAAACATCTAGTTGGAAGGAACGTTATATATATACATTTTAAAATGACAAGTGCCTAAAACGTCCATTTCATTATCAATAAAGGCACTTTAAAGACACATTTGGGATTAGTTTTCTACAATAATACTATATACTAATAATATCATAAAGCTTAGTACATTTGATCAGCTAAAAGTGCATTGGGTTAAAGTAACTGGTCCTGGAACTAGACTTTCTCTTAAAGCAGCTTTTTAAACGGCACAAAACACACATATTATAGGATAACAGACGTGTATTGCATTTACTTGAGGGAAAAATCGACTCTGTTTTTCTGAGTTAACGAGTTAATTATCTCAGAATTACGAGATAATTTTTCATGAAAATTTTGCTCTGTTGTTTGAATTAACGAGTTAATTATCTCAGAATTACGAGATAATTAAAAAGTTTTTGCTCTGTTTTTCTGAATTAATGACTTAATTATCTCAAATTATGAGTAACTCATTCATTCATAAAAACAGTGAAAAAATGTTTTTCAAGAAAAATGTATCTCATAATTCTGAGATAATTAACTTGTTCATTCAGAAAAACAGAGCAAAAACTTTTTTTTCATGAAAAATGATCTCATAATTCTGAGATAATGAACATTGTTAATTCAGAAAAACAGAGCAAAAAAAATTCATGAAAAATTATCTCGTAATTCTGAGATAATTAACTCGTTAATTCAGAAAAAAAAGAGCAAAAACTTTTTTCCATGAAAAATTATCTCGTAATTCTGAGATAATTAACCCGTTAATTCAGAAAAAAAGAGCAAAAACTTTTTTTTCATGAAAAATTATCTCGTAATTCTGAGATAATTAACTTGTTAA